>CM035838.1:211998689-212537825 GCA_020510985.1 Pholidichthys leucotaenia
TCCCGCATGGACGCCCCGATCTCGGCGAGGGTCGCGCCATGACGTTTACTGCCGTTTACCTGGTCTTGGGTGATGTCCGGAGAGTAGCTCGCCTGCCGTGAGCTCTGCGTTGAGGCCTCCCTGAAGTCGCAGGGAGGGCAGATCAGCCAGGCTGGTGCGTTCGCTCGTCGGCGGAGCATCACTGCCGGGTGCTGCGTTCACCGGCAGCTCGTTTTCTTCAGTGTCGGGTCGCCAGCGTGGCTGTCCAGACCAGAAGGCTGCATTTGCACAAAACGTGTGCGTTCTTGGGGTCACCAGTGAAGAGGATGATGGAATAAAGACAGCGTTAGATTTTTAATAGCTTTATTATCATCTCGCTTTCCTCAGAACTCGGCTCCAGCCCCATAGTGTGAGCAGGCTGAAGCCTCATTCCTCCAGCCCTCAAAGAGGAGAGGAGACACACGGTGTGTGTGTCCAGCAGTTGCAGAATCAGAATGAGAGGCAGATTTACAGCACAGTGCAGCATATATACTCAACTCAGAAAATACATCAAAGACATTCACAGCAGTCAATCTGGGCATTTGCATATCAGAGGTACAGACAGGATGCATGAACACAATGCATGGATGACACTTTAACTTCACAGCTGTAAACGCAGCATGCAGTGGAAAAAACCCAGGAGTGCGAGCTGACTGTCTCTGTGTTGTGGGGGTTGAATCAACCCGCTACATATATATATATATATATATATATATATATATATATATACTGTGTATATATATATATATATACTGTATATATATATATATATATATATATATATATATATATATATATATATATATATATATATATATATATATATATATATATATATATATATATATATATATATATATATATATATATATATCATATATTATATAATATATATTATATATATATATAATATATTATATATATATATATATATATATATATATATATATATATATATATATATATATATATATATATATATATATATATATATATATATATATATATATATATATATATATTATATATATATATTATATATATATATATATATATATATATATATATATATATATATATATATATATATATATATATATATATATATATATATATATATATATATATATATATATATATAATATATATATATATTATATATATATATTAATCTGTGATATAAAAATCACAGATTAATGCATTTCACACATAATGCATTTCAATGCATTTCACACATATTATTGATTTTCCACATTAAAAACATCAGAGTCCATTCACTTTTCATAGTCCTGAAAAGAAGGGAAGGTTTAGAATTGAGTTTGTAATAATGTACTTTAAAATTCACTGGTTAAATCCAGCATGTCCCAGAGTTTAAGGAAATTAACTGAGTTGTGGATCTGTGTGGCCAGGTCTCCATGTCTTCATGTTTATGGGGGCAATAAAGGGTCAAAACAGGAAATGCATTAGTTGAATTCTTTCTACTGGTTTTAACAAAGGAATGGGATTTCAGCTGTGGTCTGGAGGAAGAAAATCCATTCTTTACTGTCTTACTCCTGGGTCAAACAAAATGTCTTTAGGCAGAAGAATAATTATTGCTGAGCCAAAGTGAGATGCTGCTACAGGCAATATCAGAGACGTGGCTCATTGAAGAGAAAGGAGTGGATTTTACCATGGATGGCTATGAATTAAATTATATAAATATAAAAGTGAAAAAAGGAGGAGGAGTTGCAATTTATGTTGACAAGAGCTTGAAATACAAGGTTGTTGGAAATTTGTCAGTAACTGTGAATGATTTATTTGAATGTATTACAATAGAAATCTGTCTGGACAATGTGAATAATATGGTAGTGAGCTGTGTATTTAGAACACCTGGATCAAACATTGATTTATTTAAGGACTGGATGGAAAAAAATGTATGCAAAACTAACTCATAAAGTTATGTTCATCTGTGGGGATTTCAATATAGATCTTATGAATTCAAAACAACATAGTTTGACAGAAGAATATATCAACACAATGTACAGTATGGGCTTACATCCAACAATCACCAGACCTAGCAGAATCACGTCACACAGTGCCACACTAATAGATAACATATTAACAAACATTATGGAAAATAATATCATGAGTGGGCTTTTATTGAATGATATCAGTGACCACCTGCTGATTTTTGTTGTCTATCAATGTGATTATAGGAAGAAAAAGTATACCAAAAATACTGAATATAAAAGAAGAAGAACTGAAGAATCTACAGTGGGGAAAAAAGTATTTCGTCAGCCACAAATTGTGCAAGTTCTCCCACTTAAAAGATGAGAGAGGTCTCCAATTTTCATCATAGGTATACCTCAACTATGAGAGACAAAAGTGAGACAAAATGAGATAAAAAAAAAAATCCAGAATATCACATTGAAGGATTTTTTTTCCACAATATTTTTTATTGAACCTTTTTTACAAACACAACACAAACAAACAAACACTAACACTAAAGTAATTAAAAAAAAAATAAAAAAATAAAAATTGTACTAAAAAACACCAACAACCACTAACAAAGACAGGTCTTCAACAATGCTCCTCTGTTTAGTCTAGGCAATCCATTACATAAGTATACATATTATACATTCACCAGTTTGGAATTTACAAGGTCCACACACATCATTCTCCTTATTCTTTAAAAGTTATGTTTAAATTCTTTACATAATCAATGAAAGGTCTCCATATATTCTCAAACACAATTTCCTTTGATTTCAGTATGTATGTTATTCTTTCGAGTGGAAGGTTTGTTAACATCTGTCTTAACCACTGAGTCACATCTGGTCTATGAGTCTTTTTCCACAGTAGTGCAATACATTTTTTGGCATTAAGCAAACTGAGGTCTATGAATGCTCTTTCACTCTTATTAAAGCTATGCTTTTCTGGATACAGACCCAACAAAAACAATTTAGGATTCAATATGATTTGTTTTGAAATTATTTTTTCAATTGTTACCCTCACCTCTTCCCAAAACATTCTAATTTTCCTACATTCCCATAAACAATGAAATAGGGTTCCTTTACTTTCCATACATTTTGTGCACATATCTGGTATGTTTTTGTTATATCTATTTAACTCCACCAGTGTAACATACATCCGCATTAACCATTTAAAATGTATCAATTTAAGATGTACATTTATTGATTTGGTTTGAGCTTCTGTACAAGCCAATTCCCATTGTTCCTCTGAAATTTCAGTTTGCAGGTCTTCTTTCCAATAATTCAATCTTTTCTGTGAGTTTTCACTTGAGAATAGTGTCAATGAGTTATATAACTCTGAAATAATACCCTTTCTCTTACTATCTTTCGTCAAAATTTTTTCCAAGGATAAATAAGTAGGTCGGATGAGAGCATTATTTTGATTTGATTGAATAAAGTTCCTAAGCTGAAGATATTTTAAAAAATGTGTTCTATTAAGATTAAATTTGATCCTCAGTTCTTCAAAAGACATTATGTTATCTGAACATGACAGATATGAGTCTTGAATCTTTTGAATCCCTTTTAAATTCCATACTTTAAATACAGCATCCGCTCTCCCTGGTTTAAAATATCGATTACCCCATATTGGGCTAAATTGTGACAGTAAGTGTGGTTCTTTTAAATATTTTGTGGTTTCACACCAAATTTTGATCATATGCTTTACAAATGGATTTTTAACTTGTTTCTGTAATTTTTTTGCCGAGTCTGAGTATATGAATATGGGAAGAGGTAAAGGTAAATTGTATGATTCCATTTCAGTCAAGTGAGGGAGATCATTTGATGAAAAATAATATGTCCTAGACCTCAGTTGTGCTGACCAGTAATACAACATAAAGTTTGGACATTTCAGACCTCCACGATCAAATGGTAAATATAGTAAGGACAGACGTAATCTAGACTTCCTATTGTTCCATAAAAATTCCACTAACTTTTTTTTTAATTCTTGAGAATAGATCTGAAGGTGGTGGTAAAGGAATGTATTGAAATAAATAAAGTATTTTGTGTAAAATATTACTTTTAAGTGTATTGATTCTCCCAGTCATCGACATTGGTAGTGACATCCATCTCTGAAGTAACTCATTAATGTCTGTCATTAAGGCTTCATAGTTGGTACTGGCGATTAATTCTAGCTTAGGCACAATTTGGATTCCTAAATATTTAAACTGATTTACAACATTGAATTGATTTACCTCAGTAGCTGGATGATTTCTCTGGGTCTTTTTTTTTTTTTTTTTTTTTGTTACTTCTTTGTACCTGTAGGTAGACTTGGTTTGCAGTCTGGTGACAAGCCACCGGCTGCTGGTCGCTGCGTGCGCCAGCGCCCTAAACCTACATGTTTTTGGTATGCGGGAGGAAACCGGAGAAATCCCGGAGTAAACCCACGCAACACGGGGAGAACATGCAAACTCCACACAGCTCACTGTCGGTCGGGGGCTGGAATCAAACCCACGATCTCATGATCCCCGCGATCCCCCGGCCAAGGGTAAAACTGTGCTGCCACAGTGCTAAACCACTGCTCCACCGTGCAGTTAATTAATATTGAAGATTTAGTTTTATTTATTTTATATCCTGATATTTCCCCAAAATTCTTTATTAAATTCAACAAGGTCGGAATTGATTTTTTAAGATTCGACATAAACAAAATTATGTCATCGGCATACAGGGAGATTTTATGTTCTGTTGGTCCTACTTTAATTCCATATATTTGTGGATGTAAACGTACTGCCATCGCTAAAGGTTCAATTGCCATAGTAACCAGTAAAGGTGAAAGTGGACAGCCTTGTTGACATCCTCTATTGATATTTATTGATTTTGAAATATTGCTGTTTGTTAGGATTCCTGCTGTAGCATTATTGTATATTATCTGAACCCATTTTATGAAATTATTTCCAATTCCAAACCTTTGTAAAACTTCAAAAAGAAAGGGCCACCCTATCAAAGGCCTTTTCGGCATCCAATGATAGGAGAGCTGTATCCGGTGCTTCTTTATTAGAATAGATAATATTAAATAGTCTTCTTACATTATGGAAGCCTTGTCTTCCCTTTATAAAGCCATTCTGATCTCGGTTAATAATATTTGGTAATATTTCTTGTAGTCGTCTTGCTAAAATTTTACAGATTATCTTAAGGTCAGCATTTAATAGGCTTATTGGTCTCATATTTTCACATTTGTTAGAGGGTTTACGTGGTTTTGGCAACAGTATAATTAAGGCATTATTCATGTATGGTGGTAAATTACTATTTTGAAATGCTTCTAAAACCATTTCAAAAAAATGGTTTTATTAATTTATTCTTAAATTTTTTATAGAGGTCAACTCGATGACCATCTGGTCCTGAACTTTTTCCTGATTTCATATTATCAATGGCTAGCCCAACTTCCTCTTGACTAATTTTAGACTCCAGTATCTCCCTGTTTTCATTTGGAATACACGGTATAGATAATCCGTCCAAAAACCCATTTAGTTTTGTTAAGTCAGTTTCATTTTTTGTATTATATAATTTTTCATAATAATCTCTAAAGGCACTATTAATTTCTAAAGGATCTACAACTGGCTGTCCGTTACTTATAATACAGGTAATTGGTGTTTTAAATTCTAATTGTTTAATCTGCCATGCCAATAATTTTCCTGATTTTTCACCTTGTTCATAAAAAGATTGCTTCACTCTTAGAAGACTTGAGGCAGCTCTATTCGCTGATTTTTTGTCATATTCAGCTCTCAGAATCAGTAATTTGTTCTCTAACTTTGGGTCACTTCCTGCATACACTTTTTCTTGAAGAATTTTTATTTTATGTTCCAATTGGACTCTCTCCTCTCGAGTCTTCTTAGATTTTGAACCTGTATAACTAATAATATGCCCCCTAATAAAAGCTTTGAAAGCCTCCCACTTTATACATGCTGATGTTTGTGTAGTATTGATATTAAATAACTCATCTATCTGTTTTTCTATGTACTTAACAGATTCCTCATCCTGAAGCCATTTATGCTGAAATTGCCACCTACCTGGTTCCTTTGTCAATTTCTTATCTACATATATTAGACAGCAGGGTGCATGATCAGAGATCACAATATTATCATAGAAGCAGTTTTGACTCTTGGACCTTAATTCTGTGGAGATCAAAAAATAGTCAGTATGTGAGAATGTCTTGTAGATATTAGAATAAGAAGAATAGGCTTTAACTTGTGGTTTCATTTCTCTCCATATATCTAGCAATCTCAATTCTTTCATAAAATGATTAATGATCATCCTGCATCCATTGTGCGTACAGTCTAGTCCTGTTGATCTATCTATACCGGGATTCAATGTACAATTAAAATCCCCTGCTATTATATGTTGCCCTGTAAGTGAAGATAAAATAAGGAATAAATTAGTAAAGAAATTTTGATCATCTATATTGGGACCGTATAAGTTCACCAAATTTATATTTTCTAATAACAAAGATCCTTGAATGATTAGATATCTTCCAAATTTGTCTCCAATTACATTTTTCACTTGAAATGGGACTGATTTATGTATGAGAGTCATAACTCCCCTGGCTCGGGATGAAAATGATGAGGTGAATATACTTCCTTGCCATCTTCTCCTAATTCTTTTTACATCCTCCTCTATTAGGTGAGTTTCTTGTAAAAACACAATTTTTGAACCCATGTCTTTTATTTTATTCATAACTTGTTTAAGTTTTTTTAAATTTTGTAGACCTCTACAATTCCATGAGGTTAAATTGAGATTAACGCTTTGGTCTATGATCAATAAGAAGTTTGAGATTACCTCGCAATGTAAACATGCTCACACAGAGAAGCAAAAACATGAGTGGTTGAACATTCATCCTACAAACTACACACAAACAAATCCCCCCTTCCCACATTTGTGGTAATCCCCCCAAAATCAAAAAAAAAATTCTGTCTCCCGCTATAGCCATTGACTGCTCCACACCCACGAGGATCAGTCAAAACCACTCTTTCTTTCTCCTCTCAATCACCCTAACTCTATTGCTTTTAATGACGTAACATTAACTCTCTTCTGTAGTTTTCCAACTTAACTCCTAAATTTTATAGCAACTTTGTACATCATAGTTTTTTTTAATATATAATACAATCTATATTTTGTAAACTTGCTATATGCTTCAGATCAGTCAGATGCCTGTGCAAATACTTAAATATTCTACCTTATATTTTGTTCATGCTTAGCTCCCACCAGTCTCTTCTTGGATCTTCTTGATGAACTCCTGTGCCTCCTCAGGGGTCTTGAAGATGTGGGTTCTGCCCTTACACGTGACCAGCAGTCTTGCAGGATAAATCACTCCATGACGAATCCCAAGGTTGCGCAGCTCTTTACGGGCGGGGTCGAACTGTTTCCTTAATTGTTGGATTCCTGTGGCCAAATCTGGGTAGAACGGCACCTGTTGATCCTGGTATTTAATTTCTCCTTTGGCTCGCGCCGCGTTGGAGATCGTCATCCTGTCTCTGTAGCTGAGGAACTTCATAATCAGCGTCCTCGGTGATGCCTTGTTATCTCTCGGTGGGCCAATTCGGTGGGCGCTTTCTAAGACGACTGATGTCTGCAGCTCTGCGTTGTTCAGTGCTTCTGGGATCCACTTTTCAAAAAAGGAACATGGATCCAGACCCTCCGTTCTCTCCAGGAGACCAACCAGCCTCAGGTTGTTCCGTCTCGACCGGGATTCTAAATCCAGACAATTATCTTACAGACGTTTATTTTTTAATTCCAATGTGAGCACCTTTAATTGTAGGCCGGAGATGTTATCCTCAGCACTGGAAATTCGGAGCTCCACCTGTGAAACTCGTTCCATACAGTCGCTTAACTCCTTTTTCATTCCTTCAATCGCTGCAATAATCCCGTCAAGTTTAGAGGAAAAGTCTGCTCTCATTGAACTAATGGCAGCGAGCACCGCACCTGTGCAGTCGCCAGTAGTCACCGCTCCTCCGCTAGCTTCCTCCGCCATATTTGGGGATTTTTCTGCTTCATCACGGATGTGAAAGTCCGTTAACTTGGACTGTTTCGGCAATTCAGTTTTCCCTCCACTTGATTTCCCAGCCTTACGCTTTACCGGCATGTCCTCGCCCAAACGTTGGGATAGGTTTTGTTCCAATTGAGAGAGTTATTTGCCAATTTTTTTTTTTTTTTTTAGGAGCAGAGTAGAGTGAAGCATGTCCTTCTACGCGGCGGCCATAACCGGAAGTCCACAATGAAGGATTTTTAATGAATTAATTGGTAAATTCCTCGGTAAAATAAGTATTTGGTCAATAACAAAAGTTCATCTCAATACTTTGTTATATACCCTTTGTTGGCAATGGCAGAGGTCAAACATTTTCTGTAAGTCTTCACAAGGTTTTCACACACTGTTGCTGGTATTTTGGCCCATTCCTCCATGCAGATCTCCTCTAGAGCAGTGATGTTTTGGGGTTGTCGCTGGGCAACACGGACTTTCAACTCCCTCCAAAGATTTTCTATTGGGTTGAGATCTGGAAACTGGCTAGGCCACTTCAGGACCTTGAAATGCTTCTTACGAAGCCACTCCTTCGTTGCCCGGGCAGTGTGTTTGGGATCATTGTCATGCTGAAAAGACCCAGCCACGTTTCATCTTCAATGCCCTTGCTGGTGGAAGGAGGTTTTCACTAAAAATCTCACAATACATGGCCCCATTCATTCTTTCCTTTACACGGATCAGTTGTCCTGGTCCCTTTGCAGAAAAAACAGCCCCAAAGTATGATGTTTCCACCCCCATGCTTCACAGTAGGTATGGTGTTCTTTCTCCTCCAAACACGACAAGTTGAGTTTTTACCAAAAAGTTCTATTTTGGTTTCATCTGACCATATGACATTCTCCCAATCCTCTTCTGGATCATCCAAATGCTCTCTAGCAAACTTCAGACGGGCCTGGACATGTACTGGCTTAAGCAGGGGGACACGTCTGGCACTGCAGGATTTGAGTCCCTGGCGGCGTAGTGTGTTACTGATGTAGCCTTTGTTACTTTGGTCCCAGCTCTCTGCAGGTCATTCACTAGGTCCCCCCATGTGGTTCTAGAATTTTTGCTCACCGTTCTCATGATCATTTTGACCTCATGGGGTGAGAGCTTGCGTGGAGCCCCAGATCGAGGAAGACTATGAGTGGTCTTGTATGTCTTCTATTTTCTAATAATTGCTCCCACAGTTGATTTCTTCACACCAAGCTGCTTACCTATTGCAGATTCAGTCTTCCCAGCCTGGTGCAGGTCTACAATTTTGTTTCTGGTGTCCTTTGACAGCTCTTTGGTCTTGGCCATAGTGGAGTTTGGGGTCTGACTGTTTGAGGTTGTGGACAGGTGTCTTTTATACTGATAATGAGTTCAAACAGGTGCCATTAATACAGGTAATGAGTGGAGGACAGAGGAGCCTCTTAAAGAAGAAGTTATAGGTCTGTGAGAGCCAGACATCTTGCTTGTTTGTAGGTGACCAAATACTTATTTTACCAAGGAATTTATCAATTAATTCATTAAAAATCCTTCAATGTGATTTTCTGGATTTTTTTTTCTCATTTTGTCTCTCATAGTTGAGGTATACCTATGATGAAAATTGGAGACCTCTCTCATCTTTTAAGTGGGAGAACTTGCACAATTGGTGGCTGACTAAATACTTTTTTGCCCCACTATATGTATTTACTGGCAAAGGAATTATTAATGCAAGACTGGAAGATAGTTTGTGATGAAAATGATATAAATAAAGTATATGATAATTTTTTACCAATATTTCAATCATTGTACAATAAAAACTGTCCTATAAAACAATACAGTGACAGACAACAAAACAAAAAATATTCCTTGGGTCACCAAGGGGTTACTAAAGGCATGTAAAAAGAAGAATACATTATATAAACAATTCATTAACAGCAGAACAGTAGAGGCTGAGATCAAATATAAAAGATATAAAAACAAGCTTACTAATATAATGAGGACTTGTAAGAAAGGATACTATAACAGAATATTAGAGGATAATAAAAATAACTTAAGAGGAATATGGCAAGTACTCAATGTGATTATTAGTAACCGATCAAAGAATGCTAATTATCCAGAATATTTTATTGAAAATGGCAATTTGATAAATAATATGGAGGATGTGGTCAGTGGTTTCAATAAGTTTTTTGTAAACGTTGGTCCTGAATTAGCAAAATCAATAGTGACAACAGAAACAAACAACAGTGGTTCTGTAAATGAAATAGAAGATAGAAATCCAAACACAATCTTTTTAGGTGCAGTTACTGAAAAGGAAATTATCGAGACTGTGAGTAAATTTAAGAACAAAAATTCAACTGACTGGAATGAAATTGAAATGACAATAGTGAAAAAAGTAATTGAAGGAATTGTTAAACCACACACCCACATCTGTAACCTGTCATTTCAAACTGGTACATTTACAAACAAAATGAAAATAGCAAAAGTAATACCACTATACAAAACAGGAGACAGTCATTATTTCACAGATTACAGGCCAGTCTCTTTACTCTCACAATTCTCCAAAATACTTGAAAAAATCTTCACTAAGAGACTGGATGATTTCATTGAAAAACACAACCTCCTTACAGACAGCCAGTATGGTTTTAGAGCAGATAAATCTACATCTTTGGCACTGATCGAACTTATAGAAGAAATTACTAGTTGTATAGATAAAAAAAAAGTTTGCTGTAGGAGTAGATAGATTTAAAGAAAGCTTTTGACACCATCAACCACAGAATTTTACTGAGGAAATTGGAAAGGTATAGGATAAGAGGGGTCGGACTGAGTTGGGTGGAAAGTTATTTAAGTAACAGACAACAATTTGTACAAATTAGTGAGCACAAATCACCCTTCATGAACATCTCTTGTGGTGTTCCCCAGGGGTCAGTTTTGGGACCCAAACTCTTTATCTTATATATAAATGACAAATGCCAAGTATCAAAAATTTTGAAATTTATTTTGTTTGCAGATGACACAAATATCCTTTGCACTGGTGAGAATTTGCAGCAGGTTTTAAAGGTGGTCACAACTGAAATGAAAAGGTTAACGCAGTGGTTCATCAAAAATAAATTATCTCTAAATCTGAAAAAAAAAAAGATTATGTTTCTTGGAAATTATAAAATAAATCATGAAATAATGGTATGATAGATGATACCAGAATAGAAACAGCACAGGAAAATAAGTTTCTGGGGGTGACGCTAGACAATAAAATCTGCTGGAAACCTCACATCAGTCACATCTGGGTCAAGTTGGCAAAATGTATAGGGATACTGGGGAAAACAAGACACATCTTAGACTATAAATCATTGTTCTTACTGTACAATTCACTGTTTCTACCTTATCTTAATTACTGTGTAGAGGTCTGGGGAAACACCTACAGGACCAACCTACAGCCAATATGCACATTACAAAAAAAAGCTATAAGGATTGTACTGTTGCATCCAATGTGACTCGTGTCCTATATAGAGATTCACAGCTAGCTAAACTCTCTCTTGCATCACTTCCTCCAAGGAACAGGCAGGTGTCGTTTTGGACTAGGATTTAATACAGAGAGTGTGAAATCATATTGCCACTCAAAGGGCTGGAAGTGAACGGATGGCTTTAGAAGGAACAACGACGCAGACTCGTGTTCCTGTTGACATTCAGTATGCAAGGTCTCTTCTTCTCGTCACCTACTGGCAAGCTTAAAGCTACTACAGAGCCTAGCGCCCTTTAGAGGACTGGAGGAACAAATATATTTAAACTGTAACAGCACACTCCCCGCCTGGCATTATTTTAAGAATGCCACTAAACTTATAAACTAATTTGTTCGAGACAAAAGGAGTATACAGTCTGAGATGGGTCTGGAGAAAGTCTTTGTAGCTTTGTTCTGCGTCACCTTGACCTACACCTTCCTTACGACTCCATCCTTGCTTGTGAGAGTCTTCATGATGATGCCCATAGGCCATTCGTTCCTTTTTTGGTTCTTGTCCTTGAGAAGAATGACGTCCCCTTCTTCGAGGTTTGGTTTGTTGCGCTGCCACTTCTGACGACTCTGGAGCATGTTCAGGTACTCTTTTTGCCAGCGGGCCCAGAAGGTGTTGGCAAGGACTTGAACTCTCTTCCACTGGTGTCTGTACATGTCGGCCTTGGTGAAATCTCCAGGTGGAGTTAGGATTGCATTAGTCTTCTGTGTGAGAAGAGTCATGGGCGTCAGGATCAAAGGAGCTTCCGGATCTGAGGAGACCGGCACCAGAGGTCTCGCGTTGATAATAGCTGTGACTTCAGCCAGCAATGTTGTTAGGACCTCATGGGTTAGCTTGGGGTTTCCTGATTGTAAGAGCATCGAGTCCAGGATGCGTCGTGCTATGCCGATCATACGCTCTCATGTGCCTCCCATGTGTGATGAGTGAGAAGGGTTAAACACCCAGGAGCACCTTTGTTCGCATAGGTAGTCTTCTACACTTGTATCATCAGGCTTTGGAGGATCCAATTTCAATTCCTTAGATTCTCCGACAAAGTTGGTCCCGCAGTCAGATCTTAGCTGTTTAGCACGGCCTCTGATGGCGAAGAATCTTCGAAGAGTATTGATAAAACTTGAAGAGCTGAGTGTTTCGATTACTTCAGTGTGAATGGCTCTTGTAGACATGCACGTGAACAGAACCGCCCATCTTTTGCTGCTGACTTGACCACCTCTAGTGCGTCTCATTGTAACCTCCCATGGTCCAAATACATCTAGACCAACATAAGAAAATGGGGGATCGGTTTGCAAACGTTCAGCGGGTAGATCTGCCATGATTTGCTGCTCTGTCTTGCCTCAAAGCTTTCTATAGGTCACACATTTGTGGATGACACTGCTGATGGATCTCTTGGCAGCCACTAACCACACGCCGCTTGCTCTCACTGCACCCTCAGTGAAATGTCTTCTGTTATGTCTGTGGGTTCTACTTCAGATAACCACTCTGAGGAACAAAACACAACGACACACACGGCTGCAGGTCATTAACTCTGTTTTTTACTGAAGCTCAGTTCAGCGAGTACACTTATTCGATTGGCAATGCCACAGGGTACAGCGCCCACTAGTGGGGTGGCATATGTAAATGCAACTCATGTAACTCCCATACATCACATCTCCTCCCCACTAAATGTTGTACCCACCCCCAAGATACACAAAGCAAACAACATTTTTTTTTCCTCTTTTTTTTTTTATCACACACTAGCCTTGAGGCTGGGAGTAGACGGTCCCAAACCCCTGAGTCAGTCAAGGGTTTATTCTGCCCTTTTGGTGAGACGTGACTCTCTAATCTAACACATAAGGGTCTCTTATTCAAAAGTGTCCAAGGTATTGTCTCTTAGTGTACCTTAAACAAAGTTTATGGGACATAACGCTCTGGTGGTTTAATAGTATGAGAAGGATATCTCTTACCAGTCTCTGGAGGTGGTGTGGTGTTTCCCTCTGAAGTTACCTGGGGTGGTGGTGAGGGGTCACTCACAGGAACCGGAGTAGCTGATTCTGGAACGGTGTTTTCCAGCACAGGCAGGTCTGCTGAGATGCACGACGATGAAGCTCCACCGTTGTCTGTAGAAGTATCCAATTCAGCAACCCTGGCCAGCATCTGGTCCGCGTGTCGCCTCCAGTGTTGCGATGCACCGATGTCGACGGTGTAGGATACAGGGCCAGTCTCTGCTGAAACAACCCCTGGTATCCACTTCTTCTCTCCTCTCCCGTAATCCCGAACGAGGACTGGGTCTCCCACCTTGAACGTTCTGGCTTTTGCATGCATTCCTTGATACGCACACTGTGCCTCTTGTGCTTTCTCTACCTCTGATGTCACGCTGGGCTTCAGCAGGTCTAGTCGAGATCGCAGCTTGCGATGCATGAAAAGCATGGACGGGGACTCCTTCGTTGTGGAGTGTGGAGTGTTGCGGTACGTGAGTAAAAAGGCATCTAGTCGGTGTTGTATGGAAGTGGTTCCAGTGGAGCGCTTCAGTGACTGCTTGAATGTCTGTACAAAACGTTCTGCAAGACCATTTGTTGATGGATGGAATGGTGCAGAGCGGATGTGCTTTACTCCATTACCCTTCATGAAAGTGTCAAACTCGTGTGAGGTGAACTGGGGACCATTATCACTCACCAACACCTCAGGGAGCCCATAGCGACTGAATAACCCTCGGAGCACCTGGATGGTATTGGCCGTTGTGGTGGAACTCATGAGGTGCACCTCAGGCCATTTTGAATGGGCGTCTACAACCACCATAAACATTTGGCCCTGGAACGGCCCGGCAAAGTCAACATGAATTCTCTGCCATGGGGATCCAGGCCAGGTCCATGGGTGGAGTGGTGCTGGTCCTGGTGCTTTCTGTGTAAGTTGACAGGACTGACATGTTTTTGAGACTTGTTCAGTTTGAGCGTCAATTCTGGGCCACCACATGTAACTGCGGGTGACAGCTTTCATTTTGACAACACCTGGGTGTCCAGTATGCAGTTCCGACAGCACTCGTGATCTCAGTTTTGAGGGAATGACGACGCACACACCCCACATAAGGCAACTTTGCTGGAGTGTCAACTCATCCTTTCGGCTGATGAATGGCGCCAATGTGCTGGCCACATCCTGGACCCTCGGAAAGCGACCTGTGGAGACCATCTCCAGGACTTGAGCAAGGACAGGGTCACCCCTGCTCTCTCGGCAGATTTCTCGGCAGTTCACAGGTAAGGCTTCTAGGTGTTTAATATGAAAACTGTCCACAGCACTGATTCTCTCTCTTGGTGATGTTGGTAGTGGAAGGCGTGAAAGCCCATCCGCATTTCCATGACGAGCTGCCTCTCGGTACTGTATGGTGTAGTTATGGGCAGCTAACAAGAGAGCCCACCGCTGCATTCTAGCAGCAGCCAAGATGGTGTGGCTTTGCACGGGCTCAGAATGGTGGTCAATGGGCGATGATCTGTAAGGAGTGTAAACTGCCTGCCATACAGATAGTGATGGAATTTACGAACTCCAAATATGATGCCAAGAGCTTCGCGCTCAATTTGGGCATAGTTGCGCTCTGCCTTATTCAGAGTCCTTGATGCAAAAGCTATGGGCCTCTCTTGTCCATTCGGGAGGATGTGTGAGATGACGTTGCCTACACCATAAGGTGATGCGTCACACGCCAGCCGAATGGGAAGTTGTGGGTCATAATGGGTTAACACGCTTTGGGAGAGTAGCTGCTCTTTTGCCTCTTTGAAAGATGCTGCACATTCAGATGTCCATTGCCATCATTTTCCTTTGCACAACAGAGCATTCAGTGGGCTTAGGATAGAAGACAGGTTGGGGATAAATCTGCTGTAATAATTAATTAGCCCCAAGAAAGAACGTAACTGACTCACATCTGTTGGTGCAGGAGCCTCCACGATTGCCCTGACTTTCCCTGGTGCCTTGTGTAGACCCTGGGCATCGGTGACGTGACCCAGATATTCCAGTGAATCCTTGAAAAATTCACATTTTTCCTTCTGCACTCGTAAGCCGAAGTCTTCCAAGCGTCCTAGGACTGCATCCAGATTTTTCAGATGCTGCGCACGATCCTGTCCACTGACCAATATGTCGTCCAGGTAGCAGTGGACGTTCGGCAGACCCTGGAGGACCTGGTCCATGGCACGTTGGAATATCGCTGGGGCTGAGGTAATTCCAAATGCCAGCCTGTTGTAACAGAACAGACCCTTGAACATCTCCGTTCTTTTTCACAACGGGCACAATGGGTGTTGCCCATTCACTGAATTTGACAGGGGATATGATGCCCTGCTCACACAGTCGGTCAATTTCAACCTCCACTTTTGGCCTAAGGGCATAGGGAACGACTCTCGCTTGACAGAACCGTGGCACATGATCCGGCTTCAGCGCTATGGCTACTTCCATTCCTTTCAGAGTGCCTAATTCTTTTTGGAAGACCTCTGCATGTCTTTGTAGCACGCCCTCTAGCGTCTCCTCCCAGACTGTCTTTATTTCTCGCCAGTCAATTCGAATCGTCCGCAGCCACTCTCGACCAAAGAGTGGGGGTGAACTTCCCTGGACTACATACAGTGGTAGTCTAGCCCTCTGCTTGTTCATCCTCACTGAAACAGTGATGACTCCCTCTGCTGGAATCACCTCGCCAGTGTATGTTTTCAGCATTATGTGGGTTTGGCGCAAGGGCAAGTTCCTAAAGTGTGCATCATACAGTTCTCTTGAAATCAGAGAAACGGCAGCACCAGTATCTAATTCCATTTCAATCATTTTGCCTTCAATTTTTGGTTTAACACACGTGTGACAAATTTCCCTGCTGAGAGACCATATGCAGACTCGACTCAGTGTCTGTGGTGCTACCATCACTAGACATTTCTTTTACATCCAATTGGTGCACCCTGTTTTTCTTTTTAACTTTATACTCCACTGGATTTTCCTTATTTACAGTCTCTTTGTTCCTGCACATTTTCGAGATGTGTCCTGTCTTACCACATTTGTGGCATTTTTGCTCCTTGTAAAAGCAATCACTCTCTTTGTGGTTCATTTTTCCACAGCGCAAACATTTCGTGCGTCGTTTGTCGTGTAGTGACAGTGCATGCACTTTCAGCACGTTGCTCAGCTGATGTGTCTCGCGGGCTACTGTCTCCATTGACACGGCTAATTCCACTGCTTTGGAAAAAGTAAGCTTCTCCTCCATCAGCAATCTTTTCTGGATAGCTTCTATATTCAGTCCACAAACAAGCCTATCCCTCAATGCATCCTGCAAGTGTGTGCCAAACTCGCAGTGTTCAGAAAGCTTTTTAATGACTGCTATGTATTGCGTCACAGACTCTCCCTCTTGTTGGTTCCGTTTATGAAAGCGAAATCTTTCAGCGATCACAATTGGTTTCGGAGAAAAGTGGTCTTTCAAAACTTCAGTAAGTTGAGCATATGTCTTAGCCCCCGGCTTATCTGGAGCTACGAGGCTACGTAAAAGGCAATATGTTGACGCACCAATTACACTTAGGAAAACAGCAAGCTTCTTATCCTCTGCAATTCCATTTGCCATTACAAAGTACTCAAACCTTTCAACGTAGGTTGTCCACTGCTCCACCGACTCGTCGAATGGGTTAATGTGTCCAATAAATCCAGCCATGGCGTGCGGTTAGCTAGCGTTTAGCAACCCTTTCACTTGGCGCGCTGCGCTTAGCCACACTCCCGCCAGGACAAACGTTCCTCTTCCTCCTTCACTCGCAGTCAATACCGCGGCGAGACTTGGAAACCTAAAGTTATCCTCGTCGCCAATAATGTTATGTCCGTGGGTTCTACTTCAGATAACCACTCTGAGGAACAAAACAC
The DNA here is from genome assembly GCA_020510985.1 of Pholidichthys leucotaenia. Taxonomy (NCBI): domain Eukaryota; kingdom Metazoa; phylum Chordata; class Actinopteri; order Cichliformes; family Pholidichthyidae; genus Pholidichthys; species Pholidichthys leucotaenia. Next base: position 212,015,999 of record CM035838.1, read on the forward strand.
GACGACACACACGGCTGCAGGTCATTAACTCTGTTTTTTACTGAAGCTCAGTTCAGCGAGTACACTTTTTCGATTGGCAATGCCACAGGGTACAGCGCCCACAAGTGGGGTGGCATATGTAAATGCAACTCATGTAACTCCCATACATCACATCTTCCTTGATGCTTAACAGCCTCATGGTGATGTCGGATGAGCAATGTAGCGATGTGATGCTTTGCTGGGAGTAGAAGAGGATTGACTTCATCACTGGGCAACTTTGACTCTGACAGACGTCCTCCTACTCGGAGTAAACCATTGTCGTTGATGATCGGATTGAGCTTGTAAAGGGAACTGTCTCGTGCTATTTCTCGTTTTGTCTTGATGCACTTGATTTCCTCTGCATACACTTCATGTTGGACACATCTGATGATTGTGTACTCTGCTTGTGTTAAGGCTTCTTCTGTGAGACTTGTTTTACAGAGATGCCAGCTCCTACATCTGTTACCTCCTTTGGACTTGAAACCGTGATCAATGTGACGTAGGTAAGCTACTGCTTTGACAAGGGAGGTCCACTTTGAGAAACGTTCAAAACGTGATGAACCCAAGGCTTTGAGGTTAGCTCTTGTCACAAGCGTTGTCATGTTCTGTCTAATTTTAACATCCGACTCTAGATTGATGAGCTCAAATGGGCCTTTTTCAGGAGCGACAGTCTGTTTGTCGAGCAGGAAGGTTGGACCATACCACCATGTAGTACTGGAGATTTTCCCTGCTGGCAGAGAGCGAGATCCATGATCAGCAGGATTGTGCTCTGTTGGGACATACTTCCACTGGCCAGGCAGAGACGATTGCTTGATTCTTTGGACACGATTGTTCACATATACATGAAATCTTCTGTGTTGATTGTAGATGTATCCTAACACCACTTTGCTGTCAGTGTAAAATGTGGTCTTGTCAATTTTCATCTTTAGTTCTTCTCTGAGAAGCTCAGACATTTCCACAGCGAGCACTGCAGCACACAGTTCTAGCCTCGGAATGGTGAGCTCTGGCACAGGAGCTAGTTTGGCTTTACCCATGACAAACCCGACCTCGTTGTGGTCGTCTTCGTGTGTAACTCTCAAGTAGGCAGCTGCAGCTATAGCGTTAACTGAAGCATCTGAGAACACACAGAGTTCAGTGACCTTGGCTTGTGAGATGGAGAATGAAACATAGGTACGGGGAATGTTCAGTGTCTTGAGATGCTGCAGAGAGTCATGCCATTTTCTCCAACCGTCATACATGTCTTGAGGCAAGGGGCTGTCCCACTCAAGATTGCTGCTGGAGAGCTCTCTGAGGAGAAGTCTACCTTTGATGGTTACAGGTGCTAGCAGCCCGAGAGGGTCGAACAGACTGTTAACAGTTGACAGCACACCACGTCGAGTAAAGGGCTTTTGCTCTTGTGGAACATCAAATGTGAACGTGTCTGATGTGGTGTCCCAAATCACACCCAAACTGCGTTGGGCTGGGAGCTCGTCTGTAGGCAGATCAAGGTCTTTGAGTTCTTTGGCCCTGTCTTCAGGTGGGAAAGCATTCACTACTTCTACTTTGTTGGAGGCAATCTTGTGGAGACGTAGATTAGAAAGTGCAAGCATTTTCTGCGCTCTTTCTAGAACGTCGATAGCCTCAGCTTCTGTCGAGAAAGACTTTAATGCATCGTCCACATAGAAATCCTGTTCTATGAAGTTTCGAGCGTCAGTTCCATATTCACCTTCTGCTTCCTTTGCTGCCATCCTCAACCCGTAGATCGCCACCGCAGGGGAGGGACTATTATCGAAAACACGCACCCTCATGCGATAGTCCACCACTTCTTTGATCAGGTCGTTGTTTTCGTACCACAAGAAGCAAAGGTAATCTCTGTGATCTTCTTGGACAACAAAGCAGTAAAACATCTGCTCGATGTCAGCTGTGACAGCGACAGGTTCTTTTCTGAAGCGGAGGAGCACACCTACGAGTGTGTTGTTTAGGTCAGGCCCTGACAGCAGTACATCATTGAGTGAAACTCCATCAAACTGCGCACTGGAATTGGACACCACACGGATCTTCCCAGGTTTCTGTGGGTGGTATACACCGAAAATGGGGAGATACCAGGCCTCTTTGTCTCTATCACGAGGTGGCGCTGGCTCCGCGTGTTTGTTGTCGAGCATCTTCTGCATGAACTCAACAAAGTGTGCCTTCATGTCTGGCTTCTTGTCAAGCATACGTCGCAGAGACATGAGCCGCTTGTAGGCGTAGCACCTGTTGTCAGGGAGTAGGCGTCTGGGGTTACGAAACGGAAGTGGTGCCACCCAACTGTTTGTGTCATCTTTGAAGGACCTTTCCATCTTCTTCAGAAAGATTGTGTCTTCAACAGAGTGTGCAAGGTGATTGTCTTCATTAGTGCGACAGAAGACGGCTTCACCTAGATTCTCAACCGTGGGCTTTGCATGTGGGTTTGAAAGTGGCAGTAGGTTGGAGACAGCTTTCGGTTGGCTCACTGTGAAGCTCTCTTTTACATTGAAGTGACTGTCACAGGGAGTGAGATAGCTTGGGCGTCCATTGTCCAACACATGTGTTTTGAGAGCGCTTACCTCACTTGGCTTGTGGGCGGTGCCCAGACATACATCACCAATGATAACCCAGCCCAGTTCAAGCTTCTGTGCAAATGGATCGTTGTGCCTGCCACTGATTTGCTTTCTCACCTTGTGTACTCTGAGAAGGTTGCGTCCTATCAGCAGCAGTATGTCAGCGTCTGGTTCGAGGGGTGGTATTTCAGCAGCTATTGTTTTCAGATGGGGGTGATGCGAGGCAGCTTCTGCAGTGGGTATTTCTTCCCTATTGTTGGGGATAGCATTGCACTCTATGAGCGTGGGGAGAGGAAAACTCATTTTTCCATCCAATGATTGAACTATGTAGTTGCAGGCTCTTCTACCATTTACTTGTGTTGTGCCAGCACATGTCTTCAGTATGTAAGGTGTGGCTGTGCCTTGAATATTGAATGTTTCAAAAAACTCTGTTTTTGCGAGTGATTGATTACTTTGATCATCTATTATTGCATACATCTTTTTCATGTTGTGTGGCTCACCTTTCGGGTAGACTTGCACCAAACAGATCTTGGAGCAGGATTTTCCTGTGATTTGATTTCCACATACCTCGGTACATGTGGCTGTAACATCTAAGTCTTGTGCGAGCTCTTGCTCCCCGCCGTTCTCTTTAGGGAATGAGGGAGGCTTAGATGCTGTTGGAGTCGGTCCTGGGTGGAGAGCTGCCAGGTGTTTGTCGCTGTTGCATTCTCCACACTTGATTGTTATTTGACAGTCCCTGGCTTGATGGGTGGTGGAAGCAAGGCAGCGATCGCAAATGTTTTTTTTTTTTTTTTTTTTTTTTATTTTGTTACTTATTTGTACCCGTAGGTAGACTTGGTTTGCAGTCTGGTGACAAGCCACCGGCTGCTGGTCGCTGCGTGCACGAGCGCCCTAAACCTACATGTTTTTGGTGTGCGGGAGGAAACCGGAGAAATCCCGGAGTAAACCCACGCAACACGGGGAGAACATGCAAACTCCACACAGCTCACTGTTGGTCGGGGGCTGGGATCGAACCCACGATCTCATGATCCCCGCGGTCCCCCGGCCGAGGGTAAAACTGTGCTGCCACAGTGCTAAACCACTGCGCCACCGTGCAGCCCCAATGTTGTTGTCTCTGAGTATCTTTTTTCTGTCCTCGAGCAACATAGCTCTGAAACCCCTGCATCCTTTCAGTGGGTGTGGTTTGTGATGTATGGGGCATTGTCTTTTAATGTCTTCACCTCCTTCCTTTGTCTCCACTCCGACTGACACATCTGTTTTGTGTACCCTAACTGATTGTTTCTGCATGTAGTGACTTTGTGATTTTCCTTTTTTGTAACTAATTGTAGAATTGGCAGGTGAGCTATAAGTCGTGTTGAAACTTGGGTCATTTCTTGCCTTGGCTTGACCTTTTACAAATTAAACAAAGAATGAGAAAGGTGGGAAACTTACACGATGGTCTGCTTTATACTTTGACCCTACCATTGTCCACTTCTCCTGAAGGTGAAAGGGCAACTTTTCCACGATTGGACTTACACCTCTTGCTGTGTCTAAGTAGCTCAAGCCTGGCAGATATCCATCCAGCTTTGCTGCTTCCAGTACACACAGTAGATCTGATAGATCGTGAAGCTTGTGTGGCTCTTTGCTCATGAGCTTTGGAAAATTTTGGATTCTTTCAAACATGGACTTTTCTATTGCCTCTGGTGAGCCGTAGCGTTCTTCCAGTCTCGCCCAGACCATGTTCAGACCAGCAGGTGGATGCCTGATATTGACTGCTTTTAATCTCTTAGCATGTTCAGAAGACTCAGGGCCGAGCCACTTAATGAGGAGGTTTAGTTCTTCACTGGCTGTAAGACCGAGGTCTCTGATGGTACTCTGGAATGTGGTTTTCAAGCTAAGATAACTCTCTGGCTTGTCATCATATTTTGTCAGCCCTCCTGTTAATAGTTGGCTTCTGGCTAAGAATCTGGCAAGGTCACTGGTAGTGTTGTTTGCATCATTTGAACTTGATATCTGTTATGATTGCAACACACTTTGAGAATTTTGGTGAATTGCATCTCTTTGTGGTGGTCGCTTGGCGCCCTCTTGTGGCTGAATTGGGCAATGAGCTGTTTCTTGTTTGGCATGGAGATGTGAATAAATCAGTGTGGAATGTTGTTCCTGATGTGTACTGTCCTGTTGAAAAGTTTCTTTCTTTTGAGATGAATCAGTACAACTATGCCTGTTTATGTATTCACTCACTTTTTGTTCTGCAGTTTGTTCTAAAGGCAAGAAGCTCAATTCTTCGCTGTGTTCTGGGTTAATGAGCCGAGCTACAGCAGACTCCATCACTTCTGCTTTAACCCTGGCCGCATCTGCTTCCCTTTGTAGGTTAAGTAGATCTAGAGTTGCCTGTAACCGTGCATTTTCCATTTTAATGCTCATCTCTCTTTCAGCATATGCTAGTCTGGCTTTTGCTGCTTGAGATTCTGCTTGGGCATGTGCTGCTGCCATACTGGCTTGACTTGAAGCTGATGACCTCCTAGATCCTACAGCTGATCGGGGAGTCAGTTTCCCGGAATGTACAGAAGACCTGGATGAGTGGGAGGAGCGCAACCTTGAGGAGCGTGACCCTTTTTCGCTCCGTGCTTCTTCACTGTTATGGCTTTCAGCCTGTGTTTGCTCCATCTTGACGACTGGATAGGGCCGCTGATGTTAAATGTACATTAAATTCCACCCACCTTCACTGTGGTCCCTCACCGAGTGCTATTATTTCACTCGCAATATGATTTCACTGTACTGTTGCACCCAATGTGACTCGTGTCCTATATTGAGATTCACAGCCAGCTAAACTCTCTCTTGCATCACTTCCTCCAAGGAACAGACAGGTGTCGTTTTGGACTAGGATTTAATACAGAGAGTGTGAAATCATATTGCCACTCAAAGGGCTGGAAGTGAACGGATGGCTTTAGAAGGAACAGCGACGCAGACTCGTGCTCCTGTTGACATTCAGTATGCTAGGTCTCTTCTTCTCGTCACCTACTGGCAAGCTTAAAGCTACTACAGAGCCTAGCGCCCTCTACAGGACTGGACGAACAAATATATTTAAACTGTAACAACACAAGGATAATAAATAATGTTGGATATAGGGACCATACCAACTCATTGTTTTTAAAGTCACATGTCATAAAGTTCATGGATTTAGTTAAATTTAAGACAGCACAAGTAATGTACAGGGCAATTAATAATCAACTCCCAACTAATATACAAAAAATATTTTAAAAAAGAGACAATGATCATAATTTGAGAGGAGACTTAAACTTTACAAAACCCAAGATACGTACAACCAAGAAAAGTATGTGCATATCTGTCTGTGGGGTGGATTTGTAGAACAGTCTGGAGCTGCAACTGAAACTATGTACAAACAGAAATCAATTCAAAAATAGGTATAAACATTATTTGCTGAAAGAATATATGTTAGAAGGGTAGTATGTATATGCACGATTCACTATGCTCACTCCGGGACACTGTGAAATGGTAGGTGGGACAGTACTGTGTATATCTGTGTTGTTTGGGGCTGGGTTTTGATGTATGGACTGTATGTATGTTGGGATGGCTGGGCATCAATGTTGATATGTACAAAATATAGTTAATTGTCTACTTGGGGTCTTAAATGAGGTAATTTGTATATATTTCACATGGGTTGTATTTAGGGAAAGAGGAGTTGGAGTAAATAAGTGTTCACTTCTTCCTTCTCCCTTTCGAGCACTGTATACTGTCACTTTTATTGCACTTGTCATTTGTTTTGTTTTTTTTTACTTTTTTGTTTGAAATAAAGTATGTATCTATCTATCTAGTAATCATTATAGTCTCACTATGCACCGTTTTATTGTTATGATTGCTGTTTTGTTTTTTCTGATTGATCAATTAAACTTTTAGACATTAAGGTACTGACAGAGATTTAAGCTGCTAACACACATATATCATTTTGTTTTTTTCTTTATTGTGATTTTGTTTGTTTTTATTGATTTCTTTCATTTCTTTTCTTTTATTGGTCAACAGACTGTTATGGCCCGAGCGCCGATCTCGTCTGCGCTTGGGCCATACATCATCTTTGCCGGCTTTTGACAGCAGTGGTTACCTTCTGACTCCCCGGGGCTCTTATTGTGACAGCGCTCGGAGGGGATTCCTGCTGTCAGAGCGGAACAGTTGTGCTGCATTTACCGCTTGTTAGCGGCCGGCATTTAAACAGGCGCTGACAGCAGTACAAGGCAGCAGTCTCGTCTAACACCGTCTAACATTCCTTTGTGCCAGACGCTGAGCGAGCGGTTCTCGTCTCAGACGTCATCCTTTCCATGTTCCTGGTCAAGACCGTAAGTAGCTTGGTGTAGCCTTACGGTCCCATGTGTCTTGTGTAGTGTGTTTTTGCCCAGATCGGCTCATTGCTTTGTATTTGTGTCTTGTGTTCGTGTATTAAACATCATTGCAAAACTCTGTGGTGACTTTTGGCATCTTATGGTGGCTCGCAACGGCCACCGCTTGACAGTAAACTGCTGCCCGGTCGTCTAAACGGAGACGCCACACCGAGACACCGTTCCCAGTGAGTTTTTGCTAATTGGACTTTTGTTCTTCCCTGCCTAGGTGACTGCTCGTTGGGAGGATGTTGTCTTTCAGGCGCAGCGGTCAGCACCTGGGCTTCGAGCTAGCGGAGGGTCTGGACTTTGTAGATGGAACGCTCTTCACCACTATGCTTTACGACACTCCCAACGACATACGCCGGCACCTGGACTATGCTGAGGGTCTTCTTGATAACCTTCCTTGTTACTTTGACCACCCGGAAATCATGGCGAGGAGGACGGAGATCAATTCCAAGCACAAGAGACTCCGTGGGCTGGAGGAAAACTACGGCAGGAAGCAGAGGAGGAGGCATCCTCACTCCCCGCGTTGGGAACCCGTTCCTCTCCCCAATCCAGTTCAGAAGTTCGCACCATCCGGGGGCCGTCGGAGACGTCGACGCCAAGGCCAAGATCAACCTCCGCAGGATCCCCGGCTGAATCCGCTCCCGGCGAAGCCCGTGAGTGGACCTTCAAGAGCGGCTCCTCCTTGTCCTTCCAGGGGCCCCTCTGTCGCCATCAAGCGGGGAAAGGGAGGAACTACGTCCCCTACAGCAGGCACCATCTTCCCTCCAGAAGACAGGCAAGTGCATGTTAATTCTTTCCATTATTATTGTGATCTGCCTTGTCTGACTCATAGGGGCAGAGTTCGGGGTTTGCAGTCCCCCGAGCTCCTACCTCCTGCTGTAGCCTTTATTACCCAACCTGCTGCCTCTGTGTCTCCCTCCGCTGAGTGGTCCGCAACGCCAGGCCTACATCGCCGGATGAGGAGGGGGGCTGCAGTGCTGGAGAGTCTGGTTCCGGCCCTGCAGCTATGCCATGGACAGAGGAGGAAAGCGGACTGCAGTCTGGAGCCTGCGCCGTCGATCAAGTGTCCCCGGGTCTCCACGCTGGAACAGTGCGAGCCAGCGGGTCGAGGGTCCTCTGCCACCACGCCGTGCGGGCTATCAGCTTGGACATCAGCGCTGGAGGATCCACAGACTGCAGAAACAATCATGCCAGCTGCGGAGCCCGCCGTAGCTGAGTGGGAGCCTGCGGACGAACTTCTTCGCCCTGAGCCTGGATCGACGAAGTCCTGGACAGCGATCTTGTGTCTCTTCTTCTTGTCTTGGAGCATTTTTGCCTGCCTTTTGGGGAAACGAGTCAGGGGCAGCCGCCTGCTGCACCCGAGCTCATCTCGCTGGGCTCTGTTGCTGCCGGTGATTCTGATCCCGGTCCTTTCTTGTCTTCTGAGCCTTGTTGCAGAGTCACCGGTGTGGAGCCAGTCGTGGTCGCTGTGCTGGAGGTTCCAGGTTCAGGGGCAGAGGTCATCGCCGGTGCTGAGCTGACCCAATCGGGGTCCGATGCGGGTGCATCCGAAACCAAGTCGGGGTTCGACGAGGCCCAATCGGGGTCTGACACAGGTGCAGCCGAGACCCAGTGGGGGTCCGATGCGGGTGCATCCAAGACCCAGTCGGGGTCCAACGAGACCCATTGGGGGTCCAACGCGGGTGCAGCCACAACTGCAGCATCGGTGATGGTCAAGGATGGTGGAGGAGCTGCAGACCCTTCGCTGCCTGACATAAGATAAGATAAGATAAGATAAGATAAGATAAGCCTTTATTAGTCTCACAACGGGGAAATTCCAGGATTGCAACAGCACAGGGATAGCAACACTCAGAGCAACAATCAGAAGGCAAGAAAAAAACAAGCAAGCAAGAGCAGCTAATATACATATGTACATATTACTATAAAAAAAATATATATACACACACACACAGACACACAGTGCAGAGCATTGTAGCTGGATGGAATAAATATATGAATATATGAACACACAGTGCAGAGCATTGTAGCTAGATGGAATAAATATGTAAATATATAAACACCCACAGTACGGAGCATTGCAGCTAGGTGGAATAAATATGCAAGTATATAAACACACACAGTGCGGAGCAATGTAAGATGGAATAATATGTAGATATATAAATATAAACACACCCAGTGCTGAGCATTGTAGCTAGATGGAATAGATATGTAAATATATAAACACACACAGTGCAGAGCATTGTTGCTAGATGGAATGAAACAGCATAACCGTCTACTTAGTTATCCTACATGGTATGATTATGTGCCCATACATATTCTCACCCTCCATAGCGACCGGTATGTTCCTAGTTGTATGCCGGAGGGGACCATTGTGTAAGTCTATTGCATCTTTTGCATTCAAAAAACTATTAGTTTGTCACGTCTTTTTGCTATCTCTGCGAGCAGCCCTGCTTAGGTTGTACAGTCTGACAGCCATTGGTAGGAAGGACCTACGAAACCTCTCGGTTGTGCACCTGGGATGATGTAGTCTGCTGCTAAATGAGCTCCTCAGTGCATTCAGTATGTCCTGCATAGGGTGGAACTCGGACTCCAGCAGAGATGACAGTTTAGCCACCGTCCTTCTCTCTCCTATCTCCTCCATCGGATCAAGGCGCTGTCCCAGGACAGAGCTAGCTTTCTTAATCAGTTTGTTCAGTCTCTTCCTATCGGCTGCAGTAATGCCACTGCCCCAGCAGACCACTCCAAAAGTGATGGCTGATGCCACCACCGTGTCATAGAATGACTTCAGCAGCGCCCCTTGTACACCAAAAGACCTGAGTCTCCTCAGCAGGAACAGCCTGTGCTGTCCCTTCTTGTAGAGTGCATCAGTATTGTGTGACCAGTCTAGTTTATTGTTCAGATGAACACCCAGGTACTTATAGGATGTCACCATCTCGATGTCTGTTCCCTGTATATTTACTGGTACTGTGAGGGGCTGCCCATGCCTGCGGCAGTCCACCACCAGCTCCTTAGTTTTCCTCGCGTTGATCTGGAGGCAGTTCCGATGGCACCAGTCCACGAAGTCCTGGATAAGCCCTCTGTACTCAGTTTAATCTCCATTGGAGATGAGGCCAACGATCGCAGAGTCATCAGAGAACTTCTGTAGATGGCAGTGTGTTGTGTTGTGTGAGAAGTCCGCAGTATAAAGAGTGAACAGGAAGGGAGCCAGCACCGTTCCCTGGGGGCCCCCCGTGCTACTGATGATCGTGTCGGACACACAGTCCCGGGTTCTCACAAACTGAGGCCGGTTCGTGAGGTAGTCCAGGATCCATGATGACAGGTGCTGGTCCACCCCTGCGCGCAGCAGCTTGTCCTTCAGGATCATCGGTTGGATGGTGTTGAAAGCACTGGAGAAGTCAAAGAACACGATCCTCACCATATTCCCGGGCTTCTCCAGGTGGGACAGAGAACGGTGAAGGAGGAAGATCACCGCATCCTCCACCCCAATGCCATGCTGGTAGGCGAACTGGAGTGGATCCATCGCTGGTTCCACCAGGGGGCGGAGGTGAGCAAGGAGCAGTCTCTCCAGGGTCTTCATCAAGTGGGACGTCAAGGCCACCGGTCTGTAGCTGTTCAGGTCTTTGGGGTGGGAAGTTTTTGGTACAGGTACCACACAAGATGTTTTCCACAGCTGTGGTACCCTCCCCAGTTTCAGGCTCATGTTGAAGATATACGTCACAATCCCACACAGCTGGTCTGCACAGGACTTGAGGAGCTTTGCGCTGATGCCGTCCGGTCCCGGCGCCTTCCTCGCCTTGATCTTCCTCAGCTCCGTCCTCACCTAGGTCCTGGTCAGGGTCAGGATGGGGGGGCTGTGTGTTGGGAGTGGGGGGGTGTTGTTGGAGTGGGGAGTGGGCAGCAGGACTTGATTTCTTTAGAGGCAGCAGTGGTTGTTGTGCAGTCAGGGGGGAGGGCGGTTGGTCAAATCTATTGAAAAACAGATTTAGGTTGTTCGCCCACTCCCTGCCCCCTGTGGCCTGGGGGGAGGTATTCTGGAGCCCCGAGATGGTTTTGAGGTTTCTCCAGACCCCGCTGATGTCGCTCTGTTGCAGCTTGTCCTCCATCTTCTTCCTGAAGCTGTCCTTGCCTTCTCTGATCTTTCTCCTCAGCTCCCTCTGTACGGACTTCAGCATCTCCCTGTTCCCTGACCTGAAGATCCTCTTCTTCTCTCTCAGAAGTGTTTTTATCTCAGGGTTGATCCAGGGTTTGTTGTTTGAGTGACGCCGTATGGTCTTGGTGGGAACGGATTTGTCCACACAGAAGCTGAGGTAGCCCGTGAAGGTGTGAATGAGGCCATCGATGTCCTCACCATGTGGATCGCAGAGCTGCTTCCAGGCGGTGGCTTCAAAACAGCCCTTTAGAGTGTCCATTGTCTCCTCAGACCATAACTCCACAGTGTGCATGGCCGGAGGTTGTCTGTGCACTAGGGGTTTGTACACCGGCTGGAGATGAACCAAGTTGTGATCCGATCTCCCGAGTGGGGGGAGTTGTGATGAGGTGTACGCCTCCTTAGTGTTTGCGTAGAATAAATCCAGTGTTTTATTGTCTCTAGTGTGGCATGTGACATACTGGGTGAACGTGGGTAGAATGGGAGGTAGTGAAACATGGTTGAAATCGCCTGAGATGAGGAGAAGAGCATCTGGGTGTTCTGTCTGCAGCCTGCTGGTTACTGAATGGATTACGTCACGTGCTGTCCCAGCGTTCGCCGTCGGATTTGCATAAACAACAATGCAGATCACGTGTGAGTGTTCTCTCGGGAGATATGTAGGCCTCATGCTAACAGCTAGCAACTCAATGTCTTTGCTGCAGTGTCGTTGTTTAACAGTGATATGTCCCGGTCTGCACCAGTTGTTGTTAACATACATTATCACTCCACCGCCCCTAGCCTTGCCACTGTCTGGTGTTCGGTCAGCTCGTATCATGTGACATGTGACATGGTGTGGACTTGTCTTCACCATCATTCTCATCGTCGCAATCACCAGCTATGATCATTATCGCCGGGGGCCGATGGGGGCCCTCTTCACTTGGCCCGGCTTTCCCATGTCTTTTCCCCGCCAGGGAGGCCGCCGCAGGCCGTCTTCCCATGGTTCTGGTGGCTGAGGGATGCGGGTTGGCCGCCCGAGGAACTGATTCACCGGTTCGGCGCCGTGGGTCGTCCACCCGACATGTGTTTATTACTGGGCGACCTGGTTCGGCCACCGGAGGAGTGGACTTTCCGGGCCTGGGACTGGGGTAGGCCGCCCGGTCTTGTACTGTTCCCCGTGACCACCCGTTGGCCGTTGGATGCAGGGAGACCGCCAGAACTGTTCCCGTAGCGTTTGGTCTCTGCTGGTCGTCATCATCTCGGACTGTCGGGGGTGAAGGTTTTTCAGGGTAATATTTTGCCCCTGTGATTGTTCTGTTTTTTGCTGTCCTGTGCTTATTGTTTCATGTATTTGTGATTCGTGTGTTTCGGAGTTTGTGATTTTTGTTCTGCAATTGCCTCATTTGCTCTCTGTCATTATTTTGATTTGTGCATTTGAGAGTGTTGTATTTCTTTTTTTTTTTCTCTGTTATTCGTGCCCTGGGTAATTATGTCATGTATTTGGGAGCCTTATTTTTTTTTCTTCCTGATTGTCTCTGTGCTTCTGGTTCATGGTTTTTTGGTCTGTGTACTGATTCCCTCCCGCAGGGCCTGCCCCCATCCGCCCACCCTGGGGTGGGGGGTGGGGGCCCTTGGGTGTCATGGGCGTTCAGAGCTCGCCCTCGGGGGGGAGGTACTGTTATGGTCCGAGCGCCGATCTCGTCCGCGCTTGGGGCATACATCATCTTTGCCGGCTTTTGACAGGAGTGGTTGCCTTCTGGCTCCCCGGGCTCTTATTGTGACAGCACTCGGAGGGGCTTCCTGCTGTCAGAGCTGAACAGCTGTGCTGCATTTACGGCTTGTTAGCGGCCGGCATTTAAACAAGCGCTGACAGCAGTACAAGGCAGTCTCGTCTAACACCATCTAACATTCCTTTGTGCTAGACGTTGAGCGAGCGGTTCTCATCTCAGACGTCATCCTTTCCATGTTCCTGGTCAAGAACGTAAGTAGGTGGGTGTAGCCTTACGGTCCCATGTGTCTTGTGTAGTGTGTTTTTGCCCACAGCAGCTCATTGCTTTGTATTTGTGTCTTGTGTTTGTGTATTAAAAGTCATTGCAAAACTCTGTGGCGACTTTTGGCGTCTTATGGTGGCTCACGAGGGCCACCAAGTGACAGAGACCATATTGTTCCATGCTCCCCAGGGATGAAACGTTAAAACGGCGCTTGGGCAGGCAACAAGGCCGATGGCCAACTTTTCCCATCAAAAATCTAGTTCTTTTGCAATTAAAATGCTTTTTGCATAAAACACACTGGAACTTAGCAAGGCTGCCCGATGGGGTTTTAGGGGTCATGATAGTTCATCTCTGATGCTTTTATAAGCATCAAGGGGGGATGAAATAAATAATTCCATATTACTCCATATTATTTTTTTATATTTCTATGTCTGATCTGATATACTTGTGTGTTTTATGTTGTTCATATATGACTGTTGTTCATGTGGCCTTCAGTAAGCCCCAGTCTGTGTGTGAGTGTGTCTGAGTTAGCAATTGTAATCACGCAGCTGTACTGAAACCTTTTGTTTTGCATTCATAATGTTTAGTCCTGTGTGACTGAGAGATGTGCTGGCTCCCATGTTTCCTGGGAGCAAGGTAAGAACTATACACCCTGTCTTGCCAGATGTACTCAAGGAAAGTTTCTCCGTGGTCTCTCCATCTCCCTATGGATAACACAGCTTTAAAAGTTTGGACAATGAATGATTGGGTTAGAAGCGTGCATGGGTAGACTTGGGGCTACTTCCTGTATCCCTGCTCCTAACCAGAAGAATAAATCTTCTCATGACTCAAGATCCTGCCTGCTGAATTTTTTTGACTCAGACTCATTTCAATTCAGATTTTTCCCTAACAGAATGCCTTCTATCATTTGCATAAAATTGCCAAGATTAGGAGCATCTTGTCTGAGTGATGCCGAGAAACTGGTCCACGCTTTTAGATTATTGTAACTCTTTATTAACAGGTTGTCCTAAAACTTTAAAAAGTCTTCAGCTGATCCAAAATGCTGCAGCAAGAGTTTTAACAGGTACTAGAAAGAGAGATCATATCTCTCCGGTTCTGGCCTCCCTTCATTGGCTTCCCATAGAATTTAGAATTAAGTTTAAAATACTTCTTCTCACTTACAAAGCTCTAAGCAGTCAAGGCCCTTTTTATTTAAAAGATCTGATACTACCCTATTATCCTAACAGAGCACTACACTCCCAAAATGCTGGATTACTTTTAATATCTAGACTCTCCAAAAGTACAATGGGGGGTAGAGCCTTCAGATATCAAGCTCCTCTCCTGTGGAACCAGCTGCCAATCTGGATTTGGGAGTGAGACTCGATCTCTGTTTTTTAAAATAGAGTTAAAATCTTCTTTTTTGATATAGCCTACAATTTGGGGGGGGGGGGGGATCATGTGTCTCTGAACCCTCCATTAGTTATATGCTGCTAATAGGTTTAGACAGCTGGAGGACCTCCAATAATGTACTGGGCTTCACTTCTTTCTTCACTCTCAATGAAAGAGTTTTGCTGGTCATTAACGTCTGTTTGTTTTCTCCCATAGATTGAGTCCCCATCATGCTGTTTGCGCTCTACGTGTCGTTTCTTTTCTTCTTCTTCTCTATCTTCTCAACCCCCCCCCCCCCCCCCATCACAGCCAGTCGCAGCAGATGACTGCCCCTCCCTGAGCCTGATTCTGCTGGAGGTTTCTTCCTGTTAAAAGGGAGTTTTTCCTCTCCACCATCGCCAAGTGCTGCTCACAGGGGATTGCCTGATTGCTGGGGTCTTTCTGCAATTTTGGGGTCCCCTCTACAGTTGAAAGTGCTATGAGATTACTGTTGTTCTGAAATGGCGCTGTATAAATAAAGTTTATTTTAGTTTAGTTTATTTGAAAAGGGACAATGCAATTTCATAAAACACATGATTACACATGGTTAAAAAAGCCAGAATTAGCCAAAAGGCTAGTTTTCATCTGTAATCCCCTGGCCAAGATGTAAAAAAGCAGTAAAATGCATCTACAAGAAAAAAAACATGGTTATGTAGGAGTCAAGAATTGAGGAGACTGGATGATTTTTCCAGTACCTGCTTTAATTCTCATTCATCCTACGTCCTCTCTCGATTGGAGTGAAAAGAGACAGGATAGGTTACAACTATGGCCTCCACATCACTCCCCCCTTCCACGCGAAAGACTGGGCACCCACATACAGTCATACAACAGTCATCCAGCACGTCACCCCCCCCCAACAGAATCTCACAGCAACCTAAACAACCTGACCAAAAAAACACATCATTCTGCATGCAGCTTAGGTTTCAATCTTCTCCCGAATCTGCTGTATGCAGGTCTCCTGCTCTGTGTTGGGCCGTCCTGCTGTGCATCTGTGGAGTGAGGGGGAGAAGGATTATTTGCCCCCCGTGGGGGGTCCCGGGGCCGCCCCTTCGTAGGCCTGCCACGTCGAGGCGCGCCCGCCGGCCGTACAGACTCGTTATGCAACACAAAAGCAGGTTTTAATCTATCGATACTGATCGTCTCCCTCCTGCCCCCCAAATCTAGCACAAAATATTTCTCCCCGGTTTCCAGCACTCGAAATGGACCGTCGTAAGGTGGGCAGAGACTATGCCGCTGCGCATCGTGCCTGACAAAAACAAACTCTGCGTCTCGTAAAGCCTGGGGCACAAACACATTCGGGAAAGAGTGATGAGCGGGGCACGGGAGCATTTCTGCTCCCGTGTAACTCAGAGACCCCTGGATCGGGGGGGGGGGGGCCCTGGTGCCGTGTGGTCGGGTAAAAACTCGCCTGGCAGCCTGAGCGGTTGTGCGAAGACCAATTCTGCTGGTGAGGCATCTAGATCCTCTTTGGGTGCCGAACGCAACCCCAATAAAACCCATGGTAGTTTGTTTACCCAATCTGTGTCCGTCAGTGACGCTCTGAGGGCTGCCTTCAAAGACCTGTGAAAACGCTCGCATAAACCGTTGGCCTGGGGATGGTAAGCGGTCGTGCAATGCACCGCCGCTCCTAAGCCGCTGGCCACTGCTGACCACAGTTCCGATGCAAATTGAGGTCCCCTATCAGACGTAATATCTGACGGGACCCCGAACCGCGCTACCCAGGCTGTTAAAAAAGCGCGTGCCACCTCTGCCGCTGTGGTCGATGTTAACGGGACCACTTCCTGCCAACGAGTGGTTCGGTCCACCATTGTCAAGAGATGCGTGAACCCTTGTGAAGTGGGCAGGGGGCCCACGAGGTCCACGTGCACATGATCGAACCTTTTAGCCGGGATGTGGAACGGTTCTAAGGGCGCCTTAGTGTGCCTGTGAATTTTAGCCCGCTGGCAAGCCATGCAGGTTTTAGCCCACTCCTTCACGTGCTTGCGCAGGCTCGGC
Organism: Pholidichthys leucotaenia; assembly: GCA_020510985.1. Lineage (NCBI taxonomy): Eukaryota > Metazoa > Chordata > Actinopteri > Cichliformes > Pholidichthyidae > Pholidichthys > Pholidichthys leucotaenia. The sequence goes on from CM035838.1 coordinate 212,032,470, forward strand.
CAAACAAACTTCTCCGCCACCATTTTCACCGAAGCGTGCACCCCTGGGTGCGCTAGGGAGTGCATGGCATCAAAAACGCGACGGCGCCACGCGGCTGGCACCACCGGGCGCGGTCGCCCTGTGGATACATCGCAAATAAGCGGGGGGAAACCGGTTTGTAGATTTCTGCGTTCCAGCCTTAACCCTGTTGGTCCAGACACGAGCGCGCGCACGTCCGCGTCCTCGCTCTGCTCCGCCGCCATGGCTGCATAATCTATTCCCACGTGGACCGGAGCCACGCGTGTGTCCGCGCTGTTATCGTGCTCTGGGTAAGCGGCCGCACAATCCGTTTCCACGCGGATGGGTGCTGTTACTGCACGTGACAGACAGTCTGCCACCACATTGATTTTACCAGCTACGTGCTGAATATCGGTGGTAAATTCAGAAATTGCGGCCAGCTGTCTCTGTTGCCACCCTGACCACGGTTCTGAAGTTTTGGACATCGCAAAAGTGAGCGGTTTGTGGTCGACAAACGTGGTGAAACGCTGCCCTTCCAACCAGAACTGGAAATGGCGAATAGCCAAGTGGAGCGCCAGCAGCTCCCTGTCAAACGCGTTGTATTTTCGCTCAGCCTCGCGTAGGGATCTGCTGAAGAATGCGAGTGGTTGACAAACCCCGGCAACCTGCTGTTCCACTACGGCCCCTATGGCCACATCTGACGCGTCCGTGGTTAGCGCTATGCGGGCTGCCGGGTCTGGGTGGGCCAACAGTGCCGCGTTTGCCAGTGCCCGTTTAACCTCTGTGAATGCACGCTCCCGCTCTGGGGACCATTCAATCACATGGGAGGGCTTCTGCTTTTTGAGCGCGGTGTACAAGGGCTGCATAAGCTGCGCTGCGTGGGGTATGAAACGGTTATATAAATTTACCATTCCCAAAAATTCTTGCAACGCCTTTACCGTTCGAGGCTGGGGAAAATCTGCCACTGTGCGTACTTTGGCCGGCAGAGTTACTGCTCCCTCCGAGGAAACGCGGTGCCCTAAAAAATCGATTTGTGCCACGCCAAAATGGCACTTGGCAGGGTTGATTATCAACCCATGCTCTCCTAACCTCTGAAAAACTGTCGTGAGGTGTTTTGCGTGCTCCTCCTCAGAGGTGCTGGCTACCAAAATGTCGTCTAAATAGACAAAAACGAAAGTAAGGTCGCGCAACACTGCATCCATCATCCGTTGGAAGGTTTGTGCGGCGCCTTTAAGGCCAAAAGGCATTCGTAAAAACTCAAAAAGCCCGAATGGGGTTATTACGGCTGTTTTGGGGATGTCCTCTGGTCGGACCGGGACGTGGTGATAACCGCGGACCAGGTCTATTTTAGAAAAAATGCCTTCGCCAAATGCACTGAAAAGTCCTGGATATGCGGAATCGGGTACCGGTCCTGCGCTGTGGCATTGTTCAACCTGCGGTAATCGCCACAAGGTTTCCATGAGCCGTCAGCTTTAGGTACCATGTGGAGGGGGGAAGCCCAAGCGGACTTCGAGCAGCGAATTATGCCCAACCTTTCCAGGTTGGCGAACTCCTCGCACGCAATGGAGAGTTTCGCTGCATCCAAGCGCCGAGCCTTCGCAAAAACGGGTGGGCCACTCGTGGTAATAAAGTGCTCCATCCCGTGCTTCGCCATCTTAGCTGAAAAAGTAGGAACTGTGAGTGCTGGGAACTGGTGTAGAAGGCTGTGAAACTTACCACCTGCTGTGGCGACGTTGGTCTGAACTGGCGGCGGGCACACCTTAGCTGCACAAGGGATAGAACAGAAAAAGAGTGCATTTACTAGTCGTTTGTTGGCCAGATCAACTAACAAACCATGTGAACACAGAAAATCAGCACCTAACATATTGAAGCTCACTGCCGCCACGATGAAATTCCACTCATAGGCGCGGCCGTGGAAGGACAGAGACAAGGTTCTCTCTCCGTACATCTTGATGCTGGAGCCGTTGGCCGCTGTCACTCCGTCTCCGCGGGGTCCCGCGACCCGATCAGCATAGGTGGCAGTGATGAAGCTCCTCTGGGCTCCGGTGTCCACTAGGAATTGCCGCCCGGAGCCCGCGTCTGTAAGATAAAGCAGCTTGTTCCGTTCGCCGAGAGTGGAAGCTGCTAACGGCTCCCGGCCCGGTCGTTTCCCTGCTTTTTGAACTTGCAGGGCGGGATGCATTTGTGCGCCTTCCCAGCGAAACGTCGATGGTAAAAACAGAGGCCGTCATCTCCCCTGCCACGGAATCTCGCCGCTGCTGTCGCCGCTGAGGTGGTCACTGCCGCCTCTGGCTCCACACTGCCCCCGGCCGCCGTGCCGAGGTCTGCCGCTGCCACGGAAGCCTCTTGTTCCTCGCAGGCATTGAGGAGCCGCTTCGCCTCTTGGGCCAGGTCGCGGAAGTCCTGCTGGGTCACACATCTCCTGCTGGACAGGGAACCTCTCATGTGCGCTGGGAGGGTTCTCAGGAAAATATGTTTGAAAAGGAACGCGTCGTTGTCCGTCCCGATCATTTGTAGCATGTCCTCCATGAGGACAGTCAGCCTGCGTCCACCTCTGTCGCTCAGGTCCTGTAGCTGCCTGGCTCTTGCCTCAGACGACGGCATGAAGCTCCTGATGAGGGTGGCTTTCAGCGCGTCGTATTTGCCGACAGCGGGTGGTTGCTGCACCACGCTCCGCACACACCGAGCTGTGCGGCTGTCGAGCGTCGCGATGACATTATGGAATTTAATGTCATCTGCTGAAACTCCCCCGAGCAGGAACCGCGACTCCACATGCTGGAACCACGAGTGCGGGTCGCTTTGCCAGAACTCGGGGAGCTTAATTAGTCTTGTGCCCCTGCTGGCATTCCCCGGTGAATCCGGGTCTGAGCGGCTGTCTCCCAGCTCTTCCATATCGATCACGAGGCTGTCCTCCAGCCTCGGCGTGCTCAGATTCATGCGTAGGTCGCCAATTGTAGGAGTCAAGAATTGAGGAGGCTGGATGATTTTTCCAGTATCTGCTTTAATTCTCATCCATCCTACGTCCTCTCTCGATCGGAGTGAAAAGAGCCAGGACGCAGTCACACACATACATTTATACACTCATCTCTAACAATACATCACACAAAAGTCTCAATACTCAGCTACATCCTTTCATCTGTAATAGAACACCCAGAGTCCTTCTGTTCTCCTCTCTGACCCCCAAAGGTCAGGCCGGGTAATCTTCTCCTCTCTTCTGAGTTCCCAGGGGGTGCAGACACGTCTTCCTCTTGAGGTGTGAAGTCAATACACATGGCTAGCTCAAAGTCTCTCTTGGCTGAATTCAGCCAGCCACATGTGAGTCACATAGGTTACAACTATGGCCTCCACATGCCTACAGTTTTAGAAACATTTAACTGTAGACAGCACTCCTGCAACCAAGTTGTGACACAGGACATTGTTTTACTAAGTTTAGCAGCAACAGTGTCTTTGGAGCGACCATGAACAAAAAAAAACTGTGTCGTCTGCATACATTAAGCATTCAGCTTCAGAACAAACAGTGGGCAAATCATTAATATAAAGACTAAATAAAAGGGGGCCTAATATTGATCCCTGAGAGACTCCAGAAGTTAGCCTAAGAGAATCAGATCTGCAGCTGTTAACTGATACAGATTGTGTTCGATCAATCCAGCTCACAGCATTGTGAGAAAAGTTAAATTTAAAGAGCTTGGTAAGAAGAACAGAGTGATTTACTGTATCGAATGCTTTCCTGAGGTCCAAAAACACCGCCCCTACAACTCCACCCTTATCAAGAAAAGATTTTATTTTCTCAGTGAAGAGGCATGTAGCCATTTCAGTGGAATGCTTGGATCTGAAACTTGAGGGAGCCATTGATATATGGATCAAGGTTGGATGCCTGGACTGAGACCACTCCTTGGTTGATGGCAGGACTCCTGAAAACAAAGACTGTGACTTTGCAGCAATTGGTGAATGCAGCAGGACCAACACTAACGAACTCCCTGTTACCTTACTGGGTATCCAGTCAGCCAGAGTGGCTCAGAGGGTCCTGGAACTTTGGAGGCAGAGGATCGATGGGAGGGAAAGACGGCTTCTGGTGGACCACACCAGTGGAGCCACTGAAACCAACCACAGTGACCCTTTTCCAGAGATCTCCATGAGCCTTGATCTTGGTGATCAAACTGGACATTTATTAAAAACACAACTCCAGACAGCTGACCTTACACAATACTGACAAAAAAAACGCTGTACATCAATTGTGTTAAGGTCATCAACAGGACAGGACTGCACAACAGACCCCCCACTGTGTGGACTGAGAAGCTGATTTGGGATGGAGTGAGTCCACACAACTGCCTCAAATGCTTTTGTTTCTGTTCTTAACCCCGCTCTTTCAAACCAGTGCCCTTTCTGCAGTCTCCTTGAAACTGCGTTTCATGTTTTTAGTGAGTGTAAGGGGCTTACAGTGCTTTTTACGCTTTTAACAAAAGTTTTTAATCTATTTGGTAAAAAAAAAAAAAATAAATAAAAATCTGTGTGTGGCGGGTTGACTCAACCCCCCCACAACACACAGGACAGTCAGTTCTTTTCTCTTGGTTTTTCCCGCTGCACTACTGAGATGTAATGTGCCATTCATGTATTGTGATGCAATGTGCCCTGCATGTATTGTGATGCAATGTGCCATGCATGTATCGTGATGTAATGTGCCATTCATGTATAGTGTTCATGCGTCCTGTCCTTACTGTGACCTAGAGACAGTTCAATATGTAGATGTGCCTTGTAACCTCTTTGTTCCGCAAGCTGGAGCAGAGGCTGCATCTGCCTATTGTTATGTAGGTCTTACAAATGCAAATGTCTCATGCCTGTTCTGCAGTCCCTTTGATCAGACCAACTGCTGTGAAACTGCTTTGATGTATTGTTTGAGTTGGGTACAAATACTGCACAGGTTCTGTCTCTCTCTCTCTCTCTCACACCAACTGCTGCTACTGACACGCACTTTGTGTCTCTTCTCAGAGAGCCTGAGGATCCCGCTCCAGCCTGCACACACTTGGGCTGGAGAGGGGATCCTGTGACGGCGGTGTGATCTAATAAACTCTACTTAAAACCTTCAACAACTCCGCTTTATTTCATGCCGCCGCACTGGTGACCCAACGCTGAAACGAACACGCTGCTGGCGAACGCAGCACCCGGCCGGGATTCTCCGACGACAAGCGAACGCAGCAGCTCCCTTCTGCTTCAGGGAGATTTCGACGCAGAGTTTCCAGGTGAAACTCTCCGGAGACCACCCACGACCGGGAAAGCCGCAGCAAACTTCATGGTGAGATCCGCACGCCTAGATCGGCACATCCACGCTGGACCAGCCGCGCTTGCAGCTCCTCCACATCGAGAGCGCATGTACCTCATCCTTTCTCCGCGACGGCGACTCCCATGGCCGACGGAGCACACGTGGACCTGAACGCACCATGACCGAGCGAGTGACAAGAGCGTCTACTTCCCTTCACCGCTCCAACACATTTAACAGGGATGATTAAGCTCCCTGACCCTGTCTCCTCTCCAGCTGGCCCAACAACGCACGGAGAGTTACGCGGACGGCGCACCACGCACGGGATGCATATGGCTCTACAGACCCCCATCCTCCTTTGCCGCTGCACACAGAGCCTTCAGAGCTGCCCTCACACCTGAAGCACGCATGCAGCATGCACGAAGGATTTGTCAATGGTCTCAGCCACGGCGCACATGGGGAATTCAGCGGTTTTGCGGTTCCCGACGGCTTTTAAGGTTGTGCCCGCACCTAAAGTCAACACGCCAGTCCCCCTACTTTTATGTTTCTCTTACAGCCGCTCCTGCTTTTCTTCACGGCCACTATTAATCCTTGCAGGACTTAATCGCGGGAGGAGCCAGTGACTAATTTTTCTTCTTGTGGACCTTTGCATGTTCAACGGGACAGCCCCTCGACGTCGCGGAGCAGCAAACAATTTTTGCGCAGCTCGGACGATTTCACCGCCCCTGCCGGCACACACTACCCCTCCCCTCCCTCCACCTCCGCCTGCAGCGAGCTTCTCCCACAGCTCGCTCCCATAGATGGATTATCGAGGTCTCGGCCCCCTGCCGTGCCCTCTGGGGGGGAGCGTGTGTGGCGGGTTGACTCAACCCCCCCACAACACACAGGACAGTCAGCTCTTTTCTCTTGGTTTTTCCCGTTGCACTACTGAGATGTAATGTGCCATTCATGTATTGTGATGCAATGTGCCCTGCATGTAATGTGATGCAATGTGCCCTGCATGTATTGTGATGCAATGTGCCATGCATGTATCGTGATGTAATGTGCCATTCATGTATAGTGTTCATGCGTCCTGTCCTTACTGTGACCTAGAGACAGTTCAATATGTAGATGTGCCTTGTAACCTCTTTGTTCCGCAAGCTGGAGCAGAGGCTGCATCTGCCTATTGTTATGTAGGTCTTACAAATGCAAATGTCTCATGCCTGTTCTGCAGTCCCTTTGGTCAGACCAACTGCTGTGAAACTGCTTTGATGTATTGTTTGAGTTGGGTACGAATACTGCACAGGTTCTGTCTCTCTCTCTCTCTCACTCCAACTGCTGCTACTGACACGCACTTTGTGTCTCTTCTCAGAGAGCCTGAGGATCCCGCTCCAGCCTGCACACACTTGGGCTGGAGAGGGGATCCTGTGACGGCGGTGTGATCTAATAAACTCTACTTAAAACCTTCAACAATGCCGCTTTATTTCATGCTGCTGCACTGTGGGTCATTTTATTTGTGAGGCAGGAAAGAAAAAAAAATAAGTAAGGAAAAGTGGCAGCTGCTGAATTTTATTACTGATGAAGCCAAGCTGGCAATGCATGTAAGATGAAAATAAAAAAAAAAAAAAATAGAGGGTAAAGCAGTTCAAGAACTGGCCTCAGTGTGGTGCTGCAACATCTGGTCCAGCTTTTTTAAAATGACTGGAAACTTGGAGACCTTTAGGCAAATGTGGTGCTACAGAAATATCCTCTGCAATGTATGTCAGGATGAACTGTGTGCTGCACATTTTCTGTCTGGCTGATTTATTTTATGTGTTTAGCATGTTTTTTAAAATTATGCATGCACTTATTAGCACTTTTATTTTATTTTATTTTATAGTGATTGTCTTGATATAATGGCCTTGTAAATTTGTAAATTTTTTTGTAAAAAATCTAAAAAAAATCTTCTTCTTCTTCTTCTTCTTCTTCTTCTTCTTCTTCTTCTTCTTCTTCTTCTTCTTCTTCTTCTTCTTCTTCTTCTTCTTCTTCTTCTTCTTCTTCTTCTTCTCTGTTTCCTTTGCAAACTGAGGAGAGCACGAGTCCCACCACCACCATGTGCTCATTCTACAGGGGCACCACTGAGAGCCCCCTCACCAGCTGCATCATGGTGTGGTATGGAAGTTCCACCACCTCCTGCTGGAAGATGCTACAATACACAGTGAAAGCAGGGGTAAAAGTAACTTTCATGTTACTTTTAAATGCATATTTAACCCTTTTATTGTCCGGTTTTCATAAGACATCAGCGTCACCTGCTGTCCAAGGTGCAGTCCCCCATCTGTCACATGATGTGTCCCAAAACACAGTAAACCCAGTTGTACTAAGCATTTCACATCACAAGATGTCAGACATGTATAGCTTACTGCTCTACACTGGAGGACTGGAGGACTTCACCCAAACAAACCACCTCGAAACATCATTTCCAGGAACATGAAGAAGAGAATTTAAACAAAGGCTCCATCGCAACATACAGACGTGGACAAAATTGTTGGTACCCCTGTTAATGAAAGAAAAACCCACAATAGTCACAGAAATAACTTGAATCTGACAAAAGTGGTAATAAATAAAAATTCTATGAAAATTAACCAATGAAAATCAGACAATGATTTTGAATTGTGGTTCAACAGAATTATTTTAAAAAACAAACTCACAAAACAGGCCTAGACAAAAATGATGGTACCCTTAACTTAATATTTTGTTGCACAAACTTTTGAGGCAATCACTGCAATCAAATGATTTCTGTAACTGTCAATGAGACTTCTGCACCTCTCAGCAGGTATTTTGGCTCACTCCTCATGAGCAAACTGCTCCAGTTGTCTCAGGTTTGAAGGGTGCCTTCTCCAGATGGCATGTTTCAGTTCCTTCCACAGATGTTCAATAGGATTTAGATCAGGGCTCATAGAAGGCCACATTAGAATTGTCCAATGTTAGGCTCTTAGCCATTCTTCGGTGTTTTTAGCTGTGTGTTTTGGTTCATTATCCTGTTGCAAGACCCATGACCTGCAACTGAGACCAAGCTGTCTGACACTGGACAGCACATTTCTCTCTAGAATACCTTGATAGTCTTGAGATTTCATTGTACCCTGCACAGATTCAAGACACCCTGTGCCAGATGCAGCAAAGCAGCCCCAGAACATAACAGAACCTCCTCCATGTTTCACAGTAGGGACAGTGTTCTTTTCTAGGTATGCTTCATTTTTGCGTCTGTGAACATAGAGCTGATGTGCCTTGCCAAAAAGTTCCAGTTTTGTCTTGTCTGTCCATAGGACATTCTCCCAGAAGCTTTGTGGCTTGTCAACATGCAGTTTGGCAAATTCCAGTCTGGCTTTTGTAGGATTTGTTTTCAACAGTGGTGTCCTCCTTGGTCATCTCCCATGAAGTCTACTTTGGCTCAAACAACGACGGATGGTGCAATCTGACACTGATGTACCTTGACCTTGAAGTTCACCATGAATGTGTTTAGAGGTTGTTCTGGGCTCTTTTGTTACCATCCGCATTATCCGTCTCCTCCTGCAGCAACGTCCAGGGAGGTTGGCTACAGTCCCGTGGATCTTAAATTTCTGAATAATATGTGCAACTGTAGTCACAGGAACATCAAGCTGCTTGGAGATGGTCTTATAGTCTTTACCTTTAACATGCTTGTCTATAATTTTCTTTCTAATCTCCTGAGACAACTCTCTCCTTTGCTTCCTCTGGTCCATGTTTAGTGTGGTACACACTATGTCACCAAACAGCACAATGACTACTTGTCACCCTTTAAATAGGCCGACTGACTGATTACAAGTTTGTAGACACCTGTGATGTTAATTAGAGGACACATCTTGGTTGATCATGTCCCTATGGTCACATTATTTTCAATCTTTTCTAGGGGAACCATCATTGTTGTCCAGGCCTGTTTCATGAGTTTGTTTTTTAAAGTAATTCTGTTGAACCACAATTCAAAAACTTTGTCTGATTTTCATTGGTTAATTTTCATAGAATTTTTATTTATTACCACTTTTGTCAGATTCAAGTTATTTCTGTTACCATTGTGGGTTTTTCTTTCATTAACAGAAGGGTACCAACAATTTTGTCCATGTCAGTATGTTTCCACACAGGGGAAGTATTTGCTCCAAATTTTGCCAACTATGATTCTAAAAAGAGATTATTTAGCTTCTGAAGGGAAATATTTACCTTCTGTGACAGCAGAAGATGGCCTGGAGCATGTACACTTTGCCATTGACGGAGCTGCATGTGATGAGAGAGAACAATAGCGCTGGTTTGGTGACGTTATGTAACCAAAAATGAAGTGGAATAAATCATAAGATAAATATGAGAGTTGCGGGATGTGGGAGAGAAAGCAAAAATGACTGGCAGAAGACGAAATAAGGACTGAGGATGAGGAAATGGATGCATAAAGACGCATGGTGTGCAGTAGATCCGATGTATTTTTTGTTTATGTACATCCTACTGACTTTCTGGTTCATATACTTTGAAGATAAGAAAAAAAAAAAAAAAACAAAGACAAAAAAAAAACACCATCCTTTGTGTAAATATGTCCAAAGTCCACTTTTGAACAAAAGTTATGTAATCTGATATGGCTGTCATTGCATTATGCAAATTAGAAGCATAAATTTACTCCTATCTCAAACTTTGGATCATATTATACATTTTTCTATTTGACAGTAAGCCATTATCTCTTATCACTTTCAAGTTACAGCCTTTGGAATTTGTGATACCTAAACTGAATATTTTCTGGAAAAAAAATTTGACCACAAGAGGTTGGTGAGCTGACAGGTGCGACGGTGCACCGCAGACAGAAACTGGGTTAAATCATCTTGCACACATAGCAAGATAATTACCTCTGCCAAGGAGGTTGTGTTTTCATTGGCATTGGTTTGTCTGTCTGTTTGTTTGTCTGTCTGTTTGTTTGTTAGCAAGATAACTCAAAAAGTTATGGACGGATTTTCATGAAATTTTCACAGATTGTCAGAAATGGGGTATCCTACAGATGATTAGATTTTGGTGTTGATCCGGATCACTGTCCACAAGAAAACCGCCATTATGGAAAATGCCATTTCCGTCAATAACTACTGAACCACTAATCCTATCATTGTGAATCCAATTGTTAGTCATATGTTTTCATGGTCAAGGAATCTGAAGACATACACACAAACACTGTATGGGGGGAACTGTGGCGCTTGGCGGAGGTCTGCGCTCTCCGAGTGCTTTTCTAGTTTAATTAATGAATTGCATTGCAGGCTTATTGATGTCAGGCTAAAAACAGACTGTTTCAGACGGAGCTTTTAGAACATGTTCAGTCTGCTTTTTCCTGCCTTGAGAGCTCTTATTGTGGAAAATATCTGAAGAAAATCAACATGATATTACCAGTAATTTCCTCATTTACGAGTGAGAAATAGGGTTTTTGGAATGAGGGAAAAAGAGTGATAAAACTGGTCAACACCAAATTTACTGTCTCAGTTTTTTTTTAGCTGATTTAAAACAATTTTGATGTGCTTGATCCAAAAATCACACTGGTTTTGCTCAATCGGGTCTACTTTTTGAATTATGGCCACATGTTGTTTTATACATTTTTGTTTACATGTATAGGTATTTTCACTTTATTCATTCATTCATTCATTCTTCCACTTAATCCTTTTCCAGGTCTCGGGGGGTGGGGGGGGGCAGGAGTCTATTACAGCATCTTTGGGCGAGAGGCAGGGTACACCCTGGACAGATTGTCAGTCCATCGCAGGGCCAACACAGAGAGACAGACAGCCATTCACTCTCACAGTCATACCTAAGGACAATTTAGAATCCCCAGTTTGATACCAATTAACCTAACTTGCATGTTTTTTGGCATGTGGGAGGAAACCGTAGAAATCCCACGCAGACATGGGGAGAACATGCAGACTCCACACAGATCACTGTTGGTCTGTGGCTGGGATTGAACCCAGGATCCCCCGGCCAAGGGTGAGTTGCTGTGCTGCCACAGTGCTAACCACTCTGCCACCGCGCCACCCATATTATGCAAAATTATTTTTTATGTCTTGAAATTCTCTGAATTTTGAACATTGATGATGTAACGTTCAATTTACATGTACATACCTTTATATAAAGGTAAGTACATGCACAGTACTAAGTAAGTACTAAGTAAGTACAAGTTTTTACTTAGCACCTGATCGAGAGAAATGGATGTAATTTTCAGATTCAGTGGTGCAAAATTGTCTTAAATCAGCTGAAAAAACAGAGACAACTTACAAAAAAAATATTTTTGTAACCCTGTGTAATCACTCCAAATGAATGATTTGGCAACACTGCATAAAGGTGTCCATGTTTAACCTACCTTGATGATACGGATTTAATGAGATGTGCAGTGATCCAAAGAAAATGTCCATTGTCCACAGTCCAAACGTTTGCTGTGACAGAGATATGATCTAGTCTCACAAATTCCTTTTGGAGATCAAAATCTACTTTTGAATAATTTTTATCCAGGTGTAGCAGGTAAATGTGGACTTCAGTGGATCACAGTTTCAGCTACTGATGGAAAGTGTTTATATCATGTCTTCAGTCTGTAACGACGTCTCTGGCAGTCAGTTGGTTCAATTCTTGCTGGGTCACAAACTGTCCAGATGCATACCTCTGCTTGAAATCCAGCTGTGGCTGTTAAGAATATAGGAGTTCCACTTCACAGTGTTGTTAGCATAGTTAGCCATTACTTAGCACTAGCTTTGTTGGAGGAGCTTGTTGCAGTTTTCAGGCGCTTCTGAAGATTGCAATTAGTCTCAACTGATATTTTAGTTTGTAACCCATCAATATGCTTTTGTCCTTAACCATGACAAAGGAAAAATAATCTGTCTATTTCCACAAAAAAAAAAAAAGGAGTGTCATCTTTTCCTAGCAGGAGCCAGCTCCATTTGTGGCTGCTGGCTGCAGCAGTGAAGATGCTCTTTGCAACAGGTCACGTTTACTGACGGCTGTGTCAGCTACTTAGAGTCAGTTTGTATTTATTTGCACTAAAAATATCTATCCATATTAATAAAATGAGTCACAAGTAAAGCATCTGATCAAATTTCAGTAACTGTAATGAATTACTGAATTTTTAAACAGTAATTTCGTTACACAGCACGTTACTGCAAAAGTAGTGGTGTGGCAATAATGCGTACCTTTGTAACGCGTTACTCCAAACACTGGATCTGAGCATCCCCTTTGTTCTTGAAAAATGGTACTGCTACGGCCTGCTAATTTCTGGAGTGGGGCCTCGCTGTGTTTTTTTTTTTTTTTCCTTGTGTTGTAGGTGGAGCTGCGAAGGACTGCCCCCGGCTGAGAGGTGCTCTATTAAAGCCATGTCTGCATATCTGTCAGTAGCCTTCTGCTCTGGTGGAGGCTGGTTGACTCTCTGCTGTGTCAATGTTCTTGTCCCGCTGGAGACCAGTCGCCTTCCTGGTGTTTGTGCTCTGACTGCTGCTACTTTTTTTGTTTGTTGCTTGGTCACAGTTGTGCTGGCGACCCCTGTTTGTGTGTTTGCAGCCTGAGGGCTTTCTGGCTTTGGATGTGTCACTGGGCATCGCTGCAGCCACTAACAGAACCATGTGTTTGCTGGGTTTGGCAGTGATTAGTTCTCTTTGTTTTTTTCACGCATCCAAAGCACTCACACACACTACTGACTTTAACAAACACTTTTATTTTATTGCTCTTGTTTGAACAATAAACTTATGTTTAAATTGGCACCTCCATGTGGTCTCCCTTTTATGTCCAAGCCAGTGAGCCGGGTTTGTGACATAATGGGGGCTCGTCGGTCTGTTTGTCTGGTTGGACCTGGTCTGGTTGAGCTTTGGACCCTTTTGATAGAAGGGAGGCTTATTTGTCTGTTTAAACCTGCTTCATTTGCTTGAGCTATACACCTGTTTGTGAAAGGACAAAGTGGGAGGCTCATCTGGTTGTTAGAGCTTGAATCTTGGAAAACAAGATGGCGCCCACAGCGGCCGCCATGGTGTATCGCTGCCCTTTAATTTTTATAATTTGTCTGTTTTTGTTCACTGATTGTGCATCTGCCGGTTCATACACCCGTGAAGAACTACTAAATATCAGGACTCTCACCCCCATGGACCTTCTTCCAGTTTTTTTAGCTCCTGCCGTTGATCTGATCCATTGTTTGGCCAAAAAAGCAAGACGGCGGAAAAGAGGGAAGAGAGGAGGGATTCTCGCTCGGCTACGAAAAAGAGGCTCGCGAACAGCCTTGCCTGGCATATTTCTATCCAATGCCAATTCTCTCCTGAACAAGGTAGAAGAATTAAGACTGCTGATGCGTTTCAAGGACCTCGCTTCCTCGTCTGTCATCTGCTTCTCTGAGACCTGGCTTAATGAGAACATTCCAGATAGCGCGATCAGCCTCGAGGGTTTCCAGCTGATTCGTGCTGACCGCGTCACAGAGCTGTCCGGTAAGTCTATCGGAGGAGGAGTGTGCTTCTATATTAACAACAGCTGGTGCTCTGATGTAACGGTGATTTCCAAACACTGTTCTCCCGCCCTGGAATTTCTTTTCATTAACTGCAAGCCATTCTATTCCCCGCGCGAGTTTGCCTCATTCATTCTCGTCGCTGTGTACGCCCCTCCTGACGCGGACACGCGCGAAGCTCAGCGCGTGCTCGCAGATCACATCCAACTTACGGAGCGGAACTTTCCAGACTCCCTGGTTATCGTGGTGGGCGATTTTAACCAGAGCAATCTGAGTCACGAGCTCCCCTGCTACAAACAGTGTATTAAATGTCCAACCAGAGGAAATAACACGCTAGATCACTGTTATACTTCAGTAAAGGACGCATATCGCGCTGTTCCCCGCGCTGCGCTGGGACTATCTGATCACGTGATGGTTCGCCTCATCCCCACATACAGACAGAGACTGAAACTCACTAAACCTGTGGTGACCACCACAAAGAAATTGACCAGTGAAGCTGGAGAGAAACTGAACACATGCATGGAAATAACTGACTGGGGCATGTTTAAAAGAGCCACACATGATCTTAATGAGTACACATACACTGTGAACTCCTATATCAACTTCTCTGAAGAGCACATTCTCCCATCGCGCACCAGGATAAGATATTCTAATGACAAGCCTTGGTTCACAGCTAAGCTCAGACGGATCAGGAAGGAGAAGGAAGCAGCGTTGAAAAGTGGAGACAGGGACTGCTACAGGGAGGTCAAATATCGGTTTAACAGAGAGCTGAGGAGAGCTAAATCTGTATATTCTGAGAGACTCCAGCAGCAGTTCACTGCTAATGACTCGGCTTCTGTGTGGAGAGGACTGAGGCAAATCACCAACTATCGGCCTCAGGCTTCTAAAGGTCAGGATGACAAAGCCCTTTGTCAAAGACTGTCCCAACACTATGCCCGTTTTGACACCTCGTCAGCTGTGTCCAACTCACCCACTCCACCCAGCTCCTCTGCCTCCTCAGCCCCTAATTCATCAAGAGCGGTCCCCCCCTCCTCCTCCTCCTCCTCCCCCCCTCCCCTTGTCATCAGTGAGCAGGACGTGCACAGACAGTTCTCCAGACTGAACCCGCGCAAGGCCCCCGGGCCGGACGGTGTGTCTCCCTCCACCCTGAGACACTGTGCGAAAGAGCTGGCTCCTGTCTTCACAGACATTTTTAACACCTCTCTTAAGCAATGTCACGTGCCGACCTGCCTCAAATCCTCCACCATCATCCCTGTCCCCAAGAAGCCACGGATTACTGGACTTAACGACTACAGACCTGTAGCGCTCACCTCTGTAGTCATGAAGTCCTTTGAGCGCCTGGTCCTGTCTCACCTCAAGTCCATCACCACACCCCTCCTAGACCCACTGCAGTTTGCCTACCGTGCTAACAGGTCTGTGGACGACGCAGTCAACCTGGCCCTCCACTCCATCCTGCAGCACCTGGACTCCCCGGGAACCTACGCCAGGATTCTGTTTGTGGACTTTAGCTCCGCATTCAACACCATCCGCCCCGATCTGCTCCAGGACAAGCTGTCCCTGCTCAACGTGCCTGACTCCCTCTGCAGGTGGATCACTGACTTCCTGACGGACCGGAGACAGCATGTGCGGCTGGGAAGTCTGTCTCAGACTCTGTTAGCATCAGCATTGGATCACCCCAGGGCTGTGTACTTTCCCCCCTACTCTTCTCCCTTTATACCAACTCCTGCACCTCCTCCCACCAGTCTGTTAAGCTGATTAAGTTTGCGGACGACACCACCCTCATCGGGCTCATCTCCAACGGTGACGAGTCCGCCTACAGGGAAGAGGTGGCCCAGCTGGTGTCCTGGTGCAGCCACAACAACCTGCAGCTGAATGCTCTGAAGACAGCGGAGATGATTGTGGACTTCAGGAAAGTCACATCCCCCCTGCCCCCCCTCACCATCACAGGCTCTCCCATTACCTTTGCAGATTCCTTCCGCTTCTTGGGCACCACCATCACCCGAGACCTCAAATGGGAGCCAACCATCAGCTCCCTCATCAAAAAGGCCCAGCAGAGGATGTTCTTTCTGCGGCAGCTGAGGAAGCTCAAGCTACCCACCAAGATGTTAGTGCAGTTCTACACGGCCATCATCGAGTCCATCCTCACCTCCTCCATAACTGTGTGGTACGCAGGAGCCACTGCCAGGGACAGACTAAGGCTGCAGCGCGTCGTGCGCACTGCTGAGAAGGTGATAGGCTGCAAGCTCCCATCTCTCCAGGACCTGTACATCTCCATGACCCGGAGGCGTGCTGGCCGGATCATAGCCGATCCTTCACATCCTGGTCACGTGCTGTTTGCCCCCCTCCCCTCAGGTAGAAGGCTTCGGTCCATTCGGACTAAAACCTCTCGGCACATGAACAGCTTTTTCCCCTCTGCCATCAGACTGCTGAACACTAAGTGACTTTTGACTCTCGTGCACTATGTACAGCAGCTCAACCAGACTCATGTCATTCATCACTGTTTTTCTGTTGCATTATTGACTGCACTATGTGGTACTTCACATTATCTGCTACATGCTAATTTTTTAAACTGCCTTGACTAGTACTACTCATTATTACTAGTATTATTATTATTATTATTACTTATTATTACTTATTTTTCTACACTTATTGCACGTTCTAGTCCTTTAGTTTTTTAGTTTATCCCTTTTTCTCATTATGTTTTTAATGTTGCAGCATGGCACCGAGACAAATTCCTAGTTTGTGTATCACATGAACAATGGCAATAAACCTGATTCTGATTCTGATTCTGAATCCATTTGTGAGAGAAGTGGGACCTCATTTGTCTGTTTGATGGATTTTTCTGTTGTTTTGTTGTTGTTTTTTTTATGTCACTGGGTTAAATTGGGTAAGTGTTTTCCATTCAGTTGGGTTTTGATATCACTGGTGATTTCTCCTGGTAGGCTTAACAGTGAATTTCACTAGGGGATTCACTGTCTGTCTTTGGTTTAGTGTGGCGTCAACGTGGCCTGGGGTCACATCTACGGGAGTTCCTGCAAGTCACTGAGTAGTATTTGCCTGTCACCCCAGTGGGTCCGTGATTAAATAACCTCCTGTAAGTAGCTGCCTGAAGACTAGGGTGTACATTAGTTAGATAAGTTTTGGTGACCAGTTAGTCAGGGATGAGAATTTCCAGTGTATCAGTTTGTATGGAAACACTTTCTTCTGTTTAACCCAGTTTGTTTGGTCTGTTCCGTTTGCACAATCTGCTCACCTGTGTGAGTGGAGGCGTAGCAGTTTTGTATGAATGAGTGAGCAGTTGTGATGTCCGGGTGACATCAGCGCTAATTTGTGTAGCGTTTGGCGAGAAGCACACACCTGTTGGGGAGACATGGAGGGGAGTGTCTGTTAATTTGTGAATCTGTTTGTGGTGTTTAATTTTTTTGTGTGGGAGCATTATTAAATTATTTTGAGATGTGGTCAAAGTGCTGCACTTGTGTTAATTTGGACACATCAGACTGGTTTTGTTGTATGTGTTGGTGTGCGTAACACCTGTTATAATGGCTGGAGGGTGTTTGACCGGTGATGCTGCCGCATTGTTTTATGAACAGCGTAAGGCATTTTGCTGCAGGAGTTGGTGTGGGAACGGATACAGTTGGAGAAACTTTGGCTGCGTGTTGGTGCGGCCGGTGACGCTGATTCTGGTCTGGGAAGTGTTCCTTTTTGTGCGTGCTCAGGTAATATTTTCCTGATTTGTGCCCAGTTCCAGCTGTGTCAGAGACACACATTCAGCCAATTGGTGAGTTGGTTCCGGCATGCAAGGTGACACCTGTGGTGTTGGCCGTTCCAATTAATCATGGTAGTTCCGAAAATCTGTGTGTGGAACCTCCATGTGTGCTCTCTGATGGTGACTTATCAGTGGTATCAGCTGATATGTCAGAGGAGTAGAATTATGTGTTAAGCTGTTAGCAGGAACAATTAAGTTGCCCTGTTATCCCTGACAGTCATGTGGTTTCAGGTGACATTGTCAAATTGCCTGTTATGCTGGTCTCTGATGAAGTCTGTGGAGTTACATCTGAGCAGAAGGAAGAAACACAGCTTTGCCAGATTGATCTGTTGAGGTTGGATAACCCCCTGGAAAAGCTAAATTTTTAACCGGGGGAGTGTGTCTCAGATGCCTGATGCAGGGTCTGTGAATGCACGTGTGTCAGATGATGACATCATGGATGTTCCTGATCGGTGTGGGTTGCAGGGTGAGCTGATAAAGTTTGAGTTATGGCAACACCTACATGAACCGTGGCTTGCTCGTGAGTTGTTCCATTTTGTTCTGGGATTGAGACCTCTGGTTATCTTGTGGAGTTTTGATAGTGGTTGTCCTCCTGATGGACACCTCTATTTTTTCTGGCTGGCTGTGGACTTGGATCAGCCTCGGGGCAGTTTTTTTTCCTTTTAGTCCAGTTGACCCTGGATTTTGGTCGTCCTCCCGAAAAACATCTGGTTCCATTTGGAGTATAGGTTACTGGTTTTCAACTGATGTATTTGTTTGTATTTTTTTCAGATCTAATGTTTGAACATCCGGCCATTTTGAGTACAGAGCTGTCTGTTTCGGCTTTGGCACATATGTGACATTTTCTTGCTCACAGGGGATTGTCTGATTGCTGGGGTCTTTCTGCAATTGTGGGGGTTTCCCCTACAGTTAAAAGTGCTATGAGATGATTGTTGCTGTGAAATGGAGCTATATAAATAAAGTTGAATTGAATATGGAGGCAAGAGTATTGACTTCCTGTGGGTAAGACTTAGGAATTCTTGTCTAAAGTTATCTTTGCCAGCTGTTTAGCGAGTCGGCACTTTTAAATGGCTTCTTCCAGGTGCCTGGAGTTGCTGGGTAGCTGACGGGTTTGGATGGGTTGGCGGGGTGCTTACACAAGGACCGAGGTAAAGGTAAAAACATGCATATACTTTATATATAGTAGATTTGTAGTTCATGGCATATTAAATGGACATAGTGTAGAAGAGCTGGAAATGACGAGGCGGTTTTGTATCACAAAAGCAGAGTCTGTAATGAACAACTCTTCTATCTTGTCTCATCTGGTGCAGAGCTTGGCAGAAGGCAAAGAGAGAGAATTCTGCCCAGCTCGCTGGTTAAATACAGGCACACATCAAAGACATGCAAAACACAAGCTGAAATCCCCCGTTATCTAAATCCCCCATTAGTCCTGTTAACTCCTCCCTTCATCTTGGGAGGTGATGGGAAAACCTCTCCTCGCCTTAGGGGGTGAAGGTGTCAAGTCTGTTGCCGCCGCGTCCTGTGACGTCATTGGTCTTCATACGGTGGTGAGATTCCTTTGTCGTTTCAGAGGTGTGAAGTTCCTTTGTATATTCTGTCCCAAACATTTCCACATGCTCTAACAAATGTAGGTATGGAATATATGAGTAATATATACCACAGGCCCCCCAAACAACTATGAAAGGACACAGAAAGATTCACAGTCTAGGGTAATTACTAAGACATACTACGTGTTACAGCTGTTGCCACAGAAGAAACTTTCAAGCAGCCATGCTCCTAAGAGAGTTCAGTGAAAACATAACAGCATAGTATAATCATAAGTCAGTCCTAAACTGTTACGGCACAATTAGCGAAACATTGCAGAGTGGTTTAATCAGTCCCTGTGCAGTCTGGGTTTTAATCTTCTCCCAAAGCTGCTGTAGGTTGGTTTAGGCGTCCTGCTGGGACCTTGTTGTGAGGAATCTGCAGTGTGGGAAGGAGAGAGATTATCTGTTCCCTGCCTGGGGGCTGAGACTTTTTCCTTGGGGGGTCAGCCTCGCCGAGGTGCTCGCGCCAACTGTGCAGGTTCGTCTCTCAACAAGAAGGCAGGTTTGAGTCTGTCAATGCTGACCGTTTCATTTCTATCCCCATAATCAAGCACAGAGTGTTTGTCACCATTTTCCAGCACTTTGAACGGGCCATCGTATACTGGGCGTAACGTTGGTTTTAGGGCTTCATGATTAACAAAAACAAACTCGGCGTTTTTTAAAGTTTGAGGAACAAAAACTCGTGGAAAGGAGTGATGAGCTGGACCGTGGAGAGAGTCCGGTCCGTTACTGCCTAAAAACCTTGGGACTGGGAGGTGCCCTGGTTCCGGGTTTTCTGGTAAAAATTCACCTGGTAGTCTGATAGGCTGAGCAAAGACTAATTCTGCAGGGGAAGCGTCTAAATCCTCTTTAGGTGCCGCACGCAACCCCAATAAAACCCAGGGAAGTTTATTTACCCAATTTGTGTCCGTTAATGAGGCTCTGAGGACGGCCTTTAAGGACCTGTGAAAACGCTCGCATAACCCATTAGCCTTTCGGTAATGACCGAAAGAACGAGATCGCGGATACAAGCGGCTGAAATGAGCTTTCTCCGTAGGATTGCTGGACTCACCCTCAGAGATAGGGTGAGGAGCTCAGTCATCCGGGAGAGGCTCAGAGTAGAACCGCTGCTCCTCCACATTGAAAGGAGTCAGTTGAGGTGGTATGGGCATCTGATTAGGATGCCTCCTGGACGCCTCCCACTTGAGGTGTTTCAGGCACGTCCCACTGGGAGGAGACCCCGGGGCAGACCCAGGACTCGGTGGAGAGACTATGTCTCCCAGCTAGTCTGGGAACGCCTTGGTATCCCCTCTGAAGAGCTGGAGCAGGTGGCTGGGGAGAGGGAAGTCTGGGCTTCTCTGCTTGAACTGCTGCCTCCGCGACCCGGACCTCCGGAAAAGCGGTAGAAGATGGATGGATGGATGGAACCCATTAGCCTGAGGGTGATAAGCGGTGGTACGGTGAATTGTTGCCCCTAAACTGTTGGACATGGCTGACCAGAGCTCTGAGACAAATTGAGGGCCCCTATCTGACGTGATGTCTGATGGGACGCCGAAACGTGCCACCCAATTTGTTAGAAAAACGCGAGCGACTTCCTCCGCTGTAGTTGCCGCTAGAGGGACTGCCTCTGGCCAGCGCGTGGTGCGGTCTATCATTGTTAGCAGGTGTGTGAAACCCTGGGAGGAAGGCAGTGGCCCCACGAGGTCGACATGAATGTGGTCGAACCTTCTAGCAGGGATGGGAAAAGGCTCCAGAGGGGCTTTTGTGTGTCTGTGTACTTTGGCGCGCTGACAAGGAATGCAAGTTTTTGCCCATTCTTTTACGTTTTTGCGCAGGCCTGGCCACACAAACGTTTTGGCAACCATTTTGACCGAGGTGCGCACACCTGGGTGCTCGAGGGAGTGAATTGCGTCGAAAATACGGTGGCGCCAAGCAGCTGGTACTAACGGGCGAGGTCGGCCGGTTGAAACATCGCATATTAGGGGGGGCATGCCGTCGCGCAACCCTTTTTTCTCCAGCCTTAACCCTGTTGGTCCAGACAGGAGCGCGCACACGTCTGCATCACTGCCTTGTTCTTCCGCCATGGCTGCATAATCTATCCCTTCATGGATAGGTGCTGCATATGTGTTTGCGTTAGAGAAAAGCTCAGCTGCTGAGGCAGTGTAATCTGTCTCCTCGTGCTCTGGCGGTGCCACAGCGCGAGAGAGACAGTCCGCTACTACGTTCAGTTTGCCTGCTACATGTCGAATGTCTGTGGTGAACTCTGAAATCGCAGCTAGCTGTCTTTGTTGTCTGCCCGACCAAGGTTCTGAAATTTTAGCCATAGCAAAAGTGAGCGGTTTATGGTCCACAAAAGCCGTGAAACTCCGCCCTTCTAACCAAAACTGGAAGTGGCGGATGGACAAATGGAGCGCCAGCAGCTCCCTGTCAAAAGTGCTGTATTTGCGTTCCGTCGGGTTTAGCGATTTGCTAAAGAATGCTAAAGGTTGCCAGACCCCCTTGACAAGTTGTTCTACAACTGCCCCTATGGCCAAGTCTGAAGCATCTGTGGTTAGAGCAATGCGGGCCGAGGGATCTGGGTGGACTAACATTGTGGCGTTAGCTAGGGCGTTTTTAACTTCCGCAAAAGCGCGTTCGCGTTCCGGGGTCCATTCGACCGCGTTGGAAGCTTTCTTTTTTTTGAGCTCGTCATACAGGGGCTGCATGAGCTGAGCTGCATGAGGGAGGAAACGGTTGTAAAAATTAACCATCCCCAAAAATTCCTGTAGCGATTTGACCGTTTGGGGCCATGGAAAACCTTCTATCGCATGAATTTTGTCTGGAAGCGGAACTGCCCCTTTCGGGGAGACTCTATGTCCCAAAAAATCAATTTGAGATACGCCGAATTTGCATTTGGCTGGATTAATTATTAATCCGTGCTCTTCTAGCCTCTGAAAAACGGTAGTGAGATGCTGCTCGTGCTCTTCCTCCGATGAGCTGGCTACCAGCATGTTGTCGAGGTAGACGAAAACAAAGGGGAGGTCGCGTAAGACTGCGTCCATCATACGTTGAAAAGTCTGAGCAGCACCTTTGAGGCCGAAAGGCATTCGCAGGAATTCAAAAAGGCCGAAAGGGGTTATAACCGCTGTTTTAGGAATGTCTTCAGCTCGGACTGGGACTTGGTGATAACCGCGGACTAAGTCTATTTTTGAAAAAATGCGCGCACCCGCTAAATGTAGTGAAAAGTCCTGTATGTGAGGGATGGGGTAGCGGCCATGTGCTGTAGCGTTGTTTAATCTGCGGTAATCTCCGCACGGTCTCCAAGAACCGTCGGATTTCGGAACCATGTGAAGCGGCGAAGCCCAAGGGCTCTTCGAGCGTCTAACAATGCCCAATTTTTCGAGAGCTGCAAACTCGTCCCTTGCTATGTTGAGCTTGGCCGCGTCTAAGCGGTGAGCTTTGGCAAAAACGGGAGGTCCCGTTGTTGGAATGAAGTGTTTAACCCCGTGTTTGGCTACAGTGGCTGAAAATTTGGGGGTTGTGAGTGCTGGAAATTGGGTGAGGAGTTGCTCAAACTTACCTCCTGCCGTGGTGACGTTGGCCTGCACAGGTGGTGGAGAGACTCAAGCTGAGCATGGAATAGAAGCAAAAGATTATTTGCTATATAATATAATATCTAGCCTATTTGCTAGATCAACTAATAACCCATGTGCACATAGAAAATCAGCGCCTAACAAGTTAAAACTCACCGCCGCTACAACAAATGTCCATCTGTAGCTGCGGCCATGAATGAGGAGGTGCAGGCTCTTTTCCCCGAACGTGTCGATGTCAGAACCGTTGGCTGCCACTGCTCCATTGCCCCGGGTGCCCATGGCTCGATCTGCGTGGGAGGGCATGATGAAACTCAGCTGAGCTCCCGTGTCGATGAGGAACTGCTTGCCTGTGTGTCCATCCGTCACGTATAACAGCTTGTTTTTCTCGCCGAGAACCGCTGCCGTTAACGGCCCTCGGCTTTGGTGTTTTCCCGACATCGTGAACTTGCAGGGGGGAACGCATTTGTGGGCTTTCTCGGCGAAGTGGTGGTGATAATAACAGACGTCGATCTGTTTGTTACGCTTGGGCCGCGCCGCTGTCACCGTGGGCTGGGTCTGCTCCGTGGGTTGTGGCTCTCCATGGCTCGGGGCGTCAGTTTTGAGGTCCGCGGATGCCGCTGTAGGTGTCCGCTCCTTGCAGGCGTTGACGAGCCGATAAGCCTCGCTGGCCAGTGTGCGGAAGTCTTGGTGGGTGTTGCACTTCGTATTGGCGAGTGTCCCTCTCATGTGTGGTGGAAGCGTGCTGAGGAAAATAAACTGGAAAAGGAAATTGTCGTTGTCCTCCTTCTTAAGCTGCAGCAAATCCTCCATGAGGGCCTTCGGATTGCCCCCTTTGTGGCCGTAGACCGCCAGGATCCTCTCAGCTCTTTCCTCCGCTGGTGGGACATAGTTCGCCATGATGGTCGCCTTGAGCGTCTCATACTTGTCCCGAGCCGGTGGTCGCCGGATCAAGCTCCGCACACACCTCGAAGTGGCGGAGTCGAGTTTGGAGATGATATGGTAGAATTTTGTATCGTCTGCTGTGATGCCCGCCAGTATGAACTGGGCTTCAGCTTGTAGAAACCAAGAGGCGGGGTCTTCTCGCCAGAAGTCTGGCAGCTGGACAGCGACGGCGTTCGTGCACACCATCACTGTTGTGCCCGCCGGGTGAGAGTGCCTTGCCTCGGCTCTCACGGCAGTGCTGGAGCTCGGTTGAGCTCTCTCGGTACCCTCTGCCGGGGGGAACAGCTGTCTGCTTGTTCCCTCGTCTGCGTTGTCGCTGGCGTAAGTCAGATTCGCCACGGATGAGTCGCTTGAAGAACGCCTCAGGTCCATACTCGCGTCAAGGTCACCAGTGTAGAAGAGCTGGAAATGACGAGGCAGTTTTGTATCACAAAAGCAGAGTCTTTATTGAACAACTCTTCTATCTTGTCTCATCTGGTGCAGAGCTTGGCAGAAGGCAAAGAGAGAGAATTCTGCCCAGCTCGCTGGTTAAATACAGGCACACATCAAAGACATGCAAAACACAAGCTGAAATCCCCCATTATCTAAATCCCCCATTAGTCCTGTTAACTCCTCCCTTCGTCTTGGGAGGTGATGGGAAAACCTCTCCTTGCCTTAGGGGGTGAAGGTGTCAAGTCTGTTGCCGCCGTGTCCTGTGACGTCATTGGTCTTCACACGGCGGTGCGATTCCTTTGTCCTTTCGGAGGTGTGAAGTTCCTTTGTATATTCTGTCCCAAACATTTCCACATGCTCTAACAAATGTAGGTATGGAATATATGAGTAATATATACCACAATAGAAGAATTGTAAATAAAAAATAAATTAGGACTATTTATTATTGAATGATAAATTATATGGTTGGCTGTTTGTAGGTCAGTTTGTGTAGGCCTTCCCAGTTGGGAAGTCCATTTTCTGTGTGTGTGTATGTGTGGAGGGAGGTGTTACGGCCCGCTCCTTTTCTGGAGTAGGCCTTCTCTGTGTTTTTTTTTTTTTCTTGTGTTCAATTCAACTTTATTTATATAGCGCCATATCACAACAACAGTCATCTCATAGCACTTTCAACTGTAGGGGAAACCCCCACAATTGCAGAAAGACTGCAGCAATCAGGCGATCCCCTGTAAGCAAGTGCTTGGCGACGGTGGAGAGGAGAAACTCCCCTGATGTAGGTGCAGCTGTGAAGGACTGCCCCTGGCCGAGAGGTGCTCTATAAAATTCAATTCAATTTTTCAATTCAATTAAGCTTTATTTATACTGTGCCACATCACAACAGAAGCCGTCTCGTGGCGCCACAGTGCAGAAAAAAAAAAAAACCCACTGTCTCGGAAAAACCCAGCAATCAGACGATCCCCTGTGAGCAAACACTTAGCGACAGTGGAGAGGAAAAACTCCCATTTGGAAGGAAGAAACCTTTAGCAGAACCAGGCTCAGGGAGGGGCAGTCATCTGCTGTGACTGGCTGGGGGTGAGGGGATAGGGAGGATGGAGAGGAAAGACATAAAGAACATAACAGTAAGATGCCAAGTACATTATTGGAGGTCAACCAGCAGTATGGATCAAATGACAACAGAACAAAAGTGGGGTTAAGAGACACAGAATCCCTCCTTAAACATAAGCTATATTAAAAAAAGAAGGATTTTACCCTGTTCTTAAAAACAGAGACCGAGTCTGACTCCCAGACCCAGAGTGGTAACTGGTTCCAGAGAAAAGGAGCTTGGTAGCAGAAGGCTCTGCCTCCCATTGTACTTTTGGAGATTCTGGGCACCACAAGTAATCCAGCATTTTGGGAGTGTAATGTTCTGTTAGGATGGTAAGGTAATATCAGATCTTTTATATATAGGGGGGGGGGGGCTGATTATTAAGAGCTTTGAAAGTAAGAAGAAAGATTTTAAAATTGATTCTAAATTCTATGGGAAGCCAATGATGGGAGGACAGAACCGGGGAGATATACAACAAAAAAATAAAACACTGGATTTATTCTACGCAAACACTAAGGAGGCGTACACCTCATCACAACTCCCCCCACTCGGGAGATCGGATCACAATTTGGTTCATCTCCGGCCGGTGTACAAACCCCTAGTGCACAGACAACCTCCGGCCATGCACACTGTGGAGTTATGGTCTGAGGAGACAATGGACACTCTAAAGGACTGTTTTGAAGCCACCGCCTGGAAGCAGCTCTGCGATCCACATGGTGAGGACATCGATGGCCTCATTCACACCTTCACGGGCTACCTCAGCTTCTGTGTGGACAAATCCGTTCCCACCAAGACCATACGGCGTCACTCAAACAACAAACCCTGGATCAACCCTGAGATAAAAACACTTCTGAGAGAGAAGAAGAAGATCTTCAGGTCGGGGAACAGGGAGATGCTGAAGTCCGTACAGAGGGAGCTGAGGAGAAAGATCAGAGAAGGCAAGGACAGCTTCAGGAAGAAGATGG
Source organism: Pholidichthys leucotaenia (assembly GCA_020510985.1). Taxonomy (NCBI): domain Eukaryota; kingdom Metazoa; phylum Chordata; class Actinopteri; order Cichliformes; family Pholidichthyidae; genus Pholidichthys; species Pholidichthys leucotaenia. Next base: position 212,058,496 of record CM035838.1, read on the forward strand.
AGGACAAGCTGCAACAGAGCGACATCAGCGGGGTCTGGAGAAACCTCAAAACCATCTCGGGGCTCCAGAATACCTCCCCCCAGGCCACGGGGGGCAGGGAGTGGGCGAACAACCTGAATCTGTTTTTCAATAGATTTGACCAACCGCCCTCCCCCCCGGCTGCACAACAACCACTGCTGCCTCTAAGAAACCAAGTCCTGCTGCCCACTCCCCACTCCACCGACACCCCCCCACTCCCAACACACAGCCCCCCATCCTGACCCTGACCAAGACCCAGGTGAGGACGGAGCTGAGGAAGATCAAGGCGAGGAAGGCGTCGGGACCGGACGGCATCAGCGCAAAGCTCCTCAAGTCCTGTGCAGACCAGCTGTGTGGGATTGTGACGTATATCTTCAACATGAGCCTGAAACTGGGGAGGGTACCACAGCTGTGGAAAACATCTTGTGTGGTACCTGTACCAAAGACTTCCCACCCCAAAGACCTGAACAGCTACAGACCGGTGGCCTTGACGTCCCACTTGATGAAGACCCTGGAGAGACTGCTCCTTGCTCATCTCCGCCCCCTGGTGGAACCAGCGATGGATCCACTCCAGTTCGCCTACCAGCATGGCATTGGGGTGGAGGATGCGGTGATCTTCCTCCTTCACCGTTCTCTGTCCCACCTGGAGAAGCCCGGGAATATGGTGAGGATCATGTTCTTTGACTTCTCCAGTGCTTTCAACACCATTCAACCGATGATCCTGAAGGACAAGCTGCTGCGCGCAGGGGTGGACCAGCACCTGTAATCATGGATCCTGGACTACCTCACGAACCGGCCTCAGTTTGTAAGAACCCGGGACTGTGTTTCCGACACGATCATCAGTAGCACGGGGGCCCCCCAGGGAACGGTGCTGGCTCCCTTCCTGTTCACTCTTTATACTGCGGACTTCTCACACAACACAACACATTGCCATCTACAGAAGTTCTCTGATGACTCTGCGATCGTTGGTCTCATCTCCAACGGAGATGAAGCTGAGTACAGAGGGCTTATCCAGGACTTCGTGGACTGGTGCCATCGGAACTGCCTCCAGATCAACGCGAGGAAAACTAAGGAGCTGGTGGTGGACTGCCGCAGGCATGGGCAGCCCCTCACAGCACCAGTAAATATACAGGGAACAGACATCGAGATGGTGACATCCTATAAGTACCTGGGTGTTCATCTGAACAATAAACTAGACTGGTCACACAATACTGACGCACTATACAAGAAGGGACAGCGCAGGCTGTTCCTGCTGAGGAGACTCAGGTCTTTTGGTGTACAAGGGGCGCTGCTGAAGTCATTCTATGACACGGTGGTGGCATCAGCCATCACTTTTGGAGTGGTCTGCTGGGGCAGTGGCATTACTGCAGCCGATAGGAAGAGACTGAACAAACTGATTAAGAAAGCTAGCTCTGTCCTGGGGCAGCACCTTGATCCGATGGAGGAGATAGGAGAGAGAAGGACGGTGGCTAAACTGTCATCTCTGCTGGAGTCCGAGTTCCACCCTATGCAGGACATACTGGATGCACTGAGGAGCTCATTTAGCAGCAGACTACATCATCCCAGGTGCACAACCGAGAGGTTTCGTAGGTCCTTCCTACCAACGGCCGTCAGACTGTACAACCTAAGCAGGGCTGCTCGCAGAGATAGCAAAAAAACGTAACAAACTAATAGTTTTTTGAATGCAAAAGATGCAATAGACTTACACAATGGTCCTCTCCGGCATACAACTAGGAACATACCGGTCGCTATGGAGGGTGAGCATATGTATGGGCACATAATCATACCATGTAGGATAACTAAGTAGACGGTTATGCTGTTTCATCCCATCTAGCAACAATGCTCTGCACTGTGTGTGTTTATATATTTACATATTTATTCCATCTAGCTACAATGCTCAGCACTGGGTGTGTTTATATTTATATATCTATATATTTATTCCATCTAGCTACAATGCTCCGCACTGTGTTTTTATATATCTACATATTATTCCATCTAGCTACATTGCTCCGCACTGTGTGTTTATATACTTGCATATTTATTCCACCTAGCTGCAATGCTCCGTACTGTGGGTGTTTATATATTTACATATTTATTTCATCTAGCTACAATGCTCTGCACTGTGTGTTCATATATTCATATATTTATTCCATCCAGCTACAATGCTCTGCACTGTGTGTCTGTGTGTGTGTGTGTGTATATATATATTTTATAGTAATATGTACATATGTATATTAGCTGCTCTTGCTTGCTTGTTTTTTTTCTTGCCTTCTGATTGTTGCTCTGAGTGTTGCTATCCCTGTGCTGTTGCAATCCTGGAATTTCCCCGTTGTGGGACTAATAAAGGCTTATCTTATCTTATCTTATCTTATCTTATCTTATCTTATATGACATCTTTTTGTAGAACCAGTTAAAACTCTAGCAGCAGCATTTTGAATAAACTGAAGATTTTTTAAGGATACTTTAGGACAACCAGATAATAACGAATTTCAATAATCTAACCGAGAGCTGACAAAAGTGTGAATCAGTTTCTCAGCATCATTCAAAGACAAGATGCTCCTGATCTTGGCAATATTGCCCAGATGATAGAAGGCAGTCTTAGAAACAAATTTAATATGTGAATTAAAGGACAAATCTTGATCAAAAATAACTCCAAGGTTCCTCACAGAGCTATTCAGAGTGAGAGTAGTGGCATCTAAATTAAGAGCATAATTTAAAAAGGAATTTCTAAGATGTTTTGGGCCAACAAGAATGACTTCAGTCTTATCTGAGTTCAATAGTAGAAAATTTCAAGTCATCCAAGCTTTGATGTCCTGAAGACAGGCTTCTAACTTGGCTAATTGATTGCAATCATCGGGCTTCATTGACAGGTATAGATGTGTGTCGTCTGCGTAACAGTGAAAATGTATACAGTGCTTTGTGATGATATTGCCTAAAGGCAGCATATATGAACTAAAAAGAGTAGGGCCTAGCACAGATCCCTGTGGAACTCCATGACTGAGCATAGAGTTGGAAGAAAATTCATCATTGATGTGAACAAACTGAAATCTATCAGACAAAAAAGATCTAAACCACTGCAACGGAGTTCCATTTAGTCCAACAAAGTGCTCTAATCTATCAAGTAGAATGGCATGATTGATAGTGTCAAAGGTTGCACTGAGATCTAAAAGAACAAGTACAGAGACAAATCCATTATCAGATGCAATCAGGAGGTCATTAGGGACCTTCACTAAGGCAGTTTCAGTGCTGCGATGAGCTCTGAACCCAGATTGAAACACCTCAAATAAACCAACTCCCTGCAAATGGTCAAATAATTGCACAGCAACAACTCTTTCCAAGATTTTTGAAATGAAAGGCAAATTAGAGATTGGTCGATAATTGGCCAAAACTACAGGATCGAGTGTCGTTTTTTTGAGTAAGGGTATAATTACAGCAGTTTTAAAAGCCAGTGGTACATAACCCAGAGATAAAGAAGAATTAATTATAAGAAGAACACGGCTACCAATAATTGGGAAGATAATTTTAAATAACCTGGAAGGAACAGGGTCCCAAAGGCAAGATGAAGACTTAGATGAGGAACTTATTTTATCCAGCTCTAAGAGATTGATTGGAGTAAACTTATCTAAGCAGATATCAATTGAGGGAGTTGTAGTAGATAATGTACTTGAGTTTACGGTAGGAAGAATCTGAATGATTTCATCTCTAATAGTTAACATTTTAAGATTGAAAAAGTTCAGAAAGTCCTGACTAGAAAGTTCAGGGGGGATGCGAGGATTGACCGAGTCCTGGCTCTTTGTAAGCCTGGCTATAGTGTTGAAGAGAAACCTGGGGTTATTCTTGTTCGCTTCTATTAATGCAGAATAATAGCTTGATCTAACTTTTATAAGAGATTTTTTTATAGACTAAGAAATGATTTCTCCACACTAAGAAGAATTCATCTGAATTAGTTGAATGCCATTTCCTTTCCAATTGACGAATTTTCTGTTTTAAGCCATGAGTTTCTGAGTTAAACCAAGGGGTCAAAAATGTCTGGTTAGACGTTTTCCTTTTTAAAGGGGCTACCAAATCTAGAGTCTGATGCAGAGAGGCTGTAACACTATCAACCATGCTATCAATCACGAATGGAGCAGACTCTTCATCTTTTATTTCTGTTGTTTCTGTTGTGTTGACCCATGGCATAGAGGAGACAATCTGCAAAAACTTGGCAACAACGCCATCAGAAAGACCTCTGCTGTAGTAAAATTTTTCTTTAGGAAACAAGTGATCAGAGATAATGAAATCGAAAATTAACAGACAATGGTTAGACAGTACAGGATTATGAGGAGACACTACCAGATTTCCGATATCTATACCATAAGATACCATAATCTATACCATAATCTATACCATAATCTATACCATCATTGCATGTATAGTTTATTTCTTTTATTTTATCATGTTTAATGTTGCAGCATTGCACGGAGACAAATTCCTAGTTTGTGTACTACATGAACAATGGCAATAAACCTGATTCTGATTCTGATTCTAAGTCAAAACAAGGTCCAATGTATGGTGGAAATTATGGATAGAATTTTTTACTTTCTGGGAAAACCCCATTGAGTCTAAAATTGAAGTGCATGCCTTATTAAGAAAGTCACGCTCTACATCAATAAGCATATTAAAGTCAGATTTCAGCACTAAATCAGCTAAAAATTCAGCAAATTCAGATAGAAACTCTGAATAGGCCAAGGGAGGATGATAAACTATGGCAAAGAGAACTGGGTTCAAGCCAAGATTGCCAACAAGCCCCATACTGAGGACCAAACCTTCAAAGGAATTAAAACATAATTTTTGCTTAACATTAACTAGTAATTTAAAAATGGAAAATTGCCACCACTCCACCACCACGACCAGAACCTCTGGGGTTATGACAGTTTAAATACCCAGAGGGAGTTGATTCATTCAGACCAACATAATCATCTTGCCCAAGCCAGGTCTCTGTGAGAGATAGTAGATCGATCTGATGATCGATTAATAGATCATGAACCAGAAGAGACTTAGAAGTTAGAGACCTAATATTTAATAGACCACATTTAATTTTTAAATTTTGGGGAGGAACAGAGGCCAATTTATTAATTTTAGGGACTTGAGGTTGGATTTGAATTTTACCAACATTTTGTTTAATCAATTTGGAATGTTTATGCATTCTATTTTTATTAACTTTTTTTATTAACTTTGGAGGGAGCAGAAAAAGGTTCTCTAAGGGAGGAGACAGGGGCAAAGTTGAAGGGTGGTGGATGAGGAGGAGCTGCAGAAGTGTGTGTGTTTTTCAAGTTGTGTTGTATTTGTCCTGGGTTACAATATTTAGGGCAACGGGAGACATATGCAATCTCTGTAGGATTATAAATCAAAGGCTGATCCAAACGGTAAAGACCACCTGAATTAATGGGATCAATACAAGAAGTGGGAACAGAACCAAAAAAGGGCAGTTTGGCAAACCTAGAAGCTTCAGAGCGAGTAAACACACTAAGTCCCAGTCACTGTACCAAAAAACACCGAATGGAATAGAATAAGATAAGATAAGATAAGATAAGATAAGCCTTTATTAGTCCCACAATGGGGAAATTCCAGGATTGCAACAGCACAGGGATAGCAACACTCAGAGCAATAATCAGAAGGCAAGAAAAAACAACATCTACTAAACATATGTCCATATTACTATATACAGTATATATATATATATATATATAGACACACAGTGAAGAGCATTATGGTTGGTTGGTGAATGTGCAGCAAGAAAGTCTAAGCTCTCTCTCCGCGGATGCAGCGGGCCAGCTGGAAGTCTTTGGGCATGATGGTGACCCCCTTAGCAAAGAAGAGACCACCAGGTGGGCCTCGCTGGTCTCCTGCAGAGCCATGACGGCGAAGCTCAGGAAACGCGGGACGGTCTTGAAGTCCTGAGCGATCTCCCTCACCAGGCGCTGGACGGGCAGCTTACGGATGAGCAGCTCCGTGGATTTCTGGCAGCGACGGATCTCTCTCAGAGCCACGGGCCTGTGACGGCGAGGCCTCTTCACTCTGCCGGTGGCCGGAGCGCCTCTCCGAGCAGCCCTGGTGGCTAGCTGCATCCTGGGGGGCTTCTTCCTCCAGTAGATTTCGGGGCTGCACGGTGGCGCAGTGGTTAGCACTGCAGCAGCACAGTTTACCCTTGGCCGGGGGATTGTGGGGATCATGGGTTCGATCCCAGCCCCCGACCAACAGTGATCTGTGTGGAGTTTGCATGTTCTCCCCGTGTTGCGTGGGTTTACTCCGGGATTTCTCCGGTTTCCTCCCACATGCCAAAAACATGCATGTTAGGTTAATTGGCTGTTCTAAATTGTCCCTAGATATTTGTTTCCTATAGGCCCTTAGAATAGAGGGTTAGTATTAATGAAGGCGCTTTGAGTGGTCTTTGTGACTAGAAAAGCGCTATATAAGTGCAGGTTAGTTAGTTAGTTAGTTAGTTAGTTAGATTTTACGGGCGGTCTGCTTGGTTCTTGCCATCGCTCTTTATTATTCTGTCTTATATTTCTTGCACGCCGCCTAAACTCCAGCCCGGCACCCGCGTCGTTTTCGCTACAGCTCCCGATATGTCGAGTTTCCCATTAGCACCGAGCGGCGGCCAAGTGCTAGCTAGCACTAGCTCCTCCCCGCTGTAGCGTCTCCCGCTGCAAACCGTGGCTCCGTCCGCCGACCCGGGAGACCCCCGGGGCGATCCGTGCGTCCGTGATATATATACAGAGTGAAAGGTGTAGAAAGAAGAAGGAAGATTTTAAAAAAAAAAAAAAAAGGCTGTTGCAACAGGCAGCCGACTCGTGTGGCGCCACCGGTCCGGCGGAACCGGAATGGATTGTCTCTTAAAACATGTGCACCAAGTCTATTTGGGTGGATGCCATCAAGCCTCATAGGTGATGGGCGGTTCCAAAATAAGTTAAAATTGTCAACAAAACCAATGTTAAAAATAGGACAAGTAAAATACAGCCAAGTATTAAGACTGAGAGTTCTGCTAAAACAATTGCAGCCTCATCTGAGAGGTGCCAAAGGCCCAGAGATAAGCACATGTCTGCCACAGCTCATAAGAGTGGACAGAAGGCTCCTTAAGTCACTCTTTAAAATCTCTGACGCTTCATCTGGGATGTTATTGGATCCCACATGTACAATGACAGTTTGTACGTGGGGGAATTCATTTAGCAGGTCAGGGATAAGAGCCTCAATGTCAGAGACTGTAGCCCCAGGAAAAAATCGAGTAATACAGTATCTGCTTCTGACATTCCTCATGATCAAATCACCAATTACCAGCGTCGTCTGGGGGGTTTTTGTCGGTGGATTCTGACGAGAAGAGTAATTTTATAGAGGGTGAAGTTGTTGTTGCGAAGGCGGGGTGATGCGCTCTCTTCTATCTGGAGCTGGTGTGTAATTTGACACACCCAGGGTGGTCTTTATCCGGGGTTTGGGGACATGAGCCGTCGCTGAAGGAGAGGAGGGAGGACGAGGGGCATCCACGGGCGGACGGCCAGGGTCCAGATGGGGAAAATCCTCCAGAGAAAGTATATCAAATCTGTTTTCCAAGGACACGGGAAGAGAAGAGGCGCGGCCCTTTCTGGTCGATCGACGATGGTTGTTAGCTGGTCGAACCAAGGTCCAGGGCTCGCAGTGAGGATGAGAGGGACCAACTGAGGCTTTTAGTTTAGCCCCGAGACAAACCCAGTGTTTATTGCTGTGGTCATGGACGTCTGCAGAGGCTGGAGCAGGGGTAGAGGTGGATGGAGAAGCGCAGAGCTCACCCAAGTAAGTAGCCATCTCTGCCAGCTGCGAGTTTGTAGCGGGAGCAGATGTTCGCCCGAGAATGATGGTGACGAGGTGGTCTTCGGCCTTCCGAATCTTATAATGGTTGGAGAGCCTCGTTTCCAACTCAGAGACCTTACTGAGGAGAGATAAACAGCGGGTACATGTCGGAGAAGGAGCCATGGAGCTCCAGGCACTGAGATGGATAGTCCGCCAGCTAGCCAAAAACAGCTAAAATAGCTACAAACAAGTTAGCTGAAAGTTAGCTAAAAACAGCTAAAAGGCTAAAACCAGGCTAGCAGGTAGCCTAGCCTGGTAAAAAGCAGCCCAGCCGGGGATCGGACCTACTTGCACGTCTGAACGGGCTTTTAGGAGAGGCCAATACCGAGCTAACAGCAAACAAAGACTAATATCAACAATATCAACAGAGATAAAAAAATTATAAATGAAATCAATAAAAACAAACAAAAATGGAGAAAATAGTACTCTGACGCGACAAAGCCTGCACAGAGGAGGATAGATGAAGGAAAGATGATAAACAAGGCAGTCCCAAGGATTAGCAAGGCAGAAGTGAGGGTAGATTTGAAGAGCATGAAGAATGGAAAGGCGGTTTGTCAGATGCACTGACAGATGCATAGCCATCTCTGTGCATCTGTCAGTAGCGTTCTGCTCCCATGGAGGCCGGTTGTCTCACTGATGTGTCAGCGTTCTGCTCCCATGGAGGCCGGTCGCCTTCCTGGTGTTAGTGCTCTCCCTGCTTCTACTGTTTCTTTCTGTCACTTGGTTGGGGTTATGCTGGTGGGCCCTGTTTATGTGTTTGCAGCCTGTCGGCTTTCTGACTTTGGGTGTGCTGCTGGGCATCATTACAGGCCCTGACAGAGGCGTATGATTGCTGGGTTTGCCAATGATTTGTTTTCGTTACTTGTTTCATGCATCCAAGGCACTCATACATACTATTGATTTTTACAGACACTTTTCTTTTATTGCTGTCTTTTAAACAATAAACATGTATTTAAATTGGCACATCTGTGTGGTGTACCTTTTACGTCTAAACCAGTGAGCTGGGTTTCTAACAATACCAAAACACTTCTTCACTTCTTCAGTCCTCAGGAATCCTCTCACTCTACAAGATTGTGATAAATAATCTGGTTAAAAAGTCCACTGCCATCTCTCCTAAACATCTCTTTACCTCCGCAGGTATGTCATCTGGACAAACCGTCTTTCCATTCTTCATGTTCTTCAAAGCTGCCCTCACTTCTGCCTTGCTAATCCTCGGGACTGCCTTGTTCATCATCTTTCCTTCATCTATCCTCCTCTCTCTCTCTCATTTTCTTAATTCATTAGCTCTTCATTAGCTCTTCTTCTTCTCCTGGAGACTCCATTGTCCTACTGGGGGACTTCAATGCGCACGTGGGCAACGACAGTGAAACCTGGAGGGGGGTGATTGGGAGGAACGGCCTGCCCGATCTGAACCCGAGTGGTGTTCAGTTATTGGACTTCTGTGCTAACCACAGTCTGTCCATAACGAACACCATGTTCAAGCATAAGGGTGTCCATATGTGCACCTGGCACCAGGACACCCTAGGCCGCAGGTCGATGATCGATTTTGTTATCGTATCATCAGACCTGCGACCGTATGTCTTGGACACCCGAGTAAAGAGAGGTGCAGAGCTGTCAACTGATCACCACCTGGTGGTGAGTTGGATCCGATGGCAGGGGAGGAAGCCATTCAGACCTGGTAGACCCAAACGTATAGTGAGGGTGTGCTGGGAGCGTCTGGCTGAGGCCCCTGTCCGGGAGGTCTTCAACTCCCACCTCCGGAAGAACTTCAACCACATTCCGAGGGAGTCTGGAGACATGGAGTCTGAATGGGCCATGTTCTCCACCTCTGTTGTTGAAGCGGCGGCCCAGAGCTGCGGCCGCAAGGTGGTCGGTGCATCTCGTGGTGGCAACCCCCGAACCAAGTGGTGGACACCAGTGGTGAGGGGGGCCATTAAGCTGAAGAAGGAGTCCTATCAAGCTTGGTTGGCTTGTGGGACTCCCGAAGCAGCTGAGGTGTACCGGCAGGCCAAGCGGAGTGCAGCTCGGGTGGTTGCTGAAGCAAAAACCCGGGTATGGGAGGAGTTCGGTGAGGCCATGGAACAAGACTTTCGGTCGGCTTCAAAGAGATTCTGGCAAACTGTTCGGCGGCTCAGGAGGGGAAAGCAGCTCCCCGTCCACACTGTGTATGGTGCGGATGGGACACTGTTGACTTCAACTGGGGATATCGTCGGGCGGTGGAAGGAATACTTCGAGGATCTCCTCAATCCCACTGATACGCCTTCCACAGAGGAAGCAGGGTTTGGGGACAAGGGGGATGACTCGCCTATCACAGGGGCTGAGGTCGCCAAGGTGGTTAAAAATCTCCTTGGTGGCCTGGCCCCGGGGGTGGACGAGATTCGCCCCGAGTACCTCAAGGCCCTGGATGTTGTTGGGCTGTCATGGTTGACACGCCTCTGCAACATTGCGTGGAGGTCGGGGGCAGTGCCTTTGGCATGGCAAACCGGGGTGGTGGTTCCTCTCTTCAAAAAAGGGGACCGGAGGGTGTGCTCCAACTTTAGAGGGATCACACTCCTCAGCCTCCCTGGGAAGGTCTATGCCAAGGTACTGGAGAGGAGAGTCCGGCCGTTGGTCGAACCTCGGATTCAGGAGGAGCAATGTGGTTTTCGTCCTGGCCGTGGCACATCGGACCAGCTCTTTACCCTCTCGAGAATTCTTGAGGGTTCGTGGGAGTTTGCCCAACCAGTTTACATGTGTTTTGTGGACTTGGAGAAGGCATTTGACCGCGTCCCTCGCGGATTTTTGTGGGGGGTGCTTCGGGAGTATGGGGTATCGGGCTTGTTGTTACGAGCTATTCGGTCTCTATACGACCGTTGTGAGAGTTTAGTTCGTATTGCCAACACTCGGTCGGAGTCATTCCCAGTGAGAGTTGGACTCCGCCAGGGCTGCCCTTTGTCACCGGTCCTGTTCATAATTTTTATGGACAGGATTTCTAGGCGCAGCCAGGGAATGGAGGGTGTCATACTTGGTGACCACAGGATCTCATCTCTGTTGTTTGCAGATGATGTTGTCCTGTTGGCTTCATCCAGCAATGACCTACAGCTCTTGCTGGGACGGTTTGCCGCTGAGTGTGAAGCGGCTGGGATGAGAATCAGCACCTCCAAGTCCGAGTCCATGGTCCTCAGCCGGAAAAAGGTGGATTGTCCTCTCCGGGTTGGGGACAGGCTCCTGCCCCAAGTGGAGGAGTTTAAGTATCTTGGGGTCTTGTTCACGAGTGAGGGGAAAATGGAGCGAGAGATCGACAGACGGATTGGAGCAGCATCTGCAGTGATGCGGACGTTGTACCGGTCTGTTGTGGTGAAGAGGGAGCTTAGTTCTAAGGCAAAGCTGTCGATTTACCAGTCAATCTACGTTCCTACTCTCACCTATGGTCACGAGCTTTGGGTAATGACCGAAAGAACGAGATCGCGGATACAAGCGGCTGAAATGAGCTTTCTCCGTAGGATTGCTGGACTCACCCTCAGAGATAGGGTGAGGAGCTCAGTCATCCGGGAGAGGCTCAGAGTAGAACCGCTGCTCCTCCACATTGAAAGGAGTCAGTTGAGGTGGTATGGGCATCTGATTAGGATGCCTCCTGGACGTCTCCCACTTGAGGTGTTTCAGGCACGTCCCACTGGGAGGAGACCCCGGGGCAGACCCAGGACTCGGTGGAGAGACTACGTCTCCCAGCTAGTCTGGGAACGCCTTGGTATCCCCTCTGAAGAGCTGGAGCAGGTGGCTGGGGAGAGGGAAGTCTGGGCTTCTCTGCTTGAACTGCTGCCTCCGCGACCCGGACCTCCGGAAAAGCGGTAGAAGATGGATGGATGGATGGATGCATTAGCTCTTCAAACTATTCCTTCCACCTTCTCAACACACTCTCGTCATTTGTTAGTACATTACCATTTCTGTCCTTAATCAGCCTAACCTGCTGTACATTGTTTCCAGCTCAATCTCCCTGTCTAGCCGATCAATACAACTCCTTTTTGCCAAGAGTTCTGAAGGCCTGTGCAGAGCAATTAGCTGGTGTGCAACCAGACATTTTCAATTTGTCTTTAAATCAAGCAGTTGTTCCAAATGTATTTAAATCATCTATTATAATCCCAGTTCCAAAGAATCCTCATGCATCCAGTCCATCCAGTTTTAGGCCAGTAGCGCTTACATCAGTAGCTATGAAGTGCCTGGAAAAGTTGATCCTCAAACACATCAGCTCAGTGGCCCCAGAAACTATTGACCCTATAAAGTTTGCCTACCATCCTAACAGATCAATAGACAATGCAGTGGCCGTGGCCCTCCACCACGTGTTGCAACACCTGGACTTTAGCAGAACATATGTCAGGATGTTTTTCATTGACTATAGTTCTGCTTTTAACACCATTAGGCCAGGTAAGCTGTTTGAGAAGCTGACTGACCTTGGGGTTCCAACTTCCACCTGTAACAAGATATTGGATTTCCTCATGGACAGACCACAGGTGGTGAGGATGGGAGGAGGAATCTCTTCAGAGCTTACAGTCAGCATCAGTTCTCCTCAGGGATGTTGCCTCAGTCCTAAGCTCTTCACTCTGTATACACATGACTGTGTCTCCACTCTGGAGAACAGAGTCATTATTAAATTTGCAGATGACACGACCATCTTGGGCCTCATTAAAGGTGGAGAACAAAAGGAGTACAGGATGGTGGTCAGCAGTACTGTGGTTTGTGGTGAGAGAAAGAGCCTCATCCTAAACATGGAAAAATGAGAGAAATGGTAATAGATTTTAGGAAGAAAGCTCCCCCTCTGCAGCTCCTCACCATCAGGGGAACTGATGTTGGGAGAGTTGACAGCCACAAGTTCCTCGGTCTCCATGTTGCATCTAACTTGAGTTGGACTGTAAATACTACTGCCACGGTTAAAAAAGCCCAATAACGGCTCTATTTTATCAAACTGCTCAGGAAGGCTGGGGTGAGTCATCCCCCCCTCACACTAGTCTGCAGAGGTTTGGTGGAGAGCATCCTCACAATGGGAATCACTTGTGGTATGGCAACACCACCCAGGCAGAGAGGAAAGCTCTCCACACAGTGGTAAGACAGCAGAGAAGATCATTAGGACTGAACTGCCATCTATGGGCACGATATACACACATCGTTGCAGGACAAAAGCACATAAAATCATTACTGATAAACACCATCCAGCCCATACTCTTCTCAGGCACAAGCAGACAGTATATACTCTGAGAAAAAGTAGAGCAGACAGTATTATCACCAATGAAGCACGTTTTTATAACAGCTTTTTCCCCGCTGCAGTCTGACTGATGGCGAATGTTGGGCAAAGGACTTTGACAGTTAAATGCACAATTCAAATAGGAAAGCACTGCTGTTAACTGTGGCCTCTTTCTACAGTAACTTATTGGGTACTTATAGAGTGTCTTTTAAAATCAGTATAGCATTGTTTTTTTTTTTTTTAGTGGAGTACTTTATTTATTTTTAATTATTATTGACCTATGGCTCTTCACAATCAATTCCTATGTGCCTATACTGTATGTTTCAGTGCAAATGGCAAGTAAAGTTCTTGATTCTTTTCTCTTTCATTAGTGTCCAGCCTCTCATACAACTCACTATATGCTTTTACTTTTGCCTTTGCCACCTCTCTCTTTGCCATGCACCTATATTCCAAATAACACTGTCTACTTTCTTCATCTCCCTGACTATCCCACTTTTTATTTGCTAACCTCTTCCTTTGAGCAGTTTCCTGTACCTCCTCATTCCACAACCAAGTCTCCTTGTCTTCCTTTCTCTGTCCACTGTATACACCACATACCTTCTATCCATTTCCCCTCAGTACTTTTGCTGTACTTTCCAGGTCATCTGGCAATTCTTCCCTACCACCCAGAGCCTGTATCAACTCCTTCTTGAACCCTGTGTGACCTTCTTCCTTCTGTAACTTCCCCCACTTAATCTTTGGCTCTGCCTTTACTGTTTTCCTCTTCTTGCATTGCAAAGTCATCCTACAGACTACCATCCGATGCTGCCGAGCTACATTCTCCCCTGCCACCACCTTGCAGTCTCCTATCGCTTTCAGATGTCTCCTTCTGCATAAAATGTAGTCCACACAGGTGGACTACACCCTATGTTCCTCTCTCTTCTTGAAGTATGTGTTCACAACAGCCATTCCCATCCTTTTAGAAAAATTCACAGCCATCTGTCCTTCAACATTTCTCTCCTTAAGACCATACTTACCCAGGACCTCATCATATATATATATATATATATATATATATATATCACCTCTGTTCCCTTCACCTACGTACATGTCCATTAAAGTCCGCTCCAATCACCACTCTCTCCCCCCTGAGAACACTTTCTACCACTTTATCCAAATTACTCCAGAATTCCTTTTTCTCTTCTATCTGACAGTCAACTTGTGGGGCATGCACATTGGCTGTATTCTACATCACACCTTTGACTTCTTGCTTCAAACTCATGATTCTGTCTGACTCCCTCTTTACCTCCTTGTTAGATTATTTTTCAGTATAATCATTCTGAGTCAAAACATCTGGCAGAATATTTAAATGTTAATAAATTTATTCCCCATGACAAATGAGGGAGCAGTAATACATGCAGAAGCCCCAAGTCTACATGCACACAAACACCTCTGAATCTAGCACTCCTTGCACAGCCTTTTTTAGGTGAGATGTTATCAGCAGTTGCAAATGTCCTTGGCAGTTTGTTCATTCCATTTGGTCACAGCGGGCATTTATTATCTGCCTCCTTGAGCCATTCTGTCTCCAGGAGTGTTATCACACAGGACAAATTTACAGCATGAGCCCAAACATGCAGCTGTATGAACACTTTGTAACTCAGTCACCAAGAACTTCTGAAACAAAGGCCAAAATGAGATTAAACAATAATGAGCAATATGATGAACACCATATGATACATATCAATAATTCCACAATAAGGGCATCAATATGGAATTATTCTTTCATTGCCCACTTTGATGCTAGAAGCATCACAATTAAAATAATAATGAAAAAAGAAATAAACAATAATAATAATAAAGAAAAGTATTATAATAGTATTATAAAAGTCATAATAAAGAAAAGTAACTGAAGAATAATGAATAATGATAAAAGGATAGGTATATGTAAGGATGTTATGTGTCATTGAAGACTAGCAGCAATTTTATGAGGTAGTTTAAACTTAAAAAAGGCTCTGATAACATGTGTAGCAATAAAAGTGAATATGTCATTAAAAGTGAATTTGTAGTGATAAGTGTCCATATAATCAAAATCAATTTAAACTGTGTAAAATAAGAATATAGCAATAAATAATATGATAACAATAAGTGTAATGTGTTAGAAACAGTAATGTGAAAATGACATGGAAAAACTTAAAAAAGATTCAGACAATCTTTCAAACTTCACACCCTAAGGGTAGTATTGCCCCTTTTTACCATCCTCATCATCTGCAGCAATTGCATCAAGACAGATCAGTAAGTTTTCATGAACCAGCCTCATCATCATATTACGGACACAAGGACTCACACAGGGAAAGACCAAAATTATCACTATAAAAATCAATAACAAATTCATGATGAGCCTTCCCCATGAAGAGAACCACTAACTTATTCAATTTTGCATCAGTGACATTATACAAGGCAGAAAGGTTGCGTATGGCCCAGAAATAATATGAACATTTGCATTATTTTCAGGGATGAAAGTACAACAATAACCTCCTATAATAGGGCACACACCCCTACATTATTATCGCCTTTCACCAGAAATGGGTATATCCACAGTTCCTTCCTTCTCTCCGCTCTGCGTCGAGCCCGTCTTTTCTAGTGAGCTATCACTCTCTTTGTATTATGTGCCCTGCAAACTCTCCTCGTGAGGTTCTTCCATTCCGCTCTATAATGTACTACCAATTGCCATTGATCTAAAACATCGGCACACTGCAATGCATTTTTGCATGTGTCCTTAAAACGGAGTTTTTTTTTTTGTTGTTTTTGTTTTTTTTTGTTACTTATTTGTACCCGTAGGTAGATTTGGTTTGCAGTCTGGTGACAAGCCACCGGCTGCTGGTCGCTGCGTGCGCGAGCGCCCTAAACCTACATGTTTTTGGTATGCGGGAGGAAACCGGAGAAATCCTGGAGTAAACCCGCGCAACACGGGGAGAACATGCAAACTCCACACAGCTCACTGTTGGTCGGGGACTGGAATCGAACCCACGATCTCATGATTCCCGCGATCCCCCGGCCGAGGGTAAACTGTGCTGCCACAGTGCTAAACCACTGCGCCACCGTGCAGGGCACATTTCAGGGTTGATCTACTTTGTGAGAACCATGAGCCAGCTCACAATACAGAAGTTCCTTCACCGGCCTATCATCATTCATTCGACAGACATGACCTAACCAGCGCAGGCAACTCATTACAAGCTTGATCTCGATGTCTTCGACGTGTGCCCGCTGCAGTACCTCCTCATTGCTGATGAAATCATCCCACTTGATGTTTAGTATCAGGCGAAGGTGATGCTGTTGGATTATGCGAAGCTGCCTGACTTGGTGCTGGTATACGGTCCAGGTTTTGCTGCCATTCATCAGGAGGGGCATAAGGCACTGATTGTAAACTGCGACTTTGGTAGAGACTGCGAGGTCATGCGAATCAAACACCCTCTTGCGCAGACGGCCAAAAACACACGATGCTGCTTGAATGTGAGATGCAAATTCCTCCTTCATAGAGCAGTCACTGCTGACATAACTGCCGAGATACTTGAAGCAAGTAACATTGGCCAATTTGATGTCATCAATAAAGAACTAAGCTGTATTGCCAATACACATGGTCTCTGTTTTAACTGTGTTGATGCAGAGACCCATTCTCTTAGCGACGTTATTGTAGGAGGATAATAACGTCTGCAGGCCCTCTAGTGCATCACTGAAGATCGCAATATCGTCAGTATACTGAGCTTCTCTAATATATTCTGTGAGGACTCTGGATTTCGCTTTTAATCTGCGGAGGTCAAAAAGATCGCCATCGTAACGCAGTCTGATCTGTACGCTGCAGGTGTGCTTGATTTCTTTGAAAGCAAGCCAAAGTAGGACTGCTGCGTACATGCCAAAGAGTGTTGGAGCTAGTTTACACCCCTGCTTGACCCCGCTGTTGTATTCAAGGGATTGGGTGAGTTCACCATTGATAGCAAGTTGGGCGTGCACGTCCGTGTATAGTCTCTTGATGATTCTTATTAACTTTGGAGGACAGCCAAGTTTGCCAAGGATGATGAAGAGGAGCTCGCGATTGACCATGTCAAACGCCTTCACAAAATCCATGAAGGCTATGTACAAACATCTGCGCTGCTCTCTTGTTTTTTTCCATCAGCTGGCCAAGGGTGAAAATCCCATCTATTGTACTTCTACCATTTCGATACCCTGACTGCCACTGGGGGTAGATATATTCTGCTAACAGGTGAAACCTCTGCAAGATAATGCCCGCGAAGACTTTACCGACAGCACTGAGCAGTGAGATTCCTCTGTAATTGCCACAGAGGCTTCTGTCACCTTTTTTGAACAGAATTGCAATGATGGCATCTATCCAGTCGGTTGGGATAATCTCTGTAGTCCAACAGATGTTGAATAGTACAAGAAGGAAAGCTCTTAAACGATGTCCTCCATGCACAAGTACTTCAGGTAGAATAGCGTCTGGACCTAGGCTCTTTCCTATTCGGGTGTTTCTAAGGGCTTGTGTAACCCAGCTGAGAAAATGACCCTTTTTCTCAGATGTAAACTGTATTAATACAATTGTGTGATTTTATTTTGAAAACCGATTCTCTTGGGGAAGAGGAAGTGCGATCCTCGTCATCCAACTTTTGAATTTCCGGTTCATGGTCACGTTGGGTGATCTGGGTCTTTCTATTCATTAAGAGTAATATTAGCCCCGCCTTCCAAGCAAAGAGCTGAGGCGCTATGCTGGAAATCGTTCTTTTCACGATCTGCGAGCGGAGAGGAACTGTAGGACGATCTGTCCTCACGTTGACACCTCTTCTTGGTAAGCTAATTCAGATAGAATACTATAAATGGATCTAAACACTCTCCAAACGCTAATTTGCAACCTTTATTATCCTAAGTTGATGGGAGCACGAGCTTGAGAGGCCGTGAAGCGGTGACTTCTGCTGTGTTCACCCTGAACCTCATCTTTGGTGAGTCCGCTACATGCTAATGTTTTGCTAACATTAGCGCTATGCTAATGCTAGTCGCGAGTGGATTTTTTCCTGTTAAAAGCAATGGAAAAGGCTGTCTTTATGTCTGTATGGTTTCCCTAAATGTGATTTCAGTTCCCAACAGTATGCTGAAGTACTTTTAGCTCTTATGCACCATTTCTGTCGAATGTAATGTGTAGTTTGATGCTAAAAGCACATGGTGTTAGCCCTCTAAGTAAAAGCATAGGTTATATTAAACCCAGTAGCCCAGACAGGGTTTACTGATTTTAAAAGGGAATATTGGATGTGATGGGGCAGTATATTCCCTGGTTATGTGATAAATTAATTGTATTTCATTTCATGATTTACAGAGACAAGGTTAGAGAGGATTAATCATAATTTCATGGTTAAATGATGTAGAGATAGGAAGAGGATTTCATTTAACTGGTTACATGAAAAAAAGGGTATTTCATGTGCTACCAGGGAGATTGTGAGAAAAGAAAAAAAAGAACGCATGCATGTAAGATGCAAGATGTGAGATGTAAGATATTACTATATTGCTGGATTGTGATAATAGTAATATGAGAGAAGAATTTAAACACTAAGCTATGGTGTTTTATAAGAAGGGATTGGAGGACGAATTACTCTAGCTGTAAACAATAATACCATTATTGTCGTGCAGGCTAGGTTTTTTTGGTTGCCGATCAAGAACCTTCTGGAACCTGGATCCTCTCCGAATGGAGATGGCGAGCCTGACCCGAGACTGAACCAAGATTGGACTGAGATCTAACCAAGATCTCGAGTGAAGAGCATCTTTCCTCTCTCCAGTGCCCAGGATTGGAAACCTGAGTCTGGAGATACGAGATAGCCTGACTGGTCAAACGACTAACCCGAACGGACAAACAAACACTGAGCTCAGTGGGACATCTTTGGGGTTTTATTTCATGCCGGCCGTTGTTATATTTGTACAGTTGTAAATTATCTGTATATTTTGCTCACTTTATCACTGTAAATAATAACCATTATTGCTAATTTCTTGCCTCCAGCTATTTCATTCCACACTCACTTTAATTCCCTATTGTAAACCTTATGAACCTAGCAACTGGTCTACACTTAATTATTTCCCTTGCCTAATTAACATCAGGCAAGGGTTACAATAAAAGTGGCGAGCCCAGCCAGGAACCTTTTTTCTTCTTTTCCTTAAGTTATTTCAAGCCTATACGTACCAAAATGGATATTGTTGAACGTGAATCTGTGGAAATTCCAAATGCAGTGATAGTGAGTGAAATCGCAGGCGATGAGCAACACGATGAGATGATCAAGTTACATATCACTGATATTAAAAACCTAGCAAAGATGAGTGGCAGAGATTTTGCAGATGTCCTGAAATACGTGATGTTACGGATGTCTGAGGAAATTGAATAATCTGAAAATGATCAATCAGAGCAAGTTAAGTTACCTGATAAGTTACCTGAAGCTTGCTTGGATGAACCTCAACCTCAGCCTTCTGCAGCTGAGTCAAATAACACTGCGAGCACACCAGCTTGAAGTATGCCCACCAATTCTGCACATGATTTAAATCCCCCAGAAGTGCAGCATGTGGTAGTTGAGCACATTGAGAAAAGGGAATATTTTTCCGAAGCTTGCTTGGATGAACCTCAACCTCAGCCTTCTGCAGCTGAGTCAAATCACACTGCGAGCACACCAGCTCGAAGTATGCCCACCAATTCTGCACATGATTTAAATCCCCCAGAAGTGCAACGTGTGGTAGTTGAGCACATTGTGAAAAGGGAAGATTTTTCCATGCAGCAGTTTTCACAAAAGCTCAGAGCTTTTTCTGGCAAAGACCCCCGACCAGATACCGTCGTAGTTCCGCCCATAACTGATACTAGGTGGGGGCAATACTGAAAGTGATCACATCACAACTCAACCAATACTGACGATGGACAGTCTTGGTTGCACATGCAACGGGACGTGCATGATAATTAGCGGGGGAGAGTGTAACCCAGCTGAGAAAATGACCCTTTTTCTCAGATGTAAATTGTATTAATACAATTGTGTGATTTTATTTTGAAAACCAATTCTCTTGGGGAAGAGGAAGTGCGATCCTCGTCATCCAACTTTTGAATTTCCGGTTCATGGTCACGTTGGGTGATCTGGGTCTTTCTATTCGTTAAGAGTAATATTAGCCCCGCCTTCCAAGCAAAGAGCTGAGGCGCTATGCTGGAAATCGTTCTTTTCACGATCTGCGAGCGGAGAGGAACTGTAGGACGATCTGTCCTCACGTTGACACCTCTTCTTGGTAAGCTAATTCAGATAGAATACTATAAAGGGATCTAAACACTCTTCAAACGCTAATTTGCAACCTTTATTATCCTAAGTTGATGGGAGCACGAGCTTGAGAGGCCATTGTCACGCCGCGCCGCTCATCGGCGGCGCCACCTGCTCGCACACCTGTCAATCATCAGCGGCGAGGAATATAAGCCGCCTTGCCCTGAGCTTCGGCCTGAAGCCGTCAGACTTCTTCCCCCCTTCTACAAGAAGCAAACTACTCTCTCTTCAGCACGACATTGAGCGGTAAGAAGATCACTTACCTCATCTTCTCCAGTCTGCTCCCCTGTGCACAGGTGGATTCCTCGGCGGCGGACAACTCCGTCCCTCGTCCTTCCTCGCTGCTGCACCGAGTCCTGCAGGTGGCTGTCTCCCGGGGTCCCGTCCTTGTAGTGCCAGTCATCTGTCCCAAACAAGTAAGCTTCTCTCTCGCCTTTTCTCCTCCTGTGTTGGTGTGTGCCCATCACCCTGTGTCTGTTCTCTCCCATAGGGTTGCTGGCTGCACGGTCTCCTGCCTCTGTGCCCGAAGCAGACGCCGCCACCAACACATCAACATTCCGCAGACACGCACCCATACACCCCTGTTGTTAATAAACAATTTGAACTACTCTGAGCCTGTGTGTGTGCGTCTCCTGAGCCGAACATTATGTCAGTACGGCTTCAGCAGAGCGGCTCGGCAGACGGCGGGCTCGCACACCGGTTTACCACCCTCGAGGCTCAAGTGGATCAAGTTGTTTATCAGCAACAGGTGATCCGAAATCAATTAGTAAACTTAACTAACCGATTGAACCGCCTGGACCCCCAACAGCCATTCCCCCTGGCTCGTCAGGGTGGCGCGGCTCCTGCTGTTCCAGCGGCCGTCCAGCCGGCTCCAGTGGCACCGGTTCGGCTCACACCAATTCCGACCCCCGCCCGCTTTAGCGGTAAGCTTGGCGGAGCGCGGGGGTTCATTATGCAGTGTGAGTCTGTGTTCCACCGTGTGCCCGGAGATTTTCCCTCGGATCACAGCTGAATTGGTTACATAGGGAATCTTCTGGAGGGGCGTGCGTTAACTTGGACCTACGCCGTAATGGCGAGGCCCAGTTATGCCACCCTCACCTACGACCAATTCGTGAGGCGCTTTCTGGAGGTCTTTGACCATTCTCAAACCGAGACGGTCCAGGTCGATCGGCTTCTCGCTCTCCAGCAGGAAACCCGGTCGGCAGCGGACTACGCGGTCGACTTCCGGGTAGCGGCGGAGGAATTGGGCTGGGAGGAACGCTCCCTCTGTGGCCTGTTTCTCAGCAGCCTCAATGACGATCTGAGGGATGAACTGGCTGGACGGGATATCCCTGAAACGCTAGCGGAGCTAACTTCCCTAGCCATCAGCTTGGACAACAGGCTGCGCGAGCGCTCCTCAGGACGGAAGTCGTCTACTTCGCGCCCTCGGGGAGCCTCGCTGCGCCTCGCTGCGCCTGCCCCAAGCTCGCCCCCTGGCGGCGCCGCCACCATTGTGCCCCGAGGAGTCGGAGCCGATGGTGACGGGCTGGACAAAGCTCTCCCCGGCAGAGAGACAATGCCGCCGTGAGTTGAATCTCTGCATGTATTGCGGAGACAGTCAACACACGGTGGAGCTTTGCCCACAAAAAGCCAAACGGCGGGGTCCGCGAGTCACTGTAGGGGGCCTCGCGGACGTCAATCGGTTAGATCCACTCACTCAATTGAAGTTGCCCATCCGTTTCTGCCACAACCCCACTGGGCATCTCACCCACGCACTGGTGGATTCGGGCGCAGAAGGCAGCTTCATTTCACAGAGCCTGGCAACCCGTTTGGGCATCCGCTGTCAGGCACTGAGGAATCCCATCTCCCTTGTCAACCTCTCCCATGCCTCCCTTGGGAGAGTATCACACCAAACCATCCCCGTTCCGGTCATCATCTCGGGAAACCACCGGGAGGAAATGACCTTCTATGTCCTACCCAACTCTGTGTCGCCCGTCATCCTGGGGTATCCCTGGCTTCGCCTCCACAACCCGGTCCTGGATTGGAAGTCAGCTGGGGTGTCGGCATGGAGCACATTCTGCCTGGGCACCTGCCTTCAGTCCGCTGCCTGCTCTCCGTCCGCTCCTCCCCCTGTGACGGACGCTGCACCCCCGGACCTGTCTCTGGTGCCTCCGGAATTTCGCGACCTGGGTATGGTGCTCAGTAAGACGAAAGCTATGTCTCTCCCCCCTCATCGGCCCTATGACTGTGCCATCAACCTCCGCCATGGGGCTCCCTTACCTTCTGGTTGGCTCTATAGCCTGTCAGCGCTGGAGAAGGAGACGATGAACGCCTACCTGAAGGAGTCATTAAGTGCTGGGATAATCCGCCCATCATCGTCACCCGTGGGGGCAGGGTTCTTCTTCGTGGGAAAAAAGGATGGGTCCCTCCGCCCTTGCATTGACTACCGGGCCCTCAACGATATCACTGAGAAGGACCGTTACACCCTGCCCCTCATGGACACTGCCTTCCACTCCCTCCAGGGGGCGACCTGGTTCACCAAGCTGGATCTACGCAGCGCTTACCACCTCGTCCGGATCCGGGAGGGAGATGAGTGGAAGACAGCCTTCTGTACCCCGAACGGCCACTTTGAATATCTGGTAATGCCGTTCGGGTTGACCAACGCTCCTGCCATCTTTCAGCGCCTCATAAATGACGTCCTCCGGGACTTCATCGGCCTTTTCGTGTTCGTCTACCTGGACGATATTCTCATCTTCTCCAAGTCCAGGGACGAGCACCAGGTCCACGTGAGGCGGGTCCTCCAAAGACTGCTGGAGAATCGTCTGTACGTGAAGGCAGAAAAATGTGAATTTTACGCCAGGACTACGTCCTTCCTGGGGTTCATCATCGCCCATGACAAGGTGCTCCCAGACCCGGAGAAGGTGAAGGCGGTGGTGGAATGGCCTACACCTGCATCCCGGAAGCAGGTGCAGCAGTTCGTTGGCTTCGCCAATTTCTACCGCCGCTTTGTCCCCAACTTCAGCTCCATCGTCGGACAACTGACCCGCCTCACGTCCCCGAAGGTCCCGTTCCGGTGGACCGAAGAGGTCGCTGCTGCCTTTCAGGCGCTGAAGGCGGAGTTCTCCTCCTCCTGGGTCCTTCGCCAGGTCGACCCCGCGCTGCAGTGCATCGTAGAGGTAGACGCCTCGGACACGGGAGTGGGGGCAGTGCTATCCCAGTGGTCGCCGGACGATGGCGCCAAACGGCCCTGCGCCTTCTTCTCCCGGCATTTGTCCCCGGCGGAGAGGAACTACGATGTGGGGGACAGAGAGCTCTTGGCCATCAAACTCGCCCTGCAGGAGTGGCGCCACTGGCTAGAGGGGGCGAACCTGCCGTTCGTGGTCCTGACGGACCACAAGAACTTAGAATGTCTACGATCTGCCAAGCGCCTGAACGCCCGCCAGGCGCGCTGGTCTTTGTTCTTCACCAGGTTCCAATTCTCTATCACCTTCAGGCCTGGCTCTAAGAACGGCCTGCCTGACGCCCTCTCTAGGCAGTTCACTCCCGTGGAGTCGGAGGAGACGCACCACTCCATCCTGCCCAGGTCGTGCATCGTGGGAGCCATCTCGTGGGACATCGAGAGCAAGATCCGGAAGGCGCAGGAGGTGGAACCTGACCCTGGCGGCGGACCTGAGGGGAGGCTGTTCGTGCCATCCCTGGTCCGAGGAGAGGTCATCCACTGGCTACACACCTCCAAGCTCACCTGTCACCCTGGCACCTCCCGGATGATAGACCTCCTCCAACGGTCCTTTTGGTGGCCAGGCCTGCGGAGGGATGCAGCCCGCTACGCCCGGGCTTGCCCAATCTGTGCCATCAGCAAGTCGGGAAATGCCCCCCCGGCGGGTCTGCTCCAGCCCCTGCCCGTCCCTGGCAGGCCCTGGTCGCACATCGCGTTGGATTTCGTCACCGGACTCCCCGTCTCCAACTCCTATGACACCATCCTGACCATCGTGGACCGTTTCTCCAAGGCTGTGCACTTCGTCCCCCTGCGAGGTCTCCCTACTGCCCTGGAGACGGCGGATCTCCTCGTCCAACACGTGGTCAGGCTGCACGGGATTCCGGTGGACGTGGTCTCGGACCGGGGCCCCCAATTTTCATCTGAGGTTTGGAGGTCATTTTGTAACGCCATCGGAGCCAAGGTGAGCCTCTCCTCCAGCCATCACCCCCAATCCAACGGGCAGTGTGAACGGACCAACCAGGAGCTGGAGGCTGCGCTCCGCTGTGTGACCTCATCCAGACCCACGTCCTGGAGTAACCATCTTTCCTGGGTGGAGTATGCCCACAATACCGCCCGCTCTTCTGCTACAGGGATGTCTCCCTTCAAGACGTCCCTGGGTTACGACCCCCTGCTGTTCCCGGTGCAGGAGAGTGAGGTAACTGTCCCCTCCGTTAGGGCACATCTCAGGCAGTTCCACTCCATCTGGACTGCCGCGCGCAATGCGCTTTTACGCACAGTGGAGCGCAACAGGACTGTGGCGGACCGGCATAGAAGACCTGCCCCGGCGTACAGAGTTGGGCAACATGTCTACGTTTCCACCCAGGACGTCACTCTAAAAGGCGAGAGGAGAAAGCTGGCACAGCGATTCATGGGTCCCTATCCCATCACCCGGATCATCAACCCGGTGGCTGTGCGCGTGGCTATTCCCCCCTCCCTCCGCATCCATCCCACCTTCCACGTGTCAAAGGTGAAGCTGGCAGTCTCCGACCCCCTTTGCCCTCCTCCTGCAGCGCAACCCGCGCCCCGGATGATTGGTGGCCATCCGGCCTGGTCCGTCTCCTCCATCCTAGACTCCCGGCGCCGGGGTCGTGGGTTGCAGTACTTGGTGGACTGGGAGGGCTATGGGCCCGAGCATCGACAGTGGGTGCCCCCGTCGTTCGTGTTGGACCCATCGCTCATCGCTGACTTCCACCGAGCGCACCCAGAGAAGCCAGCGCCAGGAGGAGCTGCTAGAGGGGGGAGTACTGTCACGCCGCACCGCTCATCAGCGACGCCACCTGCTCGCACACCTGTCAATCATCAGCGGCGAGGAATATAAGCCACCTCGCCCTGAGCTTCGGCCTTAAGCCGTCAGACTTCTTCCCCCCTTCTACAAGAAGCAAACTACTCTCTCTTCAGCACGACATTGAGCGGTAAGAAGATCACTTACCTCATCTTCTCCAGTCTGCTCCCCTGTGCACAGGTGGATTCCTCGGCGGCGGACAACTCCGTCCCTCGTCCTTCCTCGCTGCTGCACCGAGTCCTGCAGGTGGCTGTCTCCCGGGGTCCCGTCCTTGTAGTGCCAGTCATCTGTCCCAAACAAGTAAGCTTCTCTCTCGCCTTTTCTCCTCCTGTGTTGGTGTGTGCCCATCACCCTGTGTCTGTTCTCTCCCATAGGGTTGCCGGCTGCACGGTCTCCTGCCTCTGTGCCCGAAGCAGACGCCGCCACCAACACATCAACATTCCGCAGGCACGCACCCATACACCCCTGTTGTTAATAAACAATTTGAACTATTCTGAGCCTGTGTGTGTGCGTCTCCTGAGCCGAACGTTATGTCAGCCATGAAGCGGTGACTTCTGCTCTGTTCACCCTGAACCTCATCTTTGGTGAGTCCGCTACATGCTAATGTTATGCTAACATTAGCGCTATGCTAATGCTAGTCGCGAGTGGATTTTTTCCTGTTAAAAGCAATGGAAAAGGCTGTCTTTATGTCTGTATGGTTTCCCTAAATGTGATTTCAGTTCCCAACAGTATGCTGAAGTACTTTTAGCTCTTATGCACCATTTCTGTCGAATGTAATGTGTAGTTTGATGCTAAAAGCACATGGTGTTAGCCCTCTAAGTAAAAGCATAGGTTATATTAAACCCAGTAGCCCAGACAGGGTTTACTGATTTTAAAAGGGAATATCGGATGTGATGGGGCAGTATATTCCCTGGTTATGTGATAAATTAATTGTATTTCATTTCATGATTTACAGAGACAAGGTTAGAGAGGATTAATCATAATTTCATGGTTAAATGATGTAGAGATAGGAAGAGGATTTCATTTAACTAGTTACATGAAAAAAGGGTATTTCATGTGCTACCAGGGAGATTGTGAGAAAAGAAAAAAAAGAACACATGCATGTAAGATGCAAGATGTGAGATGTAAGATATTACTATATTGCTGGATTGTGATAATAGTAATATGAGAGAAGAATTTAAACACTAAGCTATGGTGTTTTATAAGAAGGGATTGGAAGACGAATTACTCTAGCTGTAAACACTAATACCATTATTGTCGTGTCGGCTAAGTTTTTTTGGTTGCCGATCAAGAACCTTCTGGAACCTGGATTCTCTCTGAATGGAGATGGTGAGCCTGACCCAAGACTGAACCAAGATTGGACTGAGATCTAACCAAGATCTCGAGTGAAGAGCATCTTTCCTCTCTCCAGTGCCCAGGATTGGAAACCTGAGTCTGGAGATATGAGATAGCCTGACTGGTCAAACGACTAACCTGAACGGACAAACAAACACTGAGCTCAGTGGGACATCTTTGGGGTTTTATTTCATGCCGGCTGTTGTTATATTTGTACAGTTGTAAATTATCTGTATATTTTGCTCACTTTATCACTGTAAATAATAACCATTATTGCTAATTTCTTGCCTCCAGCTATTTCATTCCACACTCACTTTAATTCCCTATTGTAACCCTTATGAACCTAGCAACTAGTCTACACTTAATTATTTCCCTTACCTAATTAACATCAGGCAAGGGTTACACTTGGTCAAGTTCTTGGTCTTCAATTGGAAGGCTCATTGATGTGATAACTGGAAGCTGGTCTATGTCATCGACGATGCTGAAGTCAACATTCGTTGGTTGGTTTAATAAGTCACTGAAGTGCTCAACCCATCTGTCCTTTATGTTGTCAGGGACAGTCAGGAGCTCACCATCTTTGGACTTCACAGGATGGGTGCTTCTGGATCTCGGGCCATAGACGGCATTGAGGGTAGCATAAAACTCTTTGTGGTTCTTCTCCTGAGAGTGCCACTCTGCCTCCTCAGCTCTGCGCCGAAACCAGTCATTCTTTAGCTCTCTGATCCGCCTTCTTAGAACATGCCTGTCCAAGTTCTTGTCTTGAAGCAGCTTTTGAATTTCTTGGTCCTGATCATCAAACCAGTCATTCTGCACTTGTTTCTTTTTGCTGAAGACATGTGTGGCAGCATTCTGGAGAATAACTCTGAGTTCATCAAAGTCCGCCTTACAGGTAGACAACTTTTCATCTAGGAAGAGCTCCAGTAATGCTTTTTTGTCATCATCCAAATGTGTCTCTAGCTTCTTGGAAGGTCTTGTACCACTCTTCTTGTTTTTAATAAAGAACAGGCACTTAGATAGCAGGAGCTTATTATCGGTGAAGCAGTTTGCTGCTTGATTGACTCGTGTCACTGTAACATATGGTTTTGCGGCCTTATTGGATGGTACATGGTTGATTTGGTGCCAGTGCTTTGAACGTAGGTGTTGCCATGTGTTCTTTAAGGTGTTTTTCTGTTGGAACATAGTACCCATGACACTGAGCTGGAATCTGGTGCAGAATTCTAAGAGCATAAGCCCGTTGGAGTTCATTTTACCAACGCCATGTTTTCCAATTACATTCGGCCACGATTTCCAGTCCTTGCCCACTCAAGCATTAAAGTCGCCCAGGATGATGATGATGTCCATCTCGGCGGCAGATGTGCAGCTGCTAAGCTTTTCATAGAACTGCTCTTTTTCTTCCTGAGATCTTTGCATGGTCGGCCCATATACACTAATGAGAGTTAGATTTTTTTCCTCCCTTTAGCTGTATGCGCATTGACATGAGCCTGTCGCTAATTGGTGTAGGGGTGATACCTTGAGCAGCTAGCCTGTTGGAAATAGCAAAGCCAATGCCAGCTGTTCTCTCTTCTCCTCCACTCCAGAAGATTGTGTGACTCCTCTCAACTACGTTTCCGGTGCCAGGTCGCCGAACTTCGCTTAGGGCACAGATGTCAATGGACGCTTTCTCTAGCTCATGACAGATAAGGGCTGTTGCTCTTTCAGGTCTGATTGAAGACTCACTGTCGTTGTTTGTACGGACATTCCAAGCACCGAGATTGAGGCATTGTTTGCATGAGTTCGAAACAGAAGGTCGATGGTGTTGTTCGTTGGTTACCCCGGACGCGATAGCAGTATATGGACTTCGTCCACTTATCGCCACTGCCGTATTGAGTGGCACATCGGTTCCCCCGTATGCGGTAGCCATATCTTCTCTCCTTAACTGTACATCCATTGAAAACTGTGGGGCTGCACCTATGGTGATGATGACACTGCTTGGCCCATAGGCAGTGTCCCTTGGCGAGGTGCTCTGTTGGTCAACAACACAGCAAAGCTGAGATGGTCGCAGAGAAGCTCGTTCCATTTTGCCGTAACTGAAGCCGAGTAGACAGTCAGAGACGCCTGCCGCAACTGAAGCCGAGTTGACATTCAGAAGCACCAATGATGTAGTGCCAGAGATGCCATCGAGTTGATGACATAACTGCCGTGCCGTGACCCTGGCAAGGGAGGCTGCGGGTGTACTAGCACTTGCCCAAGGTGCGCACCCAAGGCTAGTGGAGGGAAGAAGGCGCCTCACTACTCTATTCTAGACCGGCTCCGAGCAAAGCTCCAAGCAGAGTCAAGCCACTGCCCCTACAGCCACACCCCTACAGGTGGCAGTTAATTGAACAGAACCATTCTATTTTGTGTCATCATAAGCCCCATAGCTGTCATGTCTTCTTTTCACCCAACCAAACAGAAAAGGAAAAATTTACAAATGATTGTAGCCTATAATTAAGTGTTTCAATCAAAAAAGGTGTTCTTGCCCACTCTCACCCAAGGAAACAATGAATGAAGGACCCTTACTCCTGTGCTTTCCATCTGAAATTGCTCTGGTACACCCTTGCCCCAAATGGCATCATGTGGTAAGAAAGCAACTCTCTTCACCCTGTCCACCTGGCCTGCCGACATAATAAGGGTACGATTAGTCACCAAAACAGGGTACACAACCCTGCCTAATTCCTGGCCAGGTGTGGGTATGCCCAATGACCACCATTCCCCTGTACTGATGATGTAGATCTTCAGGATAACACTTGCTTGCATCATTGGTCAAGCAGGTAGCAGTACAGGGGAGAGACACACTGTAAGCCGTTGCACACTTAGAGAGTGCTACGCTGCCCAAAGGGACATCACTGCTTCAGAAAGGAGGAATTCCCTGATGAAATTAACCTTGCCTTCGCAGGGTAAGGAGTGTCATCATGTTTCCGATCAGTGGAGTGATAAGTGTTGTGACAGGTGTGATTCAAAATGAGGTTTGCTGTGTTATTCCTGTATATAGCCTCTCTTAAGAAACAAACAGCCTGTGGTCGCTGCATTATTTTAGCAGTAGCAGATAAACAGACAGTTGCTTCGCTATGTAAAGCCATTACTGGATGCCAGGGGGTGCTGTCAGCCGACATTTGCATAGAGAAACAGTTAAGCAGTGACTTGATGAGGTTTTTTTTTTTTTTTTTTTTTTTTTTGTGAGTTCATAATGTGTATTAGTCTTTTGCTGAGGGTTCTAAGTGGGGTAAAATGTTAGATGCATCCGCGAGTCATGTCCTTTGCCTTTCACAGCTGTTGGCAACACCAACAGCTGTGAAATACTTGTCCTTGCCAGGAAATATTTGGTCCGGTTTTCTTTAATGACCAGATCCCCTGGTTTGGCCAAAGATGGGTGCACCTCCGATGGTTCATTCATCACGTGGTCCATCCTGGGGAGGCAACATGGATAACATCTCTGTCAGTTGACATTCTTTGCATGTAATCAACCATAAGCCCTTTATCATAACCAAAGTTTAATGGATTTAATAGTAGAGTGTCATGAATCCAGGTTTGGAGACTGAACCCGATTCTGACTCATCGTTATGCCTTGACCTAATTTCCTCCTGACAGCTCGGGCATGCCCCCCTCCTCCTGTCAAGCTCCGTCAGCTGCACTGTCACGGTGTTCACACATACACACCCCCACATGCAGACACACAAGCACATGCTCTATTCAATCTCATTCACACTCGCTCTCACACACTGAATGCCAATCAGTTCTGGCCACGCATTTTCACACCGACAATCTCTTTCCTCATTAGCTTCTGGAGTATATGTTTGCTGCGCCGGGGGAAAGAGATTGTCGGGGCCTTCACCCTCATTCATGACAGCAACTTCCACATGAATGACGTTCCACTCCCTTCATGTACTCAGCCCGACCCCTTTTCCGCCAGACTGCTTGATTTTGTCCTGGATCTGCGCCAGCTTTGTAAGTGTCTTTTTCACCTTTTCTCTTGTGCTCTGCAGCCCTGCGGCACGAGGCCATGCGCCTTTCCTTTTTGTGCTTTTTTTTTAAAGAAGATGTTTTGTTAGGCATATTTTTTTCCATTACAGTCTGTGCAAATAATATGTGTTGCACATTTACATAGAGCTAATTTAGATGATTTTTTTTCAATAGTGTAACACCCTTAAAATGAGGTCTCTGTAATCATGCCTCTTTTTGAGAGTGTCTTCCCTTAGCCTAATTTACAAATTTCAGTTAGAAAATTTAACCAGGCTGTCTATGAAGATTTACTGTGATTTAGCATTTGTTGTAACCAATTCTGAATTATCATTTAGGGCCAAAATCCTCTGTCCTGTTGACCACAGACATTTTGAATTTGTGTTAGTGCATATTTGTGAAAGGTTATGTTCCGCTCCATCTGTTAATGGAAGGGTTGCAGCGGCAAAGAAATAATAAACTGTGAACTGAGAGTTTTAAGTAGAGTTTATTAAATTACACCGCCATCACAGGATCCCCGCTCCAGCCCAACTGTGTGCAGGCTGGAGCGGGATCCTCAGGCTCTCAGAGAAGAGACACAAAGTGCGTGTCTAGCAGCAGCAGTTGCAGAAGTGGAATTGAGAGGGCGAGTTACAGAACCTGTGCAGTATTTATACCCAACTCACACAATACATCAAAGCAGTTTCACAGCAGTTGGTCTGATCAAAGGGACTGCAGAACAGGCATGAGACATTTGCATTTGTAAGACCTACATAACAATAGGCAGATGCAGGACCAAGAGGTTACAAAGCACATCTACATATTGAACTGTCTCTAGGTCACAGTAAGGACAGGACGCATGAACACTATACATGAATGGCACATTACATCACAATACATGAATAGCACATTGCATCACAATACATGCATGGCACATTGCATCACAATACATGCGTGGCACATTGCATCACAATACATGCATGGCACATTGCATCACAATACATGCATGGCACATTACATCTCAGTAGTGCAGCGGGAAAAACCAAGAGAAGAGAGCTGACTGTCCTGTGTGTTGTGGGGGGGTTGAATCAACCCGCCACACCCTCCCCCCCAGAGGGCACAGCAGGGGGCCAAGACCTCGATAATCCATCTATGGGAGCGAGCTGTGGGAGAAGCTCGCTGCAGGCGGAGGTGGAGGGAGGGGAGGGGTAGTGTGTGCCGGCAGGGGCGGTGAAATCGTCCGAGTGGCGCAAAAGTTGCTTGCTGCTCCGCGACGTCGAGGGGCTGTCCCGTTGAACGTGCAGAGGTCCACAAGAAGAAAAATTAGTCACTGGCTCCTCCCGCGATTAAGTCCTGCAAGGATTAATAGTGGCCGTGAAGAAAAGCAGGAGCGGCTGTAAGGAAAAACAGAAACAAAGGGACTTGGCGTGTTGACTTTTAGGTGCGGGCACAACCTTAAAAGCCCTCGGGAACCGCAAAACCGCTGAATTCCCTGTGTGTGCCATGGCTGAGACCATTGACAAATCCTTCGTGCATGCTGCGTGCATGCTTCAGGTGTGAGGGCAGCTCTGAAGGCTCTGTGTGCAGCGGCGGAGGATGCTGGCGGTCTGTGGAGCCGTATTTGTCCGGTGCGTGTTGCGCCGTCCTCGTAACTTCCCGGTGCGTGTGCCGGGGCTCCGTGCGTTGTTGGGCCAGCTGGAGAGGAGAACCAGGGTCGGGGAGCTTAATCATCCCCGTTCAATGTGTTGGAGTGGTGAAGGGAGATAGACGCTCTTGTCACTCGCTCGGTCATGGTGCGTTCAGGTCCACGTGTGCTCCGTCGGCCATGGGAGTCGCCGTCGCGGAGAAAGGACGAGGTGCATGTGCTCTCATGTGGAGGAGCTGCGAGCGCGGCTGGTCCAGCGTGGATGTGCCGATCTAGGCACATCCACGATGATGGATCCAAATGATGATGGTTCGCATCATTTGTTTTGATCGCTGTGTACGCCCCTCCCGACGCGGACGCACGCGAGGCCCAGCGTGCGCTCGCAGATCACGTCCTACATGCGGAGCGGAATTTTCCAGACTCCCTGGTTATTGTGGTGGGCGACTTTAACCAGAGCAATCTGAGTCACGAGCTCCCCCGATACAGACAGTTTATTAAATGTCCAACCAGAGGAAATAACACGCTGGATCACTGTTACACTACAGTGAAAGACGCATATCGCGCTGTTCCCCGCGCTGCGCTTGGATTATCTGATCACGTGATGGTCCACCTCATTCCCACATACAGACAGAGATTGAAACTCACTAAACCTGTTGTGACCACCACGAAGAAATTGACCAGTGAAGCTGGAGAGAAACTGAACACATGCATGGAAATAACTGACTGGGGCATGTTTAAAGGAGCCACACATGATCTTAATGAGTACACAGACACTGTGAACTCATATATCAACTTCTGTGAGGAGAACATTCTCCCATCGCGCACCAGAGTGAGGTACTCTAATGATAAGCCCTGGTTCACTGCTAAGCTCAGACAGATCAGGAAGGAGAAGGAAGCTGCGTTGAAAAGTGGAGACAGGGACTGCTACAGGGAGGTTAAATATCGGTTTAACAGAGAGCTGAGGAGAGCTAAATCTGTGTATTCTGAGAGACTCCAGCAGCAGTTCACTGCAAATGACTCGGCTTCTGTAGTAGTAGTAGATTAGTTTATTTGACAGGGACAGTGCAATAAACATAGACAATTAATCAAAGACAATCAATCTGATGTGTTGCACATAGAGTGTATAGCTGTTAGCTAATTTGCAACTCTTGTCCCTGGATGGGCTTTAGAAAAAAGAATCAAGTAAAGATGGGAAAAAAAAAAAATATACACAATAACCACATACATCAATGCAGAAAAATTATAAATACACAATTATAAATATTATAAATATTATAAATACTCAAATATAACAGCCTGACTCACATTTAACACAAATATTATAAATATTATAAATACACAAATATAACAGCCTGACTCACATTTAACACATATAACATAACTCACATTTGCCTATTTCAGGCCTTCCTCCCTCCGTCACTCACTATAAACAAACACATTTATTCCTTCCCTTCATTCACTCTCACTTTGCAGACAATTAATTCATACATGAGTACATTCTTGTTTATTTTTCAGCCAGTTTTTAACATTTTTAGTGAATGTTTTAAAGTCCGTTATTATTTTAATTTCATTTGGCATTGTGTTCCAGATGTGACTGCCCTTTATAGAGAAAGCTGTTTGTCCAAATGTGGTTCTGCGGTGGAATATTTTACAGTTATTGTTAACAGAACTCCTGGTGGCTCTGCTGCTGTCCTGTCTTTGGACGAAACCAGCAAGTGGCTCGGGTGCTGATTTATGGAAACATTTGAACGTTAATTTCAGAAGACAGAGGTCAATGAAGCTCTCAAAACTCAATAGGTTGTATTTTTTTAAAACATTACAGTGATGCCACCTAATGGGCTTTTTGTCCAAGATTTTTAGGGTTTGATTATATAATGAACCTATATGTCTTATTGTGGAAGGGGCTGCTTGAGCCCAGACTGTCAAACAGTATGATATATGAGAAAAAAACATAGAATGCATATACAGTGCAGCTGCTTCGTAAGGTATGTAATATCTAATTAATTTGAAGCAGTTCAGATTTTTTTTTACTGTTTTTGAAATTTTCTTTATATGAAGATTAAATTTGAGTTGAGGATCTAGTACAATGCCAAGGTATTTGAATTCTGTAGCTAAACTGATGTCATGATCATGTATATTAACTTTAAAATGTTGCAGGTTACATTTTTTGATTGAAAAGCACATTGAGACTGTTTTCTGAAGGTTCAGCAATAGATGGTTCTTGAGGAGCCACTCTTGGACATCAACCATACTTGTAGACAGTACATCTGCAGCCTGTGCTGGAGTCTTGGCAGCTGTGTAAATAA
The DNA here is from genome assembly GCA_020510985.1 of Pholidichthys leucotaenia. Classification (NCBI taxonomy): domain Eukaryota; kingdom Metazoa; phylum Chordata; class Actinopteri; order Cichliformes; family Pholidichthyidae; genus Pholidichthys; species Pholidichthys leucotaenia. The sequence goes on from CM035838.1 coordinate 212,093,148, forward strand.
CTGCATCATCTGCATAAAGTTGGCATGTTGCAGCTGAGCAGTGTAACGGCAAGTCATTAATAAAAATGCTGAAAAGTAAAGGACCAAGAATGGACCCTTGTGGGATACCCATGCGGTTGTTTAAAAATGAGGATTTATCCTGGTGAACTTTTACACACTGTTCTCTATTCTGGAGATAAGATGCAAACCATTCTAATGTATTTGGGGAGAAGTTAAAAGATACCATTTTGGATAAAAGCAAACTGTGGTTTACAGTATCGAAAGCCTTTTTGAGATCTAGAAAAACAGCTCCTACCACATTACCCCTGTCCAAGGACTGTTTGACGTTTTCAATAAGGCAACAATTTGCTGTTTCTGTTGAGTATCCTGGTCTAAAACCAAATTGATGTGGATGAAGAAGTTGACTGTCTTGTAAGTAGTCTATCAGCTGTGTAGCTACAACTTTTTCAAGAACCTTAGATAGGACTGGTAAGATAGAAATTGGGCGGTAATTGCATATATCGTCTTTACTGCCTGATTTATGAACTGGTATGACGACAGCTTTTTTCCAGCAAGATGGAAATGTACTAGACCTAATGGAGAGATTAATGAGATGGGTCAGTGGTTTGATTAATATTTTGCTGTGCATTTTGAGAAAGGAGGTGCTCATATTGTAGATATCATTAGTTTTTGAGTTTGACAGTGTTTTAACAATACCAGCAATTAACTTCTCATTTACCTCATCGATGTGAAAAGTATCTGTTGGAAGTATGGAATTTGTGTTGTTGAGCACATTTGGCAGCACAAAATTTTTTGTTAAGTCTTCCACAGAGCCCACAAAGTGTGAATTAAATTCATTTGCCAAAGTAGCCTTGTCACTGACGGTCTTGCCATTGATTCTAAGTTCCTTTACCCCCTTCTGATCGTTTTTTTTATTAGTTAAGTTATTTAAATGCCTCCATAGGGAACTGTTGTTACCCTTTGCATGATCTATCAGTTTATTGTAATAAGATATTTTTGATTTTCGCAGCTCATGTACCACTTTATTTCTTAAACTTTTGTACACAAGGTGATCATTTTGTAGTTTGGAGGTTAGTGATGTTTTCAGTGCATAGTCTCGCCTCTTCATAAGTTTTCTTATTTCATTATTTAACCATGGTAGGCTAATCTTCTGTTGTCTACTTTTAATTTGCTTTGAAAATTTTTCTATAGACTGTGAATGTTGCAGTTATAAAATTACAACAATCATCTACTTCACATGTTGACATGAGCTGCTCCCAATTTTGATTCTCTAAGTAATGTTCAAACTCCTCATTTTTTGATTTGGGGATAATAAAATTTGATTTGTCAATATCGACTCCTCCAAAATACTGTAGTCGCTTTTTAGTAAGTTTCCTGACAGCAAGAACCATGTTATGATCTGAGAGACCAGTTACAAGATTATAGGTTCTGGTTATTCGTTCTGGTTTATTAGTAAATACCATGTCAATAAGTGTTCTGGATTGTTTGGTTATCCTGGTGGGTCCTTTGATGATTTGCTGGTAATTAAATTTAGTCATGAGGCTTTTCAGTTTTTGTTTGTCTTTTTTATCAGACCAGTTGATATTAAAGTCACCATGAATTATTGTTTCTCTGTTCTTCTCAAGTTGTTTAACCAGATCACTTAATTCATTATAAAAGGAAGAGTTGTGTGACGGTGGGTTGTACACTACTGCAATGTTGAAATTCATTACCGGAGAGAGACATACATTAACAGCTAAACATTCAAGTGAAGTATTCAAATCAACCAGTTGACATTTATATTTCTCTTTGATGTAAATTAAAACACCTCCTCCCCTCCCTACCTGCCTGTCTTTTCTAAAACACTGGTAGCCCACAATATCAATCATATTAGTGTCTATGTTCCTGTGTAGCCAGCTTTCTGAGAGACAAAGGTAGTCCAGATTTGAGTCCAACAGCAACACCGAAATCTCATCTCTTTTGGGGATTATGCTCCGTATGTTTAAATGACCGCCGAGGATCCCCTTTGGTTTAGCCTTGGTGTCCCAAAGAACTCGTGCATGATTAACAGTTTGGAAAAATAAATGTTGTTTTTGCTTTTGTACAGCTCGGTTTTGTGCTAACCCAGTGGTCTGCTGTTTAATAGTGGCAGGTCCAGGGTTAAGGTGAATATCTCCTGCCAGAAGTAGCAGAACTAACAGAACTTTAATTGTATATCCTCTGCCATATTGTGATTTTTGCTTAACAGCCATGTTTGCCTTAATTTGGAAGTTTTTGCTCAGGGCTTTTAAAGACCACATAGAGTGTAGGGTGAGATGTCCAAGCCCAAATCCAAACAGATAAAACTTTTTAACTTCACCTTTGGTTGAGTTTGTCGGAAAATCCTTCTTGTTGCAGGTCCAGACACACAAAGACAAAACGAAGAGGACGTAGATAAGTAGAGAAGGCTTATTAGTGGTGCCCATCAGCCCACTTTTTAATCCGGTGGCAGCCATCTTCAGTCTTTCTTGGAAAGAAGGAAAAAGAAAATCTGTGGATAGTAAAATAAATTCTGCTTATATCGCCAGAATCTGATCCGATCGTCCTCGAATCCAGCTGGGCCTCAGCTAGCCAATTAGCCCCTTCCGTTGCTGGTCTCGTAGCCTAGCCTCAGGCTTCTAAAGGTCAGGATGACAAAGCCCTTTGTCAAAAACTGTTCCAACATTACGCCCGTTTTGACACCTAGTCAGCTGTGTCCAACTCCCCCACTCCACCCAGCTCCACTGCCTCCTCGGCCCCTAATTCATCAAAAGCGGCGCCCCCCTCCTCCTCCTCCCCCCCTGCCCTTGTCATCAGTGAGCAGGACGTGCACAGACAATTCTCCAGACTGAACCCGCACAAGGCCCCCGGGCCAGACGGTGTGTCTCCCTCCACCCTGAGACACTGTGCGAAAGAGCTGGCTCCTGTCTTCACAGACATTTTTAATGCCTCCCTTAAGCTGTGCCACGTGCCGACCTGCCTCAAATCCTCCACCATCATCCCTGTCCCGAAGAAGCCACGGATTACTGGACTTAACGGCTACAGACCTGTAGCGCTCACCTCTGTAGTCATGAAGTCCTTTGAGCGCCTGGTCCTGTCTCACCTCAAGTCCATCACCACTCCCCTCCTGGACCCGCTGCAGTTTGCCTACCGTGCCAACAGGTCTGTGGACGACGCAGTCAACCTGGCCCTCCACTCCATCCTGCAGCACCTGGACTCCCCGGGAACCTACGCCAGGATCCTGTTTGTGGACTTCAGCTCTGCATTCAACACCATCCGCCCCACTCTGCTCCAGGACAAGCTGTCCCTGCTCGGCGTGCCTGACTCCCTCTGCAGGTGGATCACCGACTTCCAGACGGACCGGAGGCAGCATGTGCGGCTGGGGAAGTCTGTCTTGGACTCTGTTAGCATCAGCATCGGATCACCCCAGGTCTGTGTACTTCCCCCCCTACTCTTCTCCCTTTATACCAACTCCTGCACCTCCTCCCACCAGTCTGTTAAGCTGATCAAGTTTGCGGACGACACCACCCTCATCGGGCTCATCTCCAACGGCGACGAGTCCGTCTACAGGAAAGAGGTGGCCCAGCTGGTGTCCTGGTGCAGCCACAACAACCTGCAGCTGAACGCTCTGAAGACAGCGGAGATGATTGTGGACTTCAGGAAAGTCACAACCCCCCTGCCCCCCCTCACCATCACAGGCTCTCCCATCACCATTGCAGATTCCTTCCGCTTCTTGGGCACCACCATCACCCGGGACCTCAAATGGGAGCCAACCATCAGCTCCCTCATCAAAAAGGCCCAGCAGAGGATGTTCTTTCTGCGGCAGCTGAGAAAGCTCAAGCTACCCACCAAGATGTTAGTGCAGTTCTACACGGCCATCATCGAGTCCATCCTCACCTCCTCCATAACCGTGTGGTACGCAGGAGCCACTGCCAGGGACAGACTAAGGCTGCAGCGTGTCGTGCGCACTGCTGAGAAGGTGATCGGCTGCAAGCTCCCATCTCTCCAGGACCTGTACATCTCCAGGACCCGGAGGCGTGCAGGCCGGATCATAGCCGATCCTTCACACCCTGGTCACGTACTGTTTGCCCCCCTCCCCTCAGGTAGAAGACTTCGGTCCATTCAGACTAAAACCTCCCAGCACATGAACAGCTTTTTTCCCTCTGCCATCAGACTGCTGAACATTAAGTGACTTACTGACTCTTGTGCACTATATACAGCAGCTCATGTCGTTCATCACTGTTTTTCTGTTGCATTATTGACTGCACTGTGGTACCCCATATTATCTGTTACTTGCTAATTTATTTAAATCTGCCTTGACTAGTATTACTCATTATTATTATTATTATTATTATTATTATTATTATTATTATTATTACTTATTATTCTACACTTATTGCATGTTTTTAGTCTTTTAGTTTTTTTTTAGTTTATCTCTTTATCTCTTCATGTTTTTAATGTTGCAGCATGGCACCGAGACAAATTCCTAGTTTGTGTACTACATGAACAATGGCAATAAATCTGATTCTGATTCTGATTCTGATTCTGATTCTGATTCTAGGCGTGCAGATCTCACCATGAAGTTTGCTGCGGCTTTCCCGGTCGTGGGTGGTCTCCGAAGAGTTTCACCTGGAAACTCTGCGTCGAAGTCTCCCTGAAGCAGAAGGGAGGGCAGATCAGTCAGGCTGTCGCGTTCGCTTGTCGTCGGAGAATCCCCGCCGGGTGCTGCGTTCGCCAGCAGCATGTTCGTTTCAGGGTTGGGTCACCAGTGCAGCGGCAAAGAAATAATAAACTGTGAACTGAGAGTTTTAAGTAGAGTTTATTAAATCACACCGCCGTCACAGGATCCCCGCTCCAGCCCAAGTGTGTGCAGGCTGGAGCGGGATCCTCAGGCTCTCAGAGAAGAGACACAAAGTGCGTGTCTAGCAGCAGCAGTTGCAGAAGTGGAATTGAGAGGGCGAGTTACAGAACCTGTGCAGTATTTATACCCAACTTACACAATACATCAAAGCAGTTTCACAGCAGTTGGTCTGATCAAAGGGACTGCAGAACAGGCATGAGACATTTGCATTTGTAAGACCTACATAACAATAGGCAGATGCAGGACCAAGAGGTTACAAAGCACATCTACATATTGAACTGTCTCTAGGTCACAGTAAGGACAGGACGCATGAACACTATGCATGAATGGCACATTACATCACAATACATGCATGGCACATTGCATCACAATACATGCATGGCACATTACATCTCAGTAGTGGAGCGGGAAAAACCAAGAGAAGAGAGCTGACTGTCCTGTGTGTTGTGGGGCGGGGGGGGGGGGGGTGAATCAACCCGCCACAGGGTGAACATATTGCTTAATTTTAATTTGGCTTCATTTTGCACAAGAAATGCTTCATTTCCTATGTTTCTTCCTAAATTTTGATGTGGTCTGTAGTCCCGAGGCCTGACTCGGCCGAAGCCAAGCACTGGGAGCACAGCCCAGCTCTTTAGCACATCTAAAATCATACAACATAATTATTCCTTATTCCTGTCACATTTCTGAAATGTGATACCATCAGACCTGCAATGTCACTTCAGGTAAACACTGCATTTTCCAAGTCAAAGTCAGGTGAATTGATATGCGCTATGTCATTGTCAGTGTCATTTGTTTTATTTAGCTTTGGGTCTGCTTGTCACATGTTGTGGTCCCCTGTGAGGTCCTCCTCCCCCCACGCTGCCACTGCCAATGACCCTGATGTTCAAGTTGATGACAAACGTCGTGTTCCCCTTGCAGCAGCAAGCCTGCCCCACACCTCTCTCCGTCCTCCCATCAACCACAAGCATTCAAAGTCAGTGCCATGCTGAAAAAATAAAGTTGGGGGAAGCTGTACCCCCCCCACACACATCAGAAATCATACAAACAGGAGTGCAAATTTTTCTTCTCATAAATTTCTTGTAATTGCTACTGTTATAGTCATTCAACTTTTGTCCTTTTAAGTTTTTACAGTGCTTAATCTAGTGTTGATTGAAATTTATAGTGTTACTAATGGTTCACTTTTTGTTTTTGCCTGTACATTTAGAAAAAATGACCAAAGCTTTTATTGTAATGTTTTTACTGGAGTGGGAGAAATCTCTTCTTTCCTCATGTCAAGTGTTTTGAACTCTTCCCAGTTGTCTGCGGAAGAGGTAATAGCGATAAGTCAGCCGGGAAGCAGTCCATATTTTCTGTTTAGCCTGCTGTCCCTTTGACTGTATAAGTGGTAAAGGATTGATGGATGGAATTCAAGGGCTTAAATTCCACAAGGTGCTTCCCATGCACTGTCATTCAAGAAAAATGTTTTAGTTCAACGACTGCTATCTCTTGTAGCAAGCCCTTCAGCGTATTCCATTTCATTAAAGTGAAAATTTTCACAGACTATATGTTCTTTAAATGGGAATCTCAGACTGGAACCTCCTGAGTTCCTTTTCTAGGTAAAAATATTAAGCATTATAGTTTTTCAAGGAGTAACATGAACTTGTTTTCTTTGCATTACTTAATCCAAAAACTCGTCAAAAGCAACATATTTGTGTTGTTGGATATTTTAGTCATTTCCTCTAAGTAAATACCATAAATGATATTTTTTAAATTATTTTTAATTTTGGTAATTTATATTCAGTAGGTTAAAGAATAAATAAGATTCTTCCTTGTACCAAAGCACACCCATAGCCAAACTGGAAAAAAAAAAATGATGATTTTAAAGTATTCCAGTAGTGACTTGCATATTTTTTCTGTCCTCATAATGTCCCTTAACCGATACACTGCATATCACAATGTCAACTTTCACACAGTCTGTCATTTCTTTAAATTGACAAGGCAGTAAACTAACCACTTGGTCTTTTTCAGTGCCAGCAGAAACAAATCTAATCAGAGAGCCCAGTATTGGGACTTTTCCCTCTTTTTTTTTTTTTCTAAATCCTATAATCCTTCACAGCTTTGCTGTTCTGTCATGAACAGCAAACGGTTCAAACTTTAATAATCACATAGTCTTTCATTAAGAGTGACTTGTCTATTTCCAAAAGAACAATAATATATCAAAGAAGCATTGAAACCTCTTTCTGATAATCAACAGCCTCAGGCAAATCATGTGCATAAGCACTGTCATTATCACCTTGTTTGCGCTTTGAATCATGTCATATAAGCTGTATTTAAAGCTTTCAATTATTGAGTATTATTTAATGACAACATTATTCCATAATCTTCAGTTTAGTTAGACACATTGATGATGATTGCAGTCATTAATATGAGTGCACTTTTATTTAACTTATTGGCTTTCCGACATGGCTGGGTTGTCGACAGAAGGGGTGGGAGTGTGCAGAGGTGGGGTGAAGTCATTCACTGGACTCCTGGGGCAGGGCCATGGCTGAGTAGCAGAAGAGAAAGGAGAAGGGGGAGGGGGGGAATGTGCGGCCCTCATTGTCATGTGAGACCGTTAGTCCGTCGCCCTTTTACCCTGTAAAATTCACTGTTGCCCCTGTGAGCTGAAAAATTACACTGACACTTCAAAAGTTGAATAAAATAGCTCAAAATTGAATGAAATAGTCCAGTGCTGTTCTTCTGCCCTCAGGCATCCCAAAAGATAAAAGTAAAACCCCAAATTTCCTTTGACCCTGCTAGCAGGCAATTTAACCCAAAATAAGGAAAAAAAAATCTGGAAATTGGAAATGTTGGCTTTAAAAATATGAGAATATTTACCAATTGTGCAACATTCCACTGGCCACAAAAAAGAAAAAAAAACACAAAAAATTGTCAAAAAACTCCCTTGAAATAAAGGCAAGTTTATATATATATATATATATATATATATATATATATATATATATATATATATATATATTGTGGAGGAACAAAATAGGTTCAGGCGAGACACAGCGAGCTGAAGGTTTAAGAGTTTTATTCCTCCATCATCATGAGACACACTGCAGCACTGCGTGCTGTGTGTGCACTGTTGTGAGTGCGCTGTCGTGAGGCATGTAAAGTCAGCTCTTTTATACAGACAAGAGAGAATGCTTGGCACATTTACATATTGATATACCTATCAGTCAATACATATCAATTGCGTGATTAACTGGCGCCAGAATTACTCTCCTTACTCATGTATAACAATAGGACAAGAGAGAATGCATGGCACATTTACATATTGATATACATATCAGTCAATACATATCAATTGCGTGATTAACTCGTTGTCCCCCAAGGGGCTCTCTGTCCATATGCAATCCCTGCTGAGTGTGAATATATCAGTTTGCATTGTGCTGGGTGCCCACAAAAAAAAATAAATAAAATTGAATTAAAAAAAAATTAAAAAACAATATATATATACGTATATATATATATATATATATATATATATATATATATATATATATATATATATATATATATATATATATATATATATATATATATATATATATTTTTTTTTTTTTTTTTTTTTTTTTTTTTTTTTTTTTCCCTTCTAACTCAGATCAACATTGCAGCAGTAGTCTCAGACACACACGCAGGTCCTCAGCACTTCACACATACACACACCCATGCAGCTCTCTTTCACTCCCTGATTCACTCAAGGTAACAGCTAAGCAGCTGCACACACATACAATTACAAATCACTTAAAATATGCTTGAAATGGCAACCTTAGTTAAAATAAGCTTGAAATGGCAACCTCAGCAGAAAAAAGGGTGGATTTGGCATCTTCACACTGTAACATGAACCCCCCCCCCCTTTTTTTTTCTTCATCGCTGTGAGAACACAATTCATTTCTCCCCATTATTACTTGCAAACTCCCAATTCACCACTTTGTACACAATTTTTTATCATTACAATAATCACATAACTGTCCCTTTACACTTCACAACAACTAACTAACTAACTAACTAACCTGCACTTATATAGCGCTTTTCTAGTCACAAAGACCACTCAAAGCGCTTTCATTAATACTAACCCTCTATTCTAAGGGCCTATAGGAAAAACAATTGACAAACACGGCTTCAACCCTTTGTGGTGTTTCTACTTCCGCTTCCATGGAAACTTTTTCTTGTCAGGACAAACCGTATAACACAGAACAATCAGAAAAACAAATAAACAAACAAGCAAAACTGCAGCAATTTTTAAACCAGCACTATTACTTAAATGTTAACCTTTCTTCTACCGGTCCACTTTAATCAGTGCTCACTGCGATGTTATTGGAGATTCTTACACCGATTCCATCAATGCTCACGACGATCTCATTGGAGCCTCTTACGTCAGTGGTTCCACGCATTAACACCACTGAGCTTCCACCTCGTCAAACCCGAACTGCTCCAGACCAAACCAAACTAGGGCTACGGCGAGCAGAAACGTACACCAGACTTTGCGGTGTCAAACGCTCAGCTTAACAAACACAACATTTACCCTCAGGGACTCTCATCCCAGGGTACCCTTGGGGACTCCCATTCAAGGGTTTATCAAAAAATAAATGTACTCACATTTAATCCTGCCTGTAGAGTTCAAGACCGGTCACCCAGTCCGATTCAGCGCCTCGCTGCGAATGCCTTCACTGCAGTAACACTGAGCCTGTTGGGTTCAGCCTGGGAAGGTCTTTCGTCAGCTGTGCACTCGCTCAAATCGAGTGGAGGCCCCGGAAGAAGGACGGAGTTATCTGGGTCCCTTGTTTGGAGCCCAAAATGTTAGATTATTTTTCAGTATAGTCATTCTGAGTCAAAAAATCAGGAAGAATCTTGAAATGTAAATAAGTTTATTCACCACGGCCAATGAGGGAGAAGCAATACAGGCAGTAGCCCCAAGTCTACATGCATACAAACACCTCTGAATCTAGCACTCTTTGCACAGCATTTTTAAGTGAGATGTTATCAACAGTCGCAAATGTCCTCGGCAGTTTGATCATTCCATTTGGTCACAGCGGCCGTTTATTATCTGCATCCTTGAGCCATTCTTTCTCCAGGAGTGTTATCACACAGGAAATGTTTACAGCAAGAGCCCAAACATGCAGCTGTATCAACACTTTGTAACTGAGTCACCCAGAACTTCTGAGACCAAAGGCCAAAATGAGATTAAACAATAATGAGCAATATGATGAACACAATATCTATCCATCCATCCATCCATCCATTTTCTCCCGCTTAATCCTTTTCAGGTCGCGGGGGGGCTGGAGCCAATCCCAGCATCTTTGGGCGAGAGGCAGGGTACACCCTGGACAGATCGCCTGTCAATCGCAGGGCCAACACAGAGAGACAGACAGCCATTCACTCTCACATTCATACCAGGAAGGAGATGAACAGCCTGGGGAATACTGGCTGAGGCACTTGGGGACACTGGGGGAAAGTGACAGCTTCTGTCGGAGCACACCCGAAGGGAAGTAGGGCTCATGGCTGAGGGAATTTAGGCAAGGAAAATATTATCTAGTTGGAGCGCTCCCGTTCTCCTCAACGGCAAAACCAGAAAACACTCAGCATCTGGCGGAGAGCAACTGAGGAAGGAAACAGTTGGACATGACAACGGGGAAATGTTGTGCCCTTAAATAGTAAAAACTGAGGCAATCGTAGATGCATGACAGGTGTGGATACATGTGGGAGAAAACAATCAAAACGACAAGTTACAGCTGTGCCGCCCACAAAACAGAATTTGACAGCCGAATGCTGCACAGCACTGTCAAAATAAAAGCACAGACCGGAAACTAAATAACAACACAAGAATAAGACAACACATCTATAACAACTGTAAATAATATAACTACAAACTGAAACACAATAAATAGACAGGACAATAAGGATGAGACTATGAATACAGACAACTATAAACAAACAGAGACCAAATACAGCAGATAATAATGAACAAAGAAATAAACAAAAAGGAAAAGACTAAACTCAAACTGGAGATTTAGCCCGGCCCCCACCATGCTCAAGATCATGACCAAATTCCCACATCTCTTTAAAAGGAAGAAATTTATCCCAACACTTTAATTTATACACCTGGTCTCATTTACCGGATATATATTTAACTACAAGTTTAAAATAATTTTGCCACAATAATGTATTATTTGCAGTGCAAGGCAATTTCTCCTCTTCTGAAGGAGACAAGTGTAGATTAAAAACAAATTCCTGCTGCTTTTACAATGTTTGTCTTCCCATCGTTTGGAGATTATGCTTAACCCTGAAGGGTGAACAAATAAGCTGAAGATAGACATTCTTATTTACTTTTAAATTTATTTTAAATGTTCATGAACCTCTTTTGCATTGGGATCAGTTAGCACATATCTCATTTAGTAAAATTTTCCATTTGTTACCTAAGCGACTTAGTACAGTGATGACGGTCTGGTGTTATGTGTGATCTCTCACTTTCAAGTATTAGTAGTATTGAATTATATTTTCAATGAAATGAAACAGAGTTTCTAAGAAGAAAATAATCAGTGAGGGGCACTAGTGAGCATGTGAAGGGGGTGGACATGTTTCGGCTGCGATTCTCTTCGAGTTCTGTTAAAAGTGCAATAATGCCGTATAAAAACGGACATACAGGTGCATAAACCTTGTCTACTCCATGTTTAAATCAACTGCTTGTGGGATGCCAAAGCCACAGGTGACCAGCAAATTGAAATCTGCTGATGTTCAAGTTACTGGAGCCTCGGCTCATGCTAAAGATGGGTCTGCTAATCCACCCTCCAACCTGGACAAATTGCCGGACAAAACGTATGAAATGTGTAAAGAACTTTGCCAGCAGATGTCCGACTCAATTCTACATGTTATCAATGAGCGATTCGATGCCTTCCAAATCAGCCTTCAGTCATTAGTGACTACTCAAGCCGACCTTCAAGCTCGTGTGGCTAACTATGAGCTAGCAACCAGCAACCTCGAAATGCAGATGCAGGAGCTCGAAGCTACGTGCTCAGAACTCGCCAGCCAAAACAAACTGCTCCAAGCTAAGGTGCTGGACCTGGAGGCTCGCTCTCGGAGACACAACATTAAGATTGTGGGGATACCAGAGGGTGAGAAAGGAGGTAAACCCACAGAGTTTGTTTCCCAGCTGTTACCTCAACTGCTCGGAGACAAGTGTTTTTCGCACCCGGTCAAAGTGGACCGTGCACATCGCTCTCTTCAGCCAAAGCCAGCAGCCAGAGGCAGACCGCGCACCATCCTGGCGCGCATCCACCACTTTCAGGATAAAGAGTTGATTCTGCGCTACAGCAGGCTGAACGCTATGCAGTTTAAAGGTAACAAAGTCTTAATTTTTCCAGATTTTACTAATGAGGTGATGATGCAATGGCGTGCCTTTCGGAATGTGATGCAGCTGCTTCGGAACAGAGGAATTAAACACGCTCTGCAGTACCCGGCTAGGCTGCATATTTACCAACAAGAGAAGGAAGCACCTGTGATTTTTAGCGATCCAAAAGAAGCAGCTTTTTTTCTGGAAAAGATTGAACGGGGGGAGTAGACTCACATACACCCACTGGTTGCTCAACTAAAAGATACTCCAGTTAATATGCTGTGGAATGGTTGGGGGGAGCCAATACTTGCACTGTTGACTGTGAAAAGATTTTTCATGTTAAACTGAGATGAATATAGAGCACCTTATGTTTGAATGTTTATTTTGTTAGCGGGTATAAAATTCCCCACATATCATTGCTATGACGGTATTAATTTTTTTCTTTTTTTTTTTCTCGAAGAGGGCAGCCCTCAATGGTGAAGTTAGTTTATTGCCCAGTAGCTCCTGTTTAGATGGAAAATCGGGATTTTTGTGTCTGTTTTAGGGACACGCGAAGGGGGGTGTGGGGGGTGAATATATGTTCTGTTATGGCTCAAGTAGTTTTTTTTTGTGTCTGTGTCTTGTTTCTTTGTTTTATCACGTATTGTTGTTCCTTTGTTTTTTCTCACTGTTTTACTTTTCTCTTGTCTGCCAGATATTACACACGGTGTGCCAGGTTGGTCGGTTGGAATGTGGGCCTTGTACGTTTTGGTTTCTCTTGGTAAAGCAAATCTAGGGGAAAGAGATGTCACAGTGGTCTTGTGGAATGTTAAGGAGCTTGGCCATGCTGTTAAGAGAGATAAAGTTTTCAGACACCTTAAATCCCTCTCTGCTGATGTGATTTTTCTGCAGGAAACTCATATCAAAGCAACTGAGCAACGCAGATTGAGGTGTAGCTGGACATCACAGGTTTACCAGTCATCCTTTACATCTCATGCTCGAGGTGTGGCTATCCTTTTCAAGAAAAATATCCCATTTCAATTTATGTCCATGACAACAGACCCCCATGGTAGATACATCAGGGTGTTGGGTACTATAAATTCATTTCCATTGACGTTTTTAAACATTTATGGTCCAAATATAGATGATCCAAATTTTTTCAAGAATGTTTTTGAGCTGCTCCCAGATGATGGCAGTTCAAATATAATAATCGGTGGTGATTTAAATTGTTACTTGGATCCTTATTTGGACAGGCTGTCTTCTCGCCCTCCCCCAAATATAGCTTCAGTACAGGTCCTAAATAACTTGCTCAAATCTGAAAATTTGGTCGATATTTGGAGAATCCAACATCCCACTCAGAAAGACTACTCATTTTACTCCCATGTTCATAAATCATACAGCAGAATAGATTATCTCTTGGTGGACTCTCAGCTGATTTCTCATGTTACTAATTCAAAATATCATAATATTCTGATCTCAGATCATAGTCCTGTGACAATTTCCTTGAAATTTTCCCTTTCTAAAAAAACTTATTCTTGGCATTTCAATCCATCATTACTTTCAGATGAAAAATTCACAAATTATATTACCACTCGGTTAAAAGATTTCATGGAAATAAATGACAATGTTGAGGTGACAGACGCCATCCTCTGGGAAATGCTCAACGTGGTTGTTCGTGGGTATATAATTTCTTACGAATCTGGTGTTAAAAAAAAAGGGAGGGGCGCTTAAAAGAGATTGGAAGCATCCTCCCCATCCTTGAAACAGCGTATCAGGCTTCAAATTCCATGGAAGATTACTGTAACCCAGCTGAGAAAATGACCCTTTTTCTCAGATTTCATTTGTATTAATGAAAGTGTGTGATTTTATTTTAAAAACCGACTATCTTGGGGAAGAGAAAGTGCGATCCTCATCATCCAACTTTTGAATTTCCGGTTCCGGTTCCGAGCGTGAGGGGCATTGTGGCTGTGTCCTTTGCTGTATTCACACTGAAATCTCATCTTGGTGAGTCAGATACATGCTAATGTTAGCGCTATGCTAATGCTAGCCGCGAGTGGATTGTTCCCATTTAAAAGCAATGGAAAAGGCTGTCTTTGTGTCTGTATGGTTTTCCTAAATGTGATTTCAGTTCCCAACAGTATGCTGAAGTACTTTTAGTTCATATGCACTATTTCTGTCGAATGCAAAGTGTAGTTTGATGCTAAAAGCACATGGTGTTAAGTCCCCTATGTAAAAGCATAGGTTATGCTAAACACAGTAGCTCAGACCGGATTTTTTTTCTGATTTTTGCACAATTGGTGGCTGACTAAATACTTTTTTACCCCACTGTATTCCCTGGTTATGGGATAAATTAATTGTATTTCATTTCATGATTTACAAAGACAAGGTTAGAAAGGATTAATCATAATTTCATGGTTAACTGATGTAGAGATAAGAAGAGGGATTCATTTAAGTGGTTACATGAAAAAAGGGATATTTCATGTGCCACTAGAGAGATTGTGAGAAAAGAAAAAAAAGAACACATGCATGTAAGATGCAAGATGTGAGATGTAAGACATTACTATATTGCTGGATTGTGATAATAGTAATATGAGAGAAGAATTTAAACACTAAGCTATGGTGTTATATAAGAAGGGATTGGAAGACGAATTACTCTAGCTGTAAACAATAATACCATTATTGTTGTGCAGGCTAGGTTTTTTTGGTTGCCGATCAAGAACCTTCTGGAACCTGGATTCTCTCCGAATGGAGATGGCGAGCCTGACCCAAGACTGGACCAAGATTGAACTGAGATCTAACCAATATCTTGAGTGAAGAGCATCCTTCCTCTCTCCAGTGCCCAGGATTGGAAACCTGAGTCTGGAGATATGAGATATCCTGACTGGTCAAACGACTAACCCGAACGGGCAATCAAACACTGAGCTCAGTAGGACACCAGGGGGTTTTATTTCATGCCGGCCGTTGTTATATTTGTACAGTTGTAAATTATCTGTATATTTTGCTCACTTTATCACTGTAAATAACAACCATTATTGCTCATTTCTTGCCTCCAGCTATTTCATTCCACACTCACTTTAATTCCCTATTGTAACCCTTACAAACCTAGCAACTGGTCTACACTTAATTATTTCCCTTACCTAATTAACATCAGGCAAGGGTTACAATAAGAAGTGGCGAGCCAGCCAGGGGCCTTTTTCTTCTTTCCCTTACGTTATTTCAAGCCTATACGTACCCAAAATGGATATTGTTGAACGTGAATCTGTGAAAATTCCAAATGCAGTGATAGTGAGTGAAATTGCTGGAGATGAGCAACTTGATGAAGTGACTGAGTTTCTGAAATGGTATGGATCGATTTCAAGAGTCATAAAAGTAACAAATAGTAATTCTGAGTTTTTCCAGAGTGCTATTTTTGAGTATCACTCGGGTATTGCTTTTGAAACTCTTGACCCATTGCCATGTACTCATGTATCTGATAGTGTATCTATATGATCCAATCTCTTGCCAGTGTTTATATGCACCGTGTAGGGAGCGAAATGACCAAGTCATTTCTCACTAAAATTAAAAACCTAGCAAAGATGAGGGGCAGAGATTTTGCAGATGTCCTGGAATACGTGATATTACGGATGTCTGAGGCAATCAAATAATCTGAAAATGATCAATCAGAGCAAGTTAAGTTACCTGATAACTTACCTGAAGCTTTCTTAGATGAACCTCAACCTCAGCCTTCTGCAGCTGAGTCCAGTATTCAAGGTGCACAGCCAACTAACCAGTCGAATCACACGGCGAGCACCCCAGCTCAAAGTATGCCCACCATTTCTGCACATGATTTAAATTCTCCAGAAGTGCAACGTGTGGTAGTTGAGCACATTGTAAAAAGGGAAGATTTTTCCGTGCAGCCGTTTTCACAAAAGCTCGGAGCTTTTTCTGGCAACGACCTCCAACCAACTTATGAGCTAGATTATGACACTTGGCGCTCCAGTGTAGAATTAATCTTGACAGATCCTGCTATGTCCAAATTGCAGCAATCCCGGAAGATCACTGAGTCTCTTTTACCCCCAGCAGCTCATGTAGTCAAGTACTTGAACCCCAACAGCTCACCATCAGAATACCTACAGCTGTTAGATTCTGCTTATGGTACAGTCCAAGATGGTGGAGAGCTTTACGCCAGGTTTATTGACACCTTCCAAAACACAGGTGAGAAACCCTCATCATATCTACAACGTCTTCAAGTAGCTTTGACTCACACTGTGAAGCGTGGTGGTGCCTCAAGCCAGGATTTTGACAGGTTGCTTGTCACACAGGTTTGTCGAGGTTGTTGGGATGATTCCCTTTAAACTGCACTCCAGTTAAAACAAAACCAAACAAATCCCCCAACTCTTCCTGAATTGCTTCTCTTGCTACGCACTGAAGAAGACCAAATTGCTGCCAAAACTTTGCGAATGAGACAGCATTTGAGCAGTTTAAAATGAAAGTCGGAGGTTCGAAGACGACCAGATACCGTCGTAGTTCCGCCCATAACTGATACCGGGTGGGCGCAATACTGAAAGTGATCACATTACAACTCAACCAATACTGACGATGGACAGTCTTGGTTGCACATGCAACGGGACATGCATGATAATTAGCAGGGGAGAGTGTAACCCAGCTGAGAAAATGACCATTTTTCTCAGATTTCATTTGTATTAATGAAAGTGTGTGATTTTATTTTGAAAACCAACTATCTTGGGGAAGAGGAAGTGCGATCCTCGTCATCCAACTTTTGAATTTCCGGTTCATGGTCACGTTGGGTGATCTGGGTCTTTCTATTCGTTAAGAGCAAGATTAGCCCCGCCTTCTGAGCAAAGTGCTTAGGCGCTATGCTGGAAATCGGTCTTTTAACGATACGAGCGCAGGCGAGGGAGGTTGTGAAGCGATTCACACAGATACCTCTTTCTTGGCGAGTTTCATTCAGAAAGATGCTATAAATGAATCTAAACACTCTCCAAACGCTAATTTGCAACCTTTATTATCCTAAGTTGATGGGAGCACGAACGTGAGGGGCATTGTGGCTGTGTCCTTTGCTGTATTTACACTGAATACATCATAAGATGGCGGCATCGCGCTCGGACGCAGCGGCCCCTCTTGGCATCAATGAGTGTGAGCGTTTTGAGTGTTTTAATCTTCCCAGACGTACATTCTGTAAAACTTACAACCATGAGACCTTATTAAACATCAAGGTACTGCACGCTGCAAGAATCGCGGTGATCGGTTGTGATTTGGACATTCTACGCCAGCATGGAATTCTGGCGGAGTCCCTGCTGGAAGCTACCCGAGAGAGGAGGAGGCGTAAGCAGAGCGAACGCAAGCAAAAGCGTGGAAAAAGGGCCGGGATCCATGCTAGGCTAAAGGCTAACCCCTCCAGACCAGCGGTACCGTCGCTTCTTCTCTCTAACATCCGCTCCCTCGAAAACAAGCTGGATGAGCTGCATCTGCTGAGAGAAACCCAGAGAGAGTGGAAAGACTGCTGTGTGTTTGTTTTCACGGAGACATGGCTCCACGGCAACATTCCTGATGAGGCCATTCAACTGGAAGATATGGCGATGTTCCGTGCCGACAGGGAAACAGCGAACTCCGGTAAGAGCCGGGGGGATGGGCTATGCATCTATGTTAACAAGAACTGGTGCATCAATGCCACGTTAGTGTCTAAACACTGCTCTCCGTTGGCGGAGTTCCTTATTGTAAATTGTCGGCCACATTATTTGCCGAGGGAATTCAGCAACGTGTATGTAGCTAGTGTTTGCATAGCGCTGAGCCCTAATGCTAAAGCTAATGCTAAGAAGGCACTCGGGGTACTGCACAATGCGATTAGTGAAATCCAAACTTCACACCCGGACAGTTTTGTGGTGGTTGCGGGGGATTTTAACCACACCAGCCTAAAGACTGTGCTCCCCAAGTTTAAACAATGTGTAGACTTTAAGACCAGAGGAGAGAATATGTTGGACTTAGTGTACACAAACACAGATGCATATAAGGCGATACCCCGCCCCCATCTCGGCCGTTCTGATCACATGTCCGTGATGCTGCTGCCTGCCTACAAACCTTTATTGAAGCGCAGCAGGCCAGCAGTGAAACAAATTAGAATTTGGCCAGTGAGTGCAACCTCTGCACTGAAAGACTGTTTTCTGCACACAGACTGGGAGGTCTTCAAAATAGCAGCCTCCCAGGAAGACAAGACAGATGTGGAGGAGTATGCTGATACAGTCACCAGCTACATCGCGAAGTGCACAGAGGATGTCACTACAGTGAAGACCATCACTATGCGGGGTAGCCATAAGCCCTGGATGACTGCAGAGGTGTGCTCGCTGCTTACAGCCAGAGATGCAGCCTTCAGAGCGAAGGACAGGATCGCCCTCCGCTCAGCCAGGTCTGCGCTCTCAAAGGGAATTAAGGCGGCAAAGCGCGCCTATGCGGAGAAAATCCAGGGACACCTCTGTGACACTAGGAACACCAAGCAGATGTGGCAGGGAGTTCGGACACTGACGGGCTATAAGTCTAGGCAGGGGGTCGATGATGACAACGCTTTGCTTCCAGACAGGCTTAACGACTTCTTTGCACGTTTTGAAGCATCAAACTCGACAATCAGAGGGAGGGCTGGCCCACCCCCACCATCGGTCTGACCAGCTTTTACCATCAACACAGCGGACACATGGAGGACCCTAACCAGAGTCAACCCACGCAAAGCTGCAGGTCCGGACAACATCCCGGGACGTGTGCTCCGAGACTGCGCGAGCAAGATGGCGGATGTCCTGACTGACATTTATAACATCTCCCTGAGTCAGGCCATCGTTCCCAGATGCTTCAAGACCTCTATCATTGTACCAGTGGCAAAGAAACCAGTTGTGTCCTGTTTGAATGACTATCTTCCTGTTGCACTGACACCAATTGTGATGAAGCGTTTTGAACGGCTTGTCAAACCACACATTACAGCCTGCCTCCCTGCATCACACAACCCGCTCCAGTTTGCATATCGTTCAAACCGCTCCACGGAGGATGCTATAGTCACCACCCTACATTCTGTCATCACCCACCTGGACCAGAAAGACACCTATGCCAGACTCCTGTACATTGATTTCAGTTCAGCATTCAACACTATTATTCCCCATAGACTGATGGAGAAATTACTCCTTCTCGGCCTGAACACTGCCACATGTCTCTGGATCCTGGATTTCCTGACTGAGAGACCTCAGTCTGTCCGGGTTGGAAACAACATCTCCAACTCTGTCACGCTGAGCACCGGATCCCCTCAAAGCTGTGTACTCAGTCCACTGTTGTTTACACTTCTAACACATGACTGTGTATCCAGACATGGGGGGAACCAGATTATTAAGTTTGCAGACGACACCACGGTGGTGGGACTTATTCAGAGGGATGAGGAGTCAATGTACAGGGAAGAAGTGAGAGACCTGGAGGGCTAGTGCAGGGAGAACAATCTGGTGCTCAACGTGGACAAAACGAAGGAGATGATTATCGACTTCCGGCGGTCACAGCCTGAGCACGTCCCCCTCAGCATTGGCGGCCATTTAGTGGAGAGAGTGGAGAACATCAAGTTCCTCGTAGTGCAGATCTCGCAGGACCTGACCTGGAGCAAGAATTCCTTGGAGATCAGGAAGCGGGCTCAGCAGAGACTGCACTTCTTGAGGAAACTCAAACAGGCCTCTCTCCCCATCTGCATCCTCAGGACCTTCTACAGAGGTGTGGTGGAGAGTGTTCTGACGTACTGCATTGCTGCATGGTACTCCAGCTGCAGTATGTCAGACAAAAAAGCACTGCAGAGGATAGTCAAGGGGGCTGAGAGGGTAATTGGAGTCTCCCTCCCCTCTGTCCAAGAACTTTTTCAGAACCGTTGTAGGAGCAGAGCACTGAACATTGTCAAGGACTGTTCTCACCCTCTGCATAAACACTTTGAACTTCTTCCATCTGGTAAACGATTCCGGAGCATCAGAGGCAGAACCACCAGACTGATCAACAGCTTCCTTCCACAAGCTGTCAGGATGCTGAACAGCTGACCCGGAATCTCTCATACACACTACTGCACCTACGGACATTTTGTATATTATTTGTATATTATAGTTAGTTTTTTTTTTTTTTTTCCCCAAGTATGTCTCAGGGATGTGTGAATGGATGGGGGGGGTGGGGGTGGGGGGTTGGAGCTATGTGGGAGTGTGTCTTAAATCATGCTGCTTCTATTTATATGGATGCCGAGAGAAACGCAATTTCATCTTGCCTGCACTACAGTTGTATGTACAGCAATATGACAATAAAGTTTGATTTTATTTGATTTTATTTGATTTGAAATCGCATCTTGGTGAGTCAGATACATGCTAATGTTAGTGCTATGCTAATGCTAGTCGCGAGTGGATTGCTCCTGTTTAAAAGCAATGGAAAAGGCTATCTTTGTGTCTGTATGGTTTTCCTAAATGTGATTTCAGTTCCCAACAGTATGCTGAAGTACTTTTAGTTCATATGCACTATTTCTTTCGAATGCAATGTGTAGTTTGATGCTAAAAGCACATGGTGTTAAGTCCCCTATGTAAAAGCATAGGTTATGCTAAACCCAGTAGTTCAGACCGGAGTTTTTTCTGATTTTTGAGAGGGAATATTGGAAGTTATGGGACAGTATACAGTGGGGCAAAAAAGTATTTAGTCAGGCACCAATTGTGCAAGTTCTCCCACTTAAAAGATGAGAGAGGTCTCCAATTTTCATCGTAGGTATACCTCAACTATGAGAGACAAAATGAGAAAAAAAAAATAAATCCAGAAAATCACATTGAAGGATTTTTAATGAATTAATTGGTAAATTCCTCGGTAAAATAAGTATTTGGTCACCTACAAACATGCAAGATTTCTGGCTCTCACAGACCTGTAACTTCTTCTTTAAGAGGCTCCTCTGTCCTCCACTTGTTACCTGTATTAATGGCACCTGTTTGAACTCATTATCAGTTTAAAAGACACCTGTCCACAACCTCAAACAGTCAGACTCCAAACTCCACTATGGCCAAGACCAAAGAGCTGTCAAAGGACACTCGAAACAAAATTGTAGACCTGCACCAGGCTGGGAAGATTGAATCTGCAATAGGTAAGCAGCTTGGTGTGAGGAAATCAACTGTGGGAGCAATTATTAGAAAATGGAAGACATACAAGACCACTGATAATCTCCCTTGATCTGGGGCTCCACGCAAGATCTCACCCCGTGGGGTCAAAATTATCACGAGAACAGTGAGCAAAAATCCCAAAACTACATGGGGGGACCTAGTGAATGACCTGCACAGAGCTGGGACCAAAGTAACAAAGGCTACATCAGAAACACACTACGCCGCCAGGGAACTCAAATTCTGCAGTGCCAGACGTGTCCCCCTGCTTAAGCCAGTACATGTCCAGGCCCATCTGAAGTTTGCTAGAGAGCATTTGGATGATCCAGAAGAGGATTGGGAGAATGTCATATGGTCAGATGACACCAAAATAGAACTTTTTGGTAAAAACTCAACTTGTCGTGTTTGGAGGAGAAAGAACACCATACCTACTGTGAATTCAGCATGGGGGTGGAAACCTCATGCTTTGGGGCTGTTTTTCTGCAAAGGGACCAGGACAACTGATCCGTGTAAACAAAAGAATGAATGGGCCCATGTATCGTGAGATTTTGAGTGAAAACCTCCTTCCACCAGCAAGGGCATTGAAGATGAAACGTGGCTGGGTCTTTCATCATGACAATGATCCCAAACACACCACCCGGGCAATGAAGGAGTGGCTTCGTAAGAAGCATTTCAAGGTCCTGGAGTGGCCTAGCCAGTCTCCAGATCTCAACCCCATAGAAAATCTTTGGAGGGAGTTGAAAGTCTGTGTTGCCGAGCGACAGCACCAAAACATCATTGCTCTAGAGGAGATCTGCATGGAGGAATGGGCCAAAATACCAGCAACAGTGTGTGAAAACCTTGTGAAGACTCACAGAAAATGTTTGACCTCTGTCATTGCCAACAAAGGGTATATAACAAAGTATTGAGATTAACTTTTGTTATTGACCAAATACTTGTTTTACCGAGGAATTTACCAATTAATTCATTAAAAATCCTTCAATGTGATTTTCTGGAGTTTTTTTCTTTTCTTATTTTGTCTCTCATAGTTGAGGTATACCTATGATGAAAATTGGAGACCTCTCTCATCTTTTAAGTGGGAGAACTTGCACAATTGGTGGCTGACTAAATACTTTTTTACCCCACTGTATTCCCTGGTTATGGGATAAATTGATTGTATTTCATTTCATGATTTACAAAGACAAGGTTAGAAAGGATTAATCATAATTTCATGGTTAACTGATGTAGAGATAATAAGAGGGATTCATTTAAGTGGTTACATGAAAAAAGGGGTATTTCATGTGCCACTGGAGAGATTGTGAGAAAAGAAAAAAGAACACATGCATGTAAGATGCAAGATGTGAGATGTAAGATATTACTATATTGCTGGATTGTGATAATAGTAATATGAGAGAGGAATTTAAACACTAAGCTATGTTGTTATATAAGAAGGGATTGGAAGACGAATTACTCTAGCTGTAAACAATAATACCATTATTGTTGTGCAGGCTAGGTTTTTTTGGTTGCCGATCAAGAACCTTCTGGAACCTGGATTCTCTCCGAATGGAGATGGCGAGCCTGACCCAAGACTGAACCAAGATTGAACTGAGATCTAACCAATATCTTGAGTGAAGAGCATCCTTCCTCTCTCCAGTGCCCAGGATTGGAAACCTGAGTCTGGAGATACGAGATATCCTGACTGGTCAAACGACTAACCTGAACGGGCAATCAAACACTGAGCTCAGTAGGACACCTGGGGGTTTTATTTCATGCTGGCCGTTGTTATATTTGTACAGTTGTAAATTATCTGTATATTTTGCTCACTTTATCACTGTAAATAACAACCATTATTGCTCATTTCTTGCCTCCAGCTATTTCATTCCACACTCACTTTAATTCCCTATTGTAACCCTTACGAACCTAGCAACTGGTCTACACTTAATTATTTCCCTTACCTAATTAACATCAGGCAAGGGTTACATTATAATAAGATTATGAAACTCAAATATGAATATAACTGTATCTTGGGTGGTCAGGTAAATAAGCTCCTCCTAAAACTAAAACAGAAGCACTTTGAACTGGGAGATAAGCCTGAAAAGCTTCTAGCACGACAGCTTAAAGGTGTTCAGGTACCAAGGTCTATTCATTGTATTAAATCAAAGACAGGTACATTATTAACCAACCCCAAAGATATAAATGGTTGTTTTAAAGAATTTTATAGTGAACTTTATAGTTCCAAATGTTCCCCCTCTCACTCTGATTTAAATGATTCTTTTGATTCCCTTATATTACCCAAACTTACCGATATAACTAGGAAATATTTAGATTCCGATTTCACATTGGACGAGATAAAATCTGCCATTAAGTCATTTCCATCTGGTAAAGCAGTAGGACCTGATGGTTTTGGTTGTGAATTTTATAAAAAAGTTTTGTGATATTCTTGCTCGTCTTTTACTTAGAATGACATACGAGTCAAAGGCAAACAAGGCCCTACCTAAAACATTGAATGAGGCCAACATCATATTAATCTTAAAGAAAGGGAAAGAGGAGACGAACCCAGCCAGTTACAGACCCATTTCACTTCAGAATTTTTCAGGAAGGTAATTACTAAATTGCTGGCTATTCGGCCAAACAAATATCTTTCATCAATTATCCATCCTGATCAAACAGGGTTCATCCCGGGCAGATTTTCATTTTTTAATGTAAGACGACTTCTTAACATCATTTATGCTGATCACAGTAAAGTTAAAGGAGCAGCAATTTTTTCACTGGATGCACAAAAAGCTTTTGATCAGGTCGAGTGGACCTACGTATATGTTAGAGTCATTAATGAGATTTGGGTTCGGTGACTCTTTTATAGCTTGGGTGAAATTGATATATGACAATCCAATGTGTTCTGTGTTAACAAATGGTGACAGGTCAACTCCATTCTTTCTACACCGTTCAGTTCAGCAGGGCTGCCCTTTATCACCAGCACTTTTTGCAGTTGCACTTGAACCCCTTGCCTTAAGCATAAGAAATAATCTGAATATTGTAGGCCTGAAGGTTAGAGGAGTTGAATCCCTCATCAGTTTGTATGTGTACGATGTGATATTATACTTAGACAATTCAGAACAATCAATTTCCCCTCTCCTGGACCTGATTGTTTCTTTTGGTAGACTGTCAGGTTACACTATAAACTGGTCCAAGAGTAAATTTATGCCTCTTTCAGATGTTTTTTCGACAGGTTTTCTGAAAAATGCACCTTTTAGAATAGTTAATGATCATATTAAATACCTTGGCTTAATTATACCTAAAAATCCTAACTTGATATTTGCATTAAATTTTGATGAGTTTATTGCAGACCTTAAGCGACATGTAGACAATTGGAAAATCCTACCTTTGTCTATGATTGGTCGAATAAACTCAATCAAGATGGTCTCTCTCCCTAGATTTCTTTATCTCTGTCAAAACCTTCCTATATTTCTCACATCAGCATTTTTCAAGGAATTGGAAACAATTATCTTATCTTATGTTTGGAACTATAAAAATCATCGGATTTCTAAATCCCTCTTGCAAAAGCCTAAACTGGAAGGTGGGCTGGGCCTGCCATCGTTCAAGCATTATTACTGGGCCGCCAGTGTCAGATCACTAATGTTTTGGTCACATGCTGCCGTGGATAAGGTGGCATTTGAGGCCCCCTTGTGGTTGCACATGGAATCTGACTCTGTCACTAACTCTTCTTTGCCCGCCCTGCTGTTCAATAAATTGGATGACTTGAAAATTCTGAAATGTTTAAGCTTTACAATAAGAAATTTGGTTAAAATTTTAAATCAGGTACAGGCATTTTTGCATTTACCAGAGACCTCAGCAGATACACCAATTTGTTATAACCATTCATTTTTACCCCTATGGTCAGATAAAACTTTCCACATCTGGAGAGAGAGGGGTTTGGTATCCATTGGGAACTTGTATATTAAGGGGAGTTTAGCGTCATTTAATTTGCTTAGAGAAAAATTTGGTCTTCCTCATTCACATTTTTTTCGAGATCTACAAATCAGACATTATGTTCAATCCATAGTTAATGAATCTGTTGCAGTTTTGGGAAAACATGTCTTCATTGATCTTATTAAGAACCCCCCTCACTCCAGGCATCTAGTCTCTAAATTTGTGAATATGTTTGACAGTGTTTTCACTGCCTCTTCCGAGACGATAAGGACAGCTTGGGAGGAGGAGTTGGGAATTGAATTATCTGGAGGCATTTGGGACAGAAGTCTGTCAGCAGTTAAGGATTGCTCGGTCAATAGTAGACACCAGCTGATCCAATATAAAGTGGTTCACCGCCTTCATTACTCAAAGCACCGACTGCATAAAATTTATCCTTCTACTTCACCACTGAGTGACAGATGTCAAATGTCAGTGGGTACATTGTCCCATGCTTTTTGGTTCTGTCCCTTGGTTTTTGACTTATGGCCTAGAGCAGGGGTGTCAAACTCATTCCATGGAGGGCCAAGACCCTGCAGGTTTTACTTCCACCCAGTCTCTTCAGCAGGTGTTTTCACTGATCAGCAATCAGTAGGAAGAAATTCAGAGAAATCACCTGCTGAAGACACTGGGTGGAGGTAAAACCTGCAGGGTCTTGGCCCTCCATGGAATGAGTTTGACACCTGTGGTCTAGAGTGTTTGATTGGTATTCTACAGCTTATCAAATCACTCTTCCCCTGGATGCAATTCTCGCTATCTTTGGCTGTTCCCAACTTACTCAACGTTTTTGCAAATCTATACAACAGTCATTGATGTTGGGCATGACTGTTGCCAAGAGACTTATTTTGAAGGAGTGGAAAGCCACTTCCTCTCCATCTTTTCGTCAATGGTTGATGGACACAATGAATGTTATACAGATGGAAAGACTCAGGTATATAATGAAAGGGTTAATATATAGTTAGTGCCAGAATAATAATTCTGTAGGTAATCTCCCATTATGCTCTACACATATTCCATACAGATTCTGTTTGCATGCTTATGAACAATTATGTTGTGGTAAACTGATAAAACAGGAATGAGACAAAGGTATAGAGCGCTCTCTGTCTTTTCTCTCTTTTTTAAGTCAGGTCTTTCACATTAGTTAAACACCCAAAACAACATTCTCACACACACTTTTGATAGTACATTTTAGGAGAAACTAACGTGAACAGCGAATGACCTGTTCACGTCAGAGTTAAACTAGCCAATCAGAGAGCCGCGTATAAGCCCATCCTATTGTACTGGGTCCCCCCACCCGAGAGGTAACTGTAACATGCACCCGGAAGTTGTGGTTCAGTGTGGCGACGCTCCAGAGGGAGCTGCGTCACGCTGCACCCAGCGCTGCTTGCTTTACATGTGACTTCTAAATAAATGTACCATCCTTTAAATTGAAGAAATCTCCGGTTTGTTCTTGGATCTTTCAATCAAAGAATCGAGTATTTTTCTAACAATAGGAAACAACTCATTGCAAAAATTCTTTGATATTTGGGGTCCCTTTATCACTCACTTTAATAATTGCAAGGCCTAAAGGTTTGAGTTAAGTCATTGTTAATGAATGGGCACCTATGGCCACCTGGTGACACAACAGTGTGACATTGGCAGATTTACTATATATACATGTAATCTGTATATGTGTATGTGTATGTATATATATATGTATTTTTTTTTTTTTTGGTTACTGGTTTCAGTATGTGTCTGTTTATGTTTTTGTATGTTTGTGTGCTTATACATGAGCCTGTTAAAATGTGTCAATAAAAAATATTATGGAAAGAAAATAATCAATGAGACAGAAACATTGTGGAACAACATAGTGGTATTGGGATTAATCAGAATAGCGCCTCGATTAATTATTTTTTTGTTGAATGGGCTGTTGATCTAATGTCAGAAGAACTAAGGTTTTAAAATTAAGTCATGTGGGAATATTTTCCTTTATTAACTTAAATCCTCAGCCCAACTCATAAGAGAGTTGTTTGTGTGTTTGAAAGTCATTTTCTGAGAGTGTGTCTGCTTTTGTGAGTGAGTGAGTGAGTGAGTGAGTGAGTGAGTGAGTGAGTGAGTGAGTGAGTGAGTGAGTGAGGGACATGGAGGAGCCACCTCATTTTTGGACCAACGATTTAAAACATAAGGTTTTGGCAATGAATGCACAAGAGGCCTTGTCAAAATTGACTGCTGAATGAGCTGCAACCATGAGGACTGAGAGAACAATGCCATGAACATAACTGGTAATGTACCTTTAATTATTCAATATTACTAGTGCATACCCGTGCATGCCAGTAGAAAACAAGTATAAGCAAGTATTTCTGCATGCCTGTATAAAGCAGGTGTAAGCAAGCTTTTCTGCATGCCCGTAGAAAATGACTGTTACCATGGAAACAGTAATCATGGTGAGTCCTGCCTTTGATCTTTGACATGGTTACATATGAACAACTCCTTTTGTGGTCACTCATACATACCTATGCAGGCCCGTTGAAACCAAGTATAAGCAAGTATTTCTGCTGCATGCCTGCCTTTGGTCTTTGACATGGATACCATGGCAACTGAAACAATGGCGAAACCTACCTTTGATGTTTGACGTCACCGCTAGCTTTGACATGGTTTCCATGGCAACAGTAACCATGGTGATGCCTGCCTTTGATCTTTGACATGGTTTCCATGGCAACAGTAACCCTAGTGAAACCTGCCTTTGATCTTTGACGTCACCACTCGTTCAATGATACCTGTCTTTGCTCTTTGACATTGTTACCATGGCAGCACAAAGTTCTATGATCATGACACAGACAGACAGACAGACAGACAGACAGACAGACAAAGATTTCTTCAATTATATGTAGTGTGATTATTATGTTTTCAAAACTTCTCTAGCAATATCACTCTATATGTAATTCAAGGAATCTTTGTCTGTCTTTCAGTCTGTCTGTCTGTGTGTCACGCTCATAGAACTTTGTGTTGCCATGGTAACCATGTCAGAGATCAAAGATCAAAGGCAGGCATCACTCACAATTATAGGACTCGCTATGACATCATAGTGACATCAGGGGCAGTGCGGTGGTGCAGTGGTTAGCACTGTGGCAGCACAGCAACTCACCCTTGGCTATGGGGTCCTGGGTTCAATCCCAGCCCCTGACCAACAGTGATCTGTGTGGAGTTTGCATGTTCTCCCCGTGTCTGCGTGTGTTTACTCCGGGATTTCTCCGGTGTCCTCCACAGGAAAAAAAAACATGCAGGTTAGGTTAACTGGAGACTCTAAAGTGGTCCTAGGTGTGAATGTGTGTGTGAATGGTGAAGGGACAGCGCCATACCATTGCTGCTTCATCCATCCAGGTGGATGCCCTGAATTTCCCCTCTGGGGATCAATAAAGTACCCAAAAAATCATCAAAGATCACAGGACTCGCTATGACACCATCAAAGATGAAAGGCAGGCATCACTGAACGAGTGGTGATGCCAAAGATCAAAGGCAGGTTTCACCAGGGTTACTGTTGTCATGGTAACCATGCCAAAGATCAAAGGCAGGAATGCAGAAATGTTTGCTTACACTTGCTTTCTGCAGGCAGGCAAAAATACTTTCTTATACTTTTTTCTACATGCACGCACAGGTATGCACTAGTGTATAAAAATGTTATCAACTCCATCAATCAGCAGCAGAGGAAGAACCTGGGCCTTCAGCAGAAGACAACTTGTGGGATCTTTTGGACAGCAGAGTTGGTTTGTATTATGTTGTGACTTTAAGCATCATTTTCTTATTATAAAGGATTGCTAATTACACTTATTTTCTTTTTGTTCAGGTCAAACACAGGACTCTCAACATGAAACAGCAGATGCCACAGTGGAAGTTCAACAATATTTGTCTGAGTCCTTCCTCTCCAAAGGAGAAGACCCACTCTGTTCATGGGCAGCATGCCAAACCAAATACCCAAAACTTTACAAGATGGCAAAAAAAATATCTCCACATTCCAGAAACATCAGTGCCATGTGAATGGGCCTTCTCCAAAGCCGAACAGGTAAAAACAGATTCTAACAGACATGGGACAGAAAAATATACTTTGTAAGAAAAAGGAAAAAAAAAGGGAAAAAAAAAACTCATAGTGGCTGGTATCAACTCCCAGGTCTGGTTCTTCTGTCATAAATTACCCTATTTAAGGGCTACGAAGGACACCAAATGCACCCTGTAGGTTTTGCACATTTTTTAACCAGAAGAAAAACTCTGCACGAAACATTAAACATACATATAAAGAAATGGAGATGCCGGAGGAGAGCAAGGCTCACAACCAGGAAAGAAATGAACAGCCTGAGGAATACTGGCTGAGGCACTCGGGGACACTGGGGGAAAGAGACAGCTTCTGTCGGAGCACACCCGAAGGGAAGCAGGACTCACGGCTGAGGGAATTTAGGCAAGGAAAATATTATCTGGTCGGAGTGCTCCCGTTCTCTTCAACGGCAAAACCAGAAAACACTCAGCATCTGGTGGAGAGCCACTGAGGAAGGAAGCAGTAGGACATGACAACGGGGAAATGTTGTTGTGCCCTTAAAAAGTAAAAACTGGGGCAATCATAGATGCATGAAAGGTGTGGGTGCATGAGTGAGAAAACAATCAAAACAACAAGTTACAGCTGTGCCGCCCACAAACCAGAATTTGACAGCTGAAAGCTGCACAGCACTATCAAAATAAAAGCACAGACCGGAAACTAAATAGCAACACAAGAATAAGACGACACATCCATAACAGCTGTAAATAATATAACTACAAAATGAAACACAATAAATAGACAGGACAATAAGGATGAGACTACCAATACAGAAAACTATAAACAAACAGAGACCAAATACAGCAGATAATAATGAACAAAGAAATAAACAAAAAGGAAAAGACTAAACTCAAAACTGGAGATTTAGCCCGGCACCCAACCGTGCTCACGATCATGACCAAATTCACACACATCTCTTTTAAAGGAAGAAATGTATCCCAACACTTTAATTAATACACCTGGTCTCATTTACAGGATATATATTTAACAATAAGTTTAAAATAATTTTGCCACAATAATGTATTATGTGCAGTGAAAGGCAATTTCTCCCCTTCTGAAGGAGACAAGTGTAGGTTAAAAGTAAATTCCTGCTGCTTTTACAAAGTTTGTCTTTCCATCGTTTGGAGATTATGCTTCACCCTGAAGGGTGAACACATAAGCGGAAGATAGACATTCTTATTTACTTTTAAATTTATTTTAAATGTACATGAGCTTCTTTTGCATTGGGATCAGTTAGCACATATCTCATTTAGTAAAATTTTCCATTTGTTACCTAAGCGACTTAGTACAATGATGACGGTCTGGTGTTTTGTGAGATAGATAGATACATACTTTATTTCAAACAAAAAAGTAAAACAAAAACAAAACAAATGACAAGTGCAATAAAGTAACAGTATACAGTGTTCGAAAGGGAGAAGAAAGAAGTGAACACTTATTAATTCCAACTCCTCTTTTCCATAAATACAACCCATGTGAAATATATACAAATTACCACATTTAAGACCCCAAGTAAACAATTAACTATATTTTGCACATATCAACATTAACACCCATCCATCCTAACATACATTGATGTCCATACATCAAAACCAGCCCCAAACAACACAGATATACACAGTGCTGTCCCACCCACCATTCCATAGTGTCCCAGAGTGACCATAGTGAATCATACATATAAATACTACCCTTCGAACATATATTTTTTTCAGCAAATAATGTTTATACCTCTTTTTGAATTGATTTCTGTTTATACATAGTTTCAGTTCCGGCTCCAGAATGTTCCACAAATCCACCCCACAGACAGATATGCACATACTTTTCTTAGTTGTTCGGATCTTTGGTTTTGTAAAGTTTAAGTCTCCTTTCAAATTATAATCATTGTCTCTTTTTTTAAATATTTTTTGTATATTAGTTGGGAGTTGATTATTAATTGCCCTGTACATGACTTGTGCTGTCTTAAATTTAACTAAATCGATGAAATTTATGACATCTGACTTTAAAAACAACGAATTGGTATGGCCTCTATATCCTACATTATTTATTATCCTTATAGCTCTTTTTTGTAATGTGCATATTGACTGTAGGTTGGTCTTGTAGGTTTTTCCCCAGACTTCTACACAGTAGTTAAGATAAGGTAGAAACAGTGAATTGTACAGTAAGAACAATGATTCATAGTCCAAGATGTGTCTTGTCTTCCCCAGTATGCCTATACATTTTGCCAACTTGGCCCAGATGTGACTGATGTGAGGTTTCCAGCAGATTTTATTGTCTAGCGTCACCCCCAGAAACTTATTTTCCTGCATTTTTTCTATCCTGGTATCATCTATTGTTACCATTATTTCATGATTTATTTTATGATTAACAAACAACATAATCTTTGATTTTTCAGATTTAGGGATAATTTATTTTTGTTGAACCACTGCATTAACTTTTTCATTTCAGTTGTGACCACCTCTAAAACCTGCTGCAAATTCTAACCAGTGCAAAGGAAATTTGTGTCATCTGCAAACAAAATAAATTTCAGAATTTTTGATACTTGGCATATGTCATTTATATACAAGATAAAAGTGTTTGGGTCCCAAAACTGACCCCTGGGGCACACCACAAGTGATGTCCATGAAGGGTGATTTGTGCTCACCAATTTGTACAAATTGTTGTCTGTTACTTAAATAACTTTCCACCCAACTCAGTCCGACCCCTCTTATCCCATACCTTTCCAGTTTCCCTAGTAGAATTCTGTGGTCAATGGTGTCAAAAGTTTTCTTTAAATCTATAAATACTCCTACAGCAAACTTTTTTTTTTATCTATACAACTAGTAATTTATTCAGTAAGTTCGATCAGTGCCAAAGATGTAGACTTATCTGCTTTAAAACCATACTGGTTGTCTGTAAGGAGGTTGTGTTTTTCAATGAAATCCTCCAATCTCTTAGTGAAGATTTTTTCAAGTATTTTGGAGAATTGTGAGAGTAAAGAGACCGGCCTGTAATTTGTGAAATAATGACTGTCTCCTGTTTCGTATAGTGGTATTACTTTTGCTATTTTCATTTTGTTTGGAAATTTACCAGTTTGAAATGATAGGTTACAGATGTGGGGGAGTGGCTTAACAATTCCTTCAATTACTTTTTTCACTATTGTCATGTCAATTTCATTCCAGTCCGTTAATTTTTTTGTTCTTAAATTTACTCACAGTCTCGATAATTTCCTTTTCAGTAACTGTACCCAAAAAGATTGTGTTTGGATTTCTATCTTCTATTTCATTTACAGAACCACTGTTGTTTGTTTCTGGTGTCACTATTGATTTTGCTAGTTCAGGACCAACATTTACAAAAAATTTATTGAAACCACTGACCACATCCTCCATATTATTTATCAAACTGCCATTTTCAATAAAATATTCTGGATAATTAGCATTCTTGGGTCGATTACTAATAATCTCACTGAGTACTTGCCATATTCCTCTTAAGTTATTTTTATTATCCTCTAATATTCCATTGTAGTATTCTTTCTTACAAATCCTCATTATATTAGTAAGCTTATTTTTTATATCTTTTATATTTGATCTCAGCCTCCACCATTCTGCACTTAATGAATTGTTTATATAATGTATTCTTCTTTTTACATGAATTTAGTAACCCCTTGGTGACCCAAGGAATATTTTTGTTTTGTTGTCTGTCACTGTATTGTTTTATAGGACAGTTTTTATTGTACAATGACTGAAATATTTGTAAAAATTTATCATTTGCTTTATTTATATCATTTTCATCATAAACTATCTTCCAGTCTTGTATTAATAATTTCTTTGCCAGTAATTACATAGATTCTTCGGTTCTTCTTCTTTTATATTTAATATTTTTGGTATACTTTTTCTTCCTATAATCACATTGATAGACAACAAAAATCTACAGGTGGTCACTGATATCATTCAATAAAAGCCCACTCATGATATTATTTTCCATAATGTTTGTGAATATGTTATCAATTAGTGTGGCACTGTGTGACGTGATTCTGCTAGGTCCAGTAATTGTTGGATGTAAGCCCATACTGTACATTGTGTTGATATATTCTGTCAAACTATGTTGTTTTGAATTCATAAGATCTATATTGAAATCCCCACAGATGAACATAACTTTATGAATTAGTTTTGCATACATTTTTCCCATCCAGTCCTTAAATAAGTCAATGTTTGATCCAGGTGTTCTATATACACAGCTCACTACTATATTCTTCACATTGTCCAGACAGATTTCTATTGTAATACATCCAAACAAATCATCCACAGTTACTGACAGATTTTCAACAACCTTGTATTTCAAGCTCTTGTCAACATAAATTGCAACTCCTCCTCCTTTTTTCACTTTTCAATTTATATAATTTAATTCATTGCCATCCATGGTAAAATCCACTCCTTTCACTTCACTGAGCCACATCTCTGATATTGCCACAATATTGAATGGCTCTTTAAACTGATGTAAATAATATTTAATGTTATTAAAGTTGTCATAGAGACTTCTGCTTTTGAAGTGGATCATAGAAATATTGAAATCAGATGTGACCCTTGTGTTAAACTGTTCATCCGTGTAGTAACTACAGTCATTATTGATGGAGCTACGTAAATAAATTATTGTCAGGGTCTATGTTATATTCTACGTCCTTTGGGTTGTGATCCGTATATTCAAAAACTTTCAGTTCCTGATGTTCCTGATCTCTCACTTTCAAGTATTAGTTGTATTGAAAACTATTTACAATAAAAAGAAACTGAGTTTCTAAGAAGAAAATAATCAATGAGGCAGACAAACATTGTGGAACAACATAGTGGTATGGGGATTAATCAGAATAGCACCTAGATTAATTATTTTTTCATTGAATGGGCTGTTGATCTAATGTCAGAAGAACTAAGGTTTTAAAATTAAGTCATGTGGGAATATTTTCCTTTATTAACTTAACTCCTAAGCCCAACTCATTCTGCGGTTGGACTAGAACTGAAACACTAATGAGGGTTCCAAGCCAAGGAACACAAGGTGTCAAATTCAGTGGTCCTTGGACTTCATTTCTGTTGTTTGCAGATGATGTGGTTCTGTTGGCATCATTGAACAATGACCTACAGGTCGCTGGAGCAGTTTAGTAGTGAATGTGAAGTGGCTGGGATGAAAATTGACACCTGCAAGTCCAAGTCTGTGGACCTCAGCCAGGAAAGGATTGGCCTCTCCAGGTTGGGGATGAGCTGCTGACCCACATGGAGGAGTTTAGGAGAAGAGAGAAGGACATTAACAGATGGATTGGAGCAGCATCTCCTGTATTGGAGACGTTGTACTGGTCTGTGGTGGTGAAGAGGGAGCTGAGCTGCAAAGCAAATTTGTCAGACACACAAGCTCCTGAAATGAGCTTTCTCTGTAGGGTTACTGGACTCACCTTAGAGGCAGAGTGAGGAGTTCAGTTATACAGGAAATGCTCAGAGTAGAGGTGCTGCTCCTCTACATCGATAGGAACCAGTGGAGGTGATTTGGGCATCTAATCGGGATACCTCCTGGATGCCTCCCACATGAGGTGTTTGTGACATGTCCCACAGGGAGGAGACCCCGGAGTAGACCCAGGACCTGCTGGAGCGACTGTCTTCCAGCTGGCCATGGAACGCTTTGATATATCCTCCCTGAAGAGCTGTAGGACATGGTTGGGGTGATGGAAGTCTGGCCTCCTCTGCTTAGACTGCTGCCCCAGTAGTCAGTAGATGAAGTACTGATTAATTAATATGCAAATTAAATGACTCACATGATCAAAAAAGTCAAACTTTTTCTTCCGATACTTAACTTTGTACTGTGAAAGGGACAACCACTCCAACACTCATCTCCACCTGCTCCACAAAGGCTGTACTCTCTTCATCACCGACCACTGGCTTGGATTGTTTACTCCAGGTATTTAACCTCATCTATCTTCACTACCTCTACCTCTTGCATCTTCTCCATTATACATGCCCCTGCCTCTCATTCACACATGTATTCTGTCTTGCTTCTACTGACTTTCATTCCTCTTCTCTCATCGTTGCTGTTCCTCTCAAATGCACACTTCAACTTCTTCAGGTTCTCTTTCACATGCTCCCTCCTTTCACTACAGATCACAATGTCATCTGAGAACATCACAGTTCACAGAGACTCCTTCCTGACATTGTCTGCCAGCCTGTCCATCACCATGGCAAACAAGAATGCAGTCACCCCCCACTTGGAATCTATCTGTCACTCCTGCAGCACACCTAAACTTCATCTCACTTTTCTCATATACTGTAGTTCCTTCAGCACTCTGCCATACTTTGCTGCCACTCCCAACTTCCTTTTACAATACCAGCTTCCTCTCTTGGCACATTACCTACCTTCCTCTCTGCATACTCATATTTATCAATCTTCCATGAAGTCTGATATTCCCCCCCATAACAAATTCCATTCATCATTTGTAGAAAATTAAAGGTTTCTTCCATAACTCAAGCTCTCCCACTGCACCGAACTTAATTGAAAAGGAGACAGTCATTTTATTCAAGTGTGACACAGTAACTCTGTTACGTTCCCGTGCACTTTTACGCAGCGCACGGGGGGAAGGAATGAAAACCCACATGCAGAGATTAATGAGTGCAATTTTATGAAACAAAAATAAGTTTTTAGTCCAGCAAACGATCTAGACAAGCAAACAGTCAGATGGGTTATGGTAATGAAGGGCACTGGAAAAACAAGGACGGCTCTAGGATGCTCATCAGCCTGAGGGAGGGAATGCCTAGTACCGCAGAACAGCTGGACGGCACATAAAGAAAGGCAACCAGGAACTTACTAGCTGGAGAGGTCCGAGGCAGTCCGATGTAAGCAAGAGAGCAGGAACAGCCGCAAACAACAGGCAACGGACGGGCATCAGGTGAAGATATAGAAGACTATACCAGTCAGGCTGAAAGTGATAATCTCGGGAGTGGAGACAACATACACAGAGGAGAACTGCTACTGTGTATAATGCGCACAACGATCCGGCCATCTTTTTCCCCAAATACAGAGGTACTAATGAAGAAAGAGATCACCGGTGTGCATAATGACAAGTAACCAGAGGGAGTGCGTGGGCTGGACTGAATGGAAACACATGAGCAAGAGTGAATGCCTGGGCATGTGAGTGAAGATGAATCAAGGCGCGTGTGTGTATGTGTGCATGTGAGTGAGAATGAGAGTAAGTGCATATATGAGTGTTAGCGTGAGCAAGGGAAAACCAATAATAAGAAACAGCTGGTGCCACTGACAGGAGGAGGAGGCGTGGCCACGATGTCAGGGAGCAAAGGACCCAAAAGGCTCCCTGAAGCTTCTGATGAAAAATAAGCAAACAATAAACAATATGGTCAAAATAGCCACAGTGTCAGATCTGGGTGATCTGGGTTTGAGACCCTCAAACCCAAGTTGATGACAGACCCCCTCCCCCCTCCTCCCCAAGGGGTGGGGCCCAGACACCCGAGTGAAACCAGAGGAAAAACTGTCATGGGTCGTGTGCTGACTCTGTCGGCACTTGAGCTGTGCGGTAGTCTCCCTTCTCTCCTCTGGCGCGGTTCTAGACATTTATTTTGACAGCGTCTCAGCAGGGCATCTGGCTGTCAGTGGAGCTCTGCTGAACACCTGTTTCTGATCAGCTGATGACCCTTTAATAAATGAACAAAGCCACGGCTCCCTATAGCGTCTCACTGATGGCTCGTGAGAGCCATCCATAACAAAAACAAAAGAACCCAATAAGAGACCCCCCGCCACCACCACCACCACCAAAGAGGAAAACAACAAACCAGGGTTGGACATGAGAAAAAACAGGTTAGGAGGGAAATGACAGAAATAATACAAGAATAATAACATACAAGTAAAGTGAGGAGAACCTCCTCCCAGCCGCAACCTAGGACAACAACCCCGTACCCAGGAGTTCAAAGTTCAGGGGGCCGACCAGAGTCCCAGGCCCAAGGCATGGCAAGGGGTGGCTGATCTTGTGGCCTGCCAGTGTCCCAAGCCCAGCAGGCGGCCCGCTGAACAGCATTAGGCGGCCTGCAAGGACAGATGGTCCACCCGACCTTGAGACTACTAACTAACTAACTAACTAACCTGCACTTATATAGCGCTTTTCTAGTCACAAAGACCACTCAAAGCGCTTTCATTAATACTAACCCTCTATTCTAAGGGCCTATAGGAAACAGATATCTAGGGACAATTTAGAACAGCCAATTAACCTAACATGCATGTCTTTGGCATGTGAGAGGAAACCGGAGAAATCCCGGAGTAAACCCACGCAACACGGGGAGAACATGCAAACTCCACACAGATCACTGTTGGTCGGGGGCTGGGATCGAACCCACGATCCCACGATCCCCACAATCCCCCGGCCAAGGGTAAACTGTGCTGCCGCAGTGCTAACCACTGCGCCACCGTGCAGCCCAAAGACTAAGTTTTTCGGGTGGCTGGCGAGCATTGTTGAGCCACAAGGACTGGAGGGGAGAGTGAGGAGGTGGCCTACCCACCGGGAGACTTGGAGGTAGGTGACCGGGCCGAAGGAAAGGAAGCCCAACGGCATCTGGCCGCAAGGACTGAAGAGCCATGTCGGCATCTAGCGATGGGGACTGAGCCCCCCCCACCCCATGTGGCTTTGAGCAGGGGGACCATAGCACCCGCGATAGTCCCAGTCCGGGACATAGCTGCACCAGCGATGGCGCCTACCCGGA
Source organism: Pholidichthys leucotaenia (assembly GCA_020510985.1). Classification (NCBI taxonomy): domain Eukaryota; kingdom Metazoa; phylum Chordata; class Actinopteri; order Cichliformes; family Pholidichthyidae; genus Pholidichthys; species Pholidichthys leucotaenia. Next base: position 212,131,186 of record CM035838.1, read on the forward strand.
ACCTCATTGCTTCCACGGTGAGCACTGACTGGGCCTGCGTTGCACCCACGGTGGACCCCAACTGAGCCCTAGTTGCACCCACAATGGAGTCCAGCTGGGCCCTTGCTGTACCTGTGGTGGACCCAGAACGGGCAAGATCTGCACCCACGCTGTACCAGTCGACCCGTGAGAGCACCAGACCCAAGAGACGGTAAACCAGAGAAACCCCAGGCGAAGGCACAGGAGGTGGGTCCCCAGTAATCATAGCAGGAGAAGCTGCACCCATGGTGAACTCTGGCTGGAGATCCGCTGCACCTGCAATGGACCCCGGTTGGGCCAATGCTGTGTCCTCGGGAAGCTGATACACCAAGGCGAGCACCATACCCAGGAGGCAGCCTACTAGTGGACCAACAGGCGATGGCGGCGTCATGGAACCCTCCGGCAGTGCTGAACCATCACCAGCGACCCTGAAAGAAGGCTTGGACAGAGGGCACAAAGAAGGGAAGTCAGGGTCACCAGTGGCGGCGAAGCCCAGCAAGGTGAGCTAAGGTGCAGCTGATGGCTGCACCCGACTCTCCTCACCAAGAGCCGGGCATGATTTCTCTAAAACTGAGTAAAGAAAAATAAAAGAAATCACTCGCCTGAACTCAAGCTCCACCGCCGTTCAGGGCTCCGTCGATCCTGCTGAGGGCAATGGTTTGGGCACTTACTCTGCTGCAGCGGCCTCCGCAGCAGGCGTGACGGTAGTTGCAGTCCTGATCTCCTCCAGAGAGCTCTCCAATGCCGGTGACTCCTCCGGCAAGGACTCTTGAGGTGGAGTCCCATGTTGTGCTGGACCCTGGTAGGCTGAAGCCAGGGGATGCTCCTCCATCGGCGCAGGCTTCAGGTTGGTCACAGCACCCCTCGTCTGACCATGCCGGCTCTGCAGGGCTTGAGTAGAATCTTTCAGCACTGCAGCCCCCTCCTTCCTCTGAAGATCAAGCTTGAGGCGTAATGGATCCTCAGAGCAGGTGGGCAGAAAAAGCAGACAAAAAATTTAAAAAAAAGAAAATTGCACTCACAAATCTCTGCTGTTTTTTTTCTTTTCTGGCCGGATCATACTGTTACTTTCCCGTGCGCGTTTATGCAGCGCATGGGGGGAAGGAATGAAAGCCCAAGTGCAGAGATTATTGCATGCAATTTCATGAAACAAAATAAGTTTTCAGTCCAGCAAAAGATCTAGACAAGCAAACAGTCAGATGGGTTATGGTCATGAAGGGCACCAGAAAAACAGGAACGCCTCTAGAACGCTCATCATCCTGAGGGAGGGAATGCCTAGTACCGCAGAACAACTGGACGACACAAAAAGAAAAGCAACCAGGAACTTAATTGCCGGAGTGGTTAAAGGCAGTCCGTGCAGTCCGGTGTAAGCAAGAGAGCAGGAACAGGCGCTCACAACAGGCAACGAACAGGTGTCAGGTGAAGTTAGAAAAGACTATAACAGTCAGGCTGAAAATAATAATGTAGGGGGTGGAGAAAACACACACAGAGAACTGATACTGTGTTTAATGCCCACAATGATCCGGCCATCTCTTTCCCCAAATACAGAGTTTATATAATGACAATACTAATGAGGAAAGAGATCACCGGCTCACACACCACCAGCAAATATATGAGTAAATATACTGAACATCCGTGAGTAAAAATTTCTAAATGTCTGAGAAAAAAAATATAGGTTTACATGAAAAAAAAAATGATGAAATTTTTGAGAAAGTTCCAAATTTTAACGAAAAATATTGCAAATTTAGGGAAAAAAGACAAAAATTTACAAGAAAAAAACAATTTTACAAGTAAAAAGTAACAAATGTATGAGGAAAAAGTCCCAAGATTAAAGTAAAAAACTGACAAATTTATGAGAAAGTCACAAAATTATGAGAAAAACTAAGAAATTTATTAGAATAAAGTTTCAAGTTTAGAGGAAAAAAAAATAACTTTTTGAGAAAGAAATTTTCAAGAAAATGTTTCAGTTTAGTAGAAAAAAGTCAGAACTTTACGAGAAAATAAGTTGAAAACAGGTATATGGGTAAAGTCCATGTGAGCAAATACAGATGGAGCCCACATGGAAGCCACAGACAGACCCACATGGGACCCTTAAGAAAGCCCAGTTTAATCTTTGGTTGGGCTCACAGGGACATGCTGGCTGAGAAGGCAATGAAAACTCACCTTCCATGGAAAAGTGTCATAGTCTCCCGTGCGCCAATAGAGAGGGAATGAAGAGAGGGAAGTCAGCAAGAGGGAATGAAAAAGAGAGAGGGAATGAAAAACTCAAGTGCTGGAGTAGATCGTGCCATTTATTATTAAAAGAGAGAGGGAATGAAAAACTCAAGTGCTGGAGTAGATCGTGCCATTTATTAATGTAAACTGTAACAAATTCGCAAGTCCAGTCACCACACTAATGCAGACGGTCACAATGATAGAGTAATGGCCACCAGACAAACAGGGAAGCCACCCGGATGTCCCACAGCCTGGGAGAATCCTGGTGCTAATGATTGCTGGGCACACAGAAAAGGCACACGTACTCACGGCTGTGGAGATCCGAAGCTGTCCGTGTCGTCTGGTGAGCGGAGAGTAAAGGCAGAGTCGGACACTAACATTAAGGAATCCTCCGTCTTTAAATGTTAGGCTGACAAGATGAAGGAAGTATAGCTTGACCTTGAGTTCCAATTTATAAATTATTCTTTGCTGAAGAATTTTATTTTTTTTTTAAACTCAAAAGTCAGGCTTTTGAGACTGCTTCTCTCACCCAAGAACTAGAGATGTAACCCTATCCATTGGCCATTAAGTGGAAGTTAATCGCTTTCTCCAAGACTCTTTGGCAAAGGAATGTTCTAATTGACAGTTTTATGATCGACATAGTCAAGACTTTGGAAGCCAAGATTCTCCAGTAAAGAACCTGTTTCACTGTGCCATCTAGTGGACGAATCAGGAATATTTAAATTTTTCCTTTGCAGTGGAATTTATGCCTTATGGACTATGAACTAACTCATATTCTTTCTCTTAAGACAATATCTGGCAACAAAGACCTGATTGAACTCTGGGATGGACAATGGGTTTCAAATGCTTTTATTGATATGATTCGATTTGATATAATTGTGGTGTGTTCTGCTATTTTCAGGAAGAAATTAATGTTTGGATGCTTATTATCACAAGTTAATTACAGTAGATGTAGATGTATTTTATGCTCCTTTATTTAGTAGAATATCTTAGTCACTAAAGTTCGAGGAATTTATGCATTTTTTTTCAGCAACATGTGTCTTAAAAGGGGGTCTCACTTCTCAGATCAAATGCCTCTTCAACTCCTCATTCTTCAGCAGACCATAGCTGCACTACATTGTTGTCTATTGGACAACTGACCAATAGAGTTCAAAGCTTCATTGCATTACCCTTTTTAGGTTGAGTTTATGATCCTTGTTGGAAGAAGCTCAAAATATAATTGGGCCACCTCAGGTCTCATGAACTTTTGGGACCACCCTGCAACACTAGAGAAATCTTAAGTTTTATTGCTCTTTGTTCAGAGTCTGATCGGGTGTGGTTGGCCAAAGCTATGAGCAGCTTTCTCTGCTTCTCCAATTTTTCTCCTATCTTTTAAAAAAAGGGCCCAGAGCCTGTCATGCTCTGTGTTAATCCAGTTTATTTTCTTTAAAATTCATTTTTCTTATTTTAATCTTCTTTTTCTTTAAATCATCATGCAAGAAGATTTTGTTTAATTTTTTTTAAAGCTTAAACCCACTCATTTAAACCACCAACATCGGAAAAAATGAGTTTGTGATGTAATTTGACTTTCTGAAGAGACTTTGCACAATAAACCAATTCCTTCTTCAGTGCATAAGAGAGGACCTCGCCCAGTTTGCTGGAACATGCTTTGTGATCCTGGGAGGAGGCCATAACAGTGGTGAGCCTGTTTGCCAGCCTCCCCACAGACCCACGCTGGTCCAGTGAAACAGAATCCGGAGGACCCGCCTACTACCCACAGGGACGCGAAGTTTCTGCGGCTGACGGTCTGTTATGTAATTTACACTTGTCTTCAGAATATTCCTGGTATAAGTTCTTTGAACCTAATTTTATGCAAACACCCATCAGAATCTCAAAATGCATGTTGTCTTTCATGAATCTACATTCTTTATCAGAGTAAAACAAATTTTCTAAATTTTTTTGTAAAGTTAATTATCTTTTTCTTCACAAAATCATATCCACTTTTCTCAATCAATGCTATTTTATGGTTTTCCAATTTCCAGTATACTGACAAATTAAACTACGCTTCATGTGGTTCCACAAATACTTGATTCATAAATAACTCAGTAACAGTCTATGATGCCCATGATACATGTAAATTCTCTGTTTTAAAGTTATGCAAATATGTTAACCTATTCTGACATTTCTTATTAAATCATTGAAAGACATATGGGAGTTATTGTTTGATTTCATGTCCATCTTCTTGATTATCAGAAACAAGAACTCACACAAGGGTTTATTATGAGACTGATCAAATATTTTCATTAGGATTATTAACTAAGGCTTAACTTGCCAATTGCTAAATTCTTAAGCTTAAGTCTTAGTGCATAAGAGTTTCCACCTCTATAAAATGTGGATGGTGCCCTAACAAGGAATTGAGTGTGATGAAATCTTCATTCTTATTCACATTCATATTTACACTAATACGTGTACCAACATTAAATTACCTATAAAACCCTTTAATTTCACTACAGAAGTCATACTGTATAACACTCATGGAGGTACACGCTGCCACGGATGAGGGTGACTGCTCCGACAATCTCTTTTCCCAAATGCAGCGTATTTATTATCCTGACGCAAATGAGGAAAGAGATTGCTGGTGTGAGGAAACATGGGCTGGACGTGATTGAACCAGGTGTGTAGGAGTGCGTGTATGAGCGTGTGAATGGGAATGAATGGAGTGTGAGTGTATGTGTGTGAGAACACCCAAGATGAAGCACAGCTGACGGCATTTGACAGGAGGAGGGGGCGTGCCCAAGCTGTCAGGATAATAAGTCAGAATGGGGTTTGGAACACCAAACCCAGATTTATGACAGGCCCTTCCCCTCTAGGGGTTATTCCAGAACCCCAGTAATACCAGCTGAAAACAAAAAGAACACACCGCAAGGGGACTCCCCCCAGCAACAAACAGTTACCCAGGGTGGAAGGTGGGGGAAGACCGGTTAGGAAGGAAGCAACCAGTGACAAATACAAGCCGTAATAAGCAAGTCCAAAACCGTGACCCTCCTAACAGCCTCCACATAGGACACAAACCCCCCTCCCCAGAAATCCAAAGTTCAGGGGGTCAACCAGAGTCCCAGACGCCCAGCATGGTGAGGGGTGACTGATCGAGTGGCCTGCACCAGTCCCAGGTCCAGCAGGCGGCCTGCAGAGTCGTTTCCGGCGGCCTATCCAGGCTGATGGGCCACCCGACTTGAAGGCCCCAGTCTTTCAGGTGGCCGACCAGCATGGTGGAGCCACCAAAACCGGAGGGGAAGGCAGAGAGGCAGCCTAGCCACTCAGAAAACCGAGGAACAGAAGCCCCCCTGCCGCCGAAGCTTGGAGCGGGGGGACTGTAGCACCCGCGATGGTCCCGGTCCGGGATGTGGCTGCACCCGTGATGGCCCCGGTCCGGGACGTGGCTTCACCTGCGATGGTACCGGTCCGGGACGTGGCTTCACCCGCGATGGTCCCACACTGGGACGTGGTTGCACCTGTGATGGTCCCGGTCTGGGACGTGGCTGCACCTGCGATGGTCCTGGTACGGGACATGGCTGCACCGGCGGTGGACTCCAGCTGGGGCTCTGCTGCACCAGTGGTGGATTCTGGTTGGAGCACCGTTGCACCTGCGGTGACCCCCACTGGGGGCCTCATTGCTCCCGTGGAGGCCTCCCCAGCGAGGGAGGTGATGCTCCTCGCATACACAGGAGTTGAACCCCGATCCTCGGTTGACTCCAACAGACTTCTGGCAACCCTGGCCGGAGGCGCCGAGCTCGAAAGGAGAAAAAGAGAAACTAGGTCAGGGTTGCTGGCAGCGGTGGAGCCCGGTGTGGTGGTCCCGAGGGCTACTGTGAGCTGCCCCGGGTCAACCTCACCATGAGTTTGGCAGTGTGACATTAATATTGAAACTCCTGATGTAATGGAGCACACTTGCCTTAACTCTGGCTCCACTGTTTTCCAGGACTCCAGCAATCTTAGGTGTGCGGGATCCTCCAGTCCACCGGGTGCCTCATCCCCGTTGGCCTCTTACGAGGGAGGTGGACCTGCCTCGTTGTCAACAGGCAGCCCATGTGGTGGTAGCTCCTCTCCGGTGACCCTAGGATGGAGCTCGAAGGGGATAGGAGAGGGAGAGCGATTAGGGTTGCCAGCAGCGGCAGAGCCCAGCGAGGGAGGTGCAGATGCGGCTGGGGGCTGCACCCACCTCCCCTCCCCAAAAGCCAGAAAAGATCCCTCCACCATCAACAAAGGAACTACAGGAGAAACTACTTGCCTGTGCTTAAGCTCTGCCGCTGTCCAGGACTCTGACGATGATGCCCTCGGTCCCATCAGCTGGAGGTCTGGTCCAGGGGATGACTCCACTGCGGGGGCTCCCTCAGCTGGCAAGATGGTGGTAGCAGGAGTGGGACTCGCGTGCACCGTCCTCCACACCTCTGGTTCCTCCGGCATGGCAGGCATGGACGACTCCTTCGGTGGCCCATGGACTGGACCTTCCTGGTCCTCTGGCTCCTCCTCCCCTGAGCGACCTGGATCCGGGACCGATGGGCTCATGGGGACACATAGAAAAGTTGCTGAGACCAGGAACGAGAGCACTGTATGCTGCTTGGGCGGAGAACTCAGGGAACTGCACACCTTGAGTCTCCTCACCAGGAGGCAGTCAAAACTGATCATTGACTGTGGAGCTCGAATGAAAAGAAACTTGCCTGTTCTCCTGGCACTGGAGGTCCCCAGCGGCCTCTGAGGCGTGCTCTCTACTATCCTGGCATTCCTCATGGGGTTGAGGCTCCACCTCCTTCGAGGAACTCTCTTGAAGTCTTTCAGAGAATCTCTGGAAGGGGCCACGGCTTCACCTCCAAGATGAGGTCCGTTTCAGCCAGTAGAGCCCGCCAATGTTCCTCCATCTCCTCCGGTGACGGGGCGGAGCATAACCCGCTCCATCTCCTCCGGTGACGGGGCGGAGCATAACCCGCTGATGCAAGAGGCCACGTGCAACATTGTTTTTCTGCCATTTTGGATGCCAAACAGCCTGCAGCCTGTGTTGAGAATAACAATTATTCTAATAGAACGTACTCAGTCCAACTCGCCACGATGTTGTTTGTTTTCCATTACGACTTAATACCACCTTAAGTGAGTGAGATCTTGACAGCAAGGCGGCCCGACACTCCCATGACATCGTTTGTATGGGACAAGAAAAACACAAGATGGATATGGAGGCGAGCCTGCTGCTCTCTTGATTTCTGTCAGTGTAAAGGCAAAAAAGGAGAGCCAGAGAAGGCTACAGGTAATGAGACAAAACACTGGAAAAGTATCGGAGAGTTCACGAAGTCTTGGAGCAGTGGAAGATTTGAGGATACAAACTAGATCACATCTGAGGGTAAGCTAATGTTTGCCAGTACTAGTTAGCACTAATAAGTCCCCCATACTACATTGCAATCACAGCAAGTTTTCGCTACTAGGTACTGTTGGAATTAATTCTTGTTCACTGTTTCTTTGAGTGAGAGCGGATACGAAATACCTTAGGGATTGACATAACGTTTGGCTCAGGAGACGCACACACACAGGCTCAGAGTAGTTCAAACTGTTTATTAACAACAGGGATGTATGGGTGTGTGTCTGCGGAATGTTAATGTGTTGGTGGTGGCGTCTGCTTCGGGCACAGAGGCAGGAGACCGTTCAGCCGGTAACCCTATGGGAAAGAACAGACACAGGGTGACGGGCACACACCAACACAGGAGGAGAATAGGCGAGGGAGAGAAGCTTACTTGTATGGGACCGATGACTGGCACTTCAAGGACGGGACCCCGGGAGACAGCCACCTGCAGGACTCGGTGCAGCAGCGAGGAGGGACGAGGGATGGAGTTGTCCGCCGCCGAGGAATCCACCTGTGCACAGGGGAGTAGACTGCAAAAGGTGAGGTAAGTGATCTTCTTACCGCTTAGCGTGGTGCTGAAGAATGAGTAATTGCTTCTCATGGAAGGGAGATGAAGTCTAACGGCTTCAGGCCGAAGCTCAGGGCGAGGCGGCTTATATTCCCCGCCGCTGATGGTTGACAGGTGTGCGAGCAGGTGGCGCTGCTGATGAGCGGTGCGGTGTGACAGTACTCCCCCCTCTAGCAGCGCCTCCTGGCGATGGCTTCTCAGGGTGCGCTCGGTGGAAGTCGGCGATGAGCGATGGGTCCAACACGAACGACGGGGGCACCCACTGTCGATGCTCGGGCCCATAGCCCTCCCAGTCCACCAAGTACTGCAACCCGCGACCCCGGCGCCGGGAGTCTAGGATGGAGGAGACGGACCAGGCAGGATGGCCACCAATCATCCGGGGCGCGGGTTGCACCGCAGGAGGGGGGCAAAGGGGGTCGGTGACTGCCAGCTTCACCTTTGACATGTGGAAGGTGGGATGGATGCGGAGGGAGGGGGGAATAGCCACGCGCACAGCCACCGGGTTGATGATCCGGATGATGGGGTAGGGACCCATGAAGCGCTGTGCCAGCTTTCTCCTCTCGCCTTTTAGAGTGACGTCCTGGGTGGAAACGTAGACACGTTGCCCAACTCTGTACGCCGGGGCAGGTCTTCTATGCCGGTCCGCCACAGTCCCGTTGCGCTCCGCTGTGCATAAAAGCGCACTGCGCGCGGCAGCCCAGGTGGAGGGGAACTGCCTGAGATGTGCTTTAACTGAGGGGACAGTCACCTCACTCTCCTGCTCCGGAAACAGCGGGGGGTCGTAACCCAGGGACGCCTTGAAGGGAGACATCCCTGTAGGAGAAGAGCGAGCGGTATTATGAGCATATTCAACCCAGGCAAGATGGTTGCTCCAGGACGTGGGTTTGGATCTGGTCACACAGCGGAGCGCAGCCTCCAGCTCCTGATTGGTCGGCTCACACTGCCCGTTGGATTGGGGGTGATGGCCGGAGGAGAGGCTCACCTTGGCTCCGATGGCGTTGCAGAATGACCTCCAAACCTCAGATGAAAATTGGGGGCCCCGGTCCGAGACCACGTCCACCGGAATCCCGTGCAGCCTGACCACGTGTTGGACGAGGAGGTCCGCCGTCTCCAGGGCAGTAGGGAGGCCTCGCAGGGGGACAAAGTGCACGGCCTTGGAGAAGCGGTCCACGATGGTCAGGATGGTGTCATAGGAGTTGGAGACGGGGAGTCCGGTGACGAAATCCAACACGATGTGCGACCAAGGCCTGCCAGGGACGGGCAGGGGCTGGAGCAGACCCGCTGGAGGGGCATTTCCCGACTTGCAGGTGGCACAGATTGGGCAAGCCCGGGCGTAGCGGGCTGCATCCCTCCGCAGGCCTGGCCACCAAAAGGACCGTTGGAGGAGGTCTAGCATCCGGGAGGTGCCAGGGTGACAGGTGAGCTTGGAGGTGTGTAGCCAGTGGATGACCTCTCCTCGGACCGTGGATGGCACGAACAGCCTCCCCTCAGGTCCGCCGCAAGGGTCAGGTTCCACCTCCTGTGCCTTCCGGATCTTGCTCTTGATGTCCCACGAGATGGCTCCCACGACGCACGACCTGGGCAGGATGGAGTAGGGCGTCTCCTCCGACTCCACGGGAGTGAACTGCCTAGAGAGGGCGTCAGGCAGACCGTTCTTAGAGCCAGGCCTGAAGGTGATTGAAAATTGGAACCTGGCGAAGAACAAAGACCAGCGCGCCTGGCGGGCGTTCAGGCGCTTGGCAGATCGTAGATACTCTAAGTTCTTGTGGTCCATGAGGACCACGAACGGCAGGTTCGCCCCCTCTAGCCAGTGGCGCCACTCCTGCAGGGCGAGTTTGATGGCCAAGAGCTCTCTGTCCCCCACATCGTAGTTCCTCTCCGCCGGGGACAAGCGCCGGGAGAAGAAGGCGCAGGGCCGTTTGGCGCCATTGTCCGGCGACCGCTGGGACAGCACTGCCCCCACTCCCGTGTCCGAGGCGTCTACCTCAACGATGCACTGCAGCGCGGGGTCGACCTGGCGAAGGACCCGGGAGGAGGAGAACTCCGCCTTCAGCGCCTTAAAGGTGGCAGCGACCTCTTCGGTCCCCCGGAACGGGACCTTCGGGGACGTGAGGCGGGTCAGTGGTCCAACGATGGAGCTGAAGTTGGGGACAAAGCGGCGGTAGAAATTGGCGAAGCCAACGAACTGTTGCACCTGCTTCCGGGATGCAGGTGTAGGCCATTCCACCACCGCCTTCACCTTCTCCGGGTCTGGGAGCACCTTGTTGTGGGCAATGATGAACCCCAGGAAGGACGTAGTCCTGGCGTAAAATTCACATTTTTCTGCCTTCACGTACAGACGATTCTCCAGCAGCCTTTGGAGGACCCGCCTCACGTGGACCTGGTGCTCGTCCCTGGACTTGGAGAAGATGAGAATATCGTCCAGGTAGACCAACACGAAAAGGCCGATGAAGTCCCGGAGGACATCATTTATGAGGCGCTGAAAGACGGCAGGAGCGTTGGTCAACCCGAACGGCATTACCAGGTATTCAAAGTGGCCGTTCGGGGTACGGAAGGCTGTCTTCCACTCATCTCCCTCCCGGATCCGGACGAGGTGGTAAGCGCTGCGTAGATCCAGATTGGTGAACCAGGTCACCCCCTGGAGGGAGTGGAAGGCAGTGTCCATGAGGGGCAGGGTGTAACGGTCCTTCTCCGTGATATCGTTGAGGGCCCGGTAGTCAATACAAGGGCGGAGGGACCCATCCTTTTTTCCCACGAAGAAGAACCCTGCCCCCACGGGTGACGATGATGGGCGGATTATCCCAGCACTTAATGACTCTTTCAGGTAGGCGTTCATCGTCTCCTTCTCCGGCGCTGACAGGCTATAGAGCCGACCAGAAGGTAAGGGAGCCCCCTGGCGGAGGTTGATGGCACAGTCATAGGGCCGATGAGGGGGGAGAGACATAGCTTTCGTCTTGCTGAACACCATACCCAGATCGTGAAATTCCGGAGGCACCAGAGACAGGTCCGGGGGTGCAACGTCCGTCGCAGGGGGAGGAGCGGACGGAGAGCAGGCAGCGGACTGAAGGCAGGTGCCCATGCAGAATGTACTCCATGCCGATACCCCAGCTGATTTCCAATCCAGGACTGGGTTGTGAAGACGAAGCCAGGGATACCCCAGGATGACGGGCGACACAGAGTTGGGAAGGACATAAAAGGTCATCTCCTCCCGGTGGTTTCCCGAGATGATGACCGGAACGGGGATGGTTTGGTGTCTCCTCTCCCTCTCCCGTCTCCTCTCCCGTGCCTCCCTTGGAGGCACGGGAGAGGTTGACTCGGGAGATGGGATTCCTCAGTGCCTGACAGCGGATGCCCAAACGGGTTGCCAGGCTCTGTGAAATGAAGCTGCCTTCTGCGCCCAAATCCACCAGTGCGTGGATGAGATGCCCAGTGGGGTTATGGCAGAAACGGATGGGCAGCTTCAATTGAGTGAGTGGACCTAACCGATTGACGTCCGCGAGGCCCCCTACAGTGACTCGCGGACCCCGCCGTTTGGCTTTTTGTGGACAAAGCTCCACCGTGTGTTGACTGTCTCCGCAATACATGCAGAGATTCAACTCACGGCGGCGTTGTCTCTCTGCTGGGGAGAGCTTTGTCCAGCCCGTCACCATCGGCTCCGACTCCTCGGGGCACGATGGTGCCGGCGCCGCCAGGGGGCGAGCTTGGGGCAGGCGCAGCGAGGCTCCCCGAGGGCGCGAAGTAGATGACTTCCGTCCTGAGGAGCGCTTGAGCAGCCTGTTGTCCAAGCTGATGGCTAGGGAAGTTAGCTCCGCTAGCGTTTCAGGGATATCCCGTCCAGCCAGTTCATCCCTCAGATCATCATTGAGGCTGCGGAGGAACAGGCCACAGAGGGAGCGTTCCTCCCAGCCCAATTCCTCCGCCGCTACCCGGAAGTCGACCGCATAGTCCGCTGCCGACCGGGTTCCCTGCTGGAGAGCGAGAAGCCGATTGACCTGGACCGTCTCGGTTTGAGAATGGTCAAAGACCTCCAGAAAGCGCCTCACGAATTGGCCATAGGTGAGGGTGGCATAACTGGGCCTCGCCATTACGGCGTAGGTCCAAGTTAACGCACGCCCCTCCAGAAGATTCCCTATGTAACCAATTCGGCTGTGATCCGAGGGAAAATCTCTGGGCACACGGTGGAACACGGACTCACATTGCATAATGAACCCCCGCGCTCCGCCGAGCTTACCGCTAAAGCGGGCGGGGGTCGGAATCGGTGTGAGCTGAACCGGTGCCACTGGAGCCGGCTGGACGGCCGCTGGAACAGCAGGAGCCGCGCCACCCTGGCGAGCCGGGGGGAACGGCTGTTGTGGGTCCAGGCGGTTCAATCGGTTAGTCAAATTTACTAATTGATTTAGGATCACCTGTTGCTGATAAACAACCTGATCCACTCGAGCCTCGAGGATGGTAAACCGGTGTGCGAGCCCGCCGTCTGCCGAGCCGCTCTGCTGAAGCCGTACTGACATAACGTTCGGCTCAGGAGATGCACACACACAGGCTCAGAGTAGTTCAAACTGTTTATTAACAACAGGGATGTATGGGTGTGTGTCTGCGGAATGTTAATGTGTTGGTGGTGGCGTCTGCTTCGGGCACAGAGGCAGGAGACCGTTCAGCCGGCAACCCTATGGGAAAGAACAGACACAGGGTGACGGGCACACACCAACACAGGAGGAGAATAGGCGAGGGAGAGAAGCTTACTTGTATGGGACCGATGACTGGCACTTCAAGGACGGGACCCCGGGAGACAGCCACCTGCAGGACTCGGTGCAGCAGCGAGGAGGGACGAGGGATGGAGTTGTCCGCCGCCGAGGAATCCACCTGTGCACAGGGGAGTAGACTGCAAAAGGTGAGGTAAGTGATCTTCTTACCGCTTAGCGTGGTGCTGAAGAATGAGTAATTGCTTCTCATGGAAGGGAGATGAAGTCTAACGGCTTCAGGCCGAAGCTCAGGGCGAGGCGGCTTATATTCCCCGCCGCTGATGGTTGACAGGTGTGCGAGCAGGTGGCGCCGCTGATGAGCGGCGCGGCGTGACAGGGATTAAAACACTTAATTATAGACTACAACCATTTACAAAATTATAACAAAGGATATAATGGTTCTTGATTGACTAATTGCTACCCGTAGCGGTGTATGCCCTATTACAGGAGGTTCTTTCGTCACCTGGTCCCTCCTCCAGGCAGTATGGTTTCCTTCTTGCCTTGAGAGAGAGCAGTCGCATTTTTCTTCCCTCCTCTCCTGCCTTCCTGATCTATTCCCAGCTTTTGCAATGTTGCGTTTTTGTCTGTGTTTAGTCGCTCTTCTTCTGCTGAATCTTAATCTAAACGGAAATTATGGATTTGGAAGCGGCTTAAATGTGCTATTGTCACTATTTTTCAACAAGAATTGGGCCAAAGGGGAGCCCAAGAATTGGAACCTACGAGGAGACTCATGGACATTGGAATTCATGCGTCTGTGGAAACATTATTGGTTATGATCTCAGGACTTTATTTTTGGCTGTGGAGTTCCCTGATGCATCAGAAATTGAAGGAAGGTGAGAGAGCTGATCAAAGCGGACCCGGCAAGCTCCTTCATCAAATTCGACCAGTTGGGGAGGGCACGAGTAGTGGCAAACGGTGAACTGAATGACAGTGATTCAGTGGAGGAATAAATCTGGAGCCCTGTGCTCTCCATGGAAAAACAGTTTAAGCCTGCACATATAATGAAAGCACAGAATTACACGGGTGAGGACAAATTCTATTCTCTGAGTGCACTGTGCTGTTTTGATTTGATTTGACCTTGTTTGCCCCGTGTTTACATTCCTCCTGATTGAGATAAGCGGAAGGACCGGCTCTTATGTCTACCCAAACAATCGACAATCAGTTGTTGTCGTATCAGCGGATTGGACCCTCAAGGACAATGCCCATGTGCCTTCTGCAAGCAAGAGAGAGAGCAAGAGAGATAGACTCTGGACTATGGACTCTGGACTTGTTTATAAGTCACATGATTATAACATCTATCCACTGCCAGGAGGCGCCCTCTGCTGCTCACTAACAACTGTTACATTTACACTACACAATGCATACAACATTACATGCATACAATACACTGCCTCTCAACTTTTGTGTGTGATCTCCTGCTAAATGTCTGCTAAATGTGCATTGAGGGTTTTTTTTGCCTGTAATCAAAATTTCACTCACTTGCCGAGCGTTATTCTGATAAAACATGTTTTTTTCTCTCGCCTACTGTGTCATACCCACTCTCTTTTTCTTTTTTTCCCCTTTCTTCTTTATGACTGGCGCCTAGTGGCTGCCCCGGCCTTGGATGCGCTCTGCAGAGCATGCCCAAATGCCAAGTCACGTTTCGTTACCTTGTATTCATACATGTGTAATGACAATAAAGTTGAATCTCATCATCTCATCATCTCATCATCTCATCGCTGTCAGTTGTCATTCTTTGCATGTAATCACCCAGAAACCCTTCCTCATTACCTACGTTAAATGGCTTCTATAATAGTGTTTGCCATTCACAATTTCCCTATTTTTCTTATTTGTGCATTACACTAATCCTGTAGATTGTTGATGGTAATCTAAATGGTTTCCTAGGTAAATGTTTAGTACTAATAATTCGGGTACTGTACCTAAATGTGACATGATTTGACTTACAAAGTGTATTCCATTAAATATTTTCCATTATCTAAGTAAATCATTTCAGCTATTTCAAATCTTGATACTGTTTCAGTTAAGAGTTTCAGTGTCACCATAGCAGTATTCAGATTAGTGCAGGGGGAAAGTATTTGTATATTCAATAAGTGTGTAAATAATTTCTAAACATTTTTAACTTCACTGTTATTTAGCTCAATGAAATTCATGCAAAGATTTTGAAAAGACTAAGTTTATGCAGGGAAGATCAAATTATTTTGCTTTGAGCTCCCTAAAGCACTATTCTCTTAACTGAGTAAGAATCTGTATTGTCTTTGTAGTAGATTCTAAATTAAGTCCCACAGTAAACACAAATTCAGAATAAATTGGACTTTTCTTAGACATCTGGAACTTTTCTCATAAATTTGCATGGTTTGCTTCCTCCTTTTCAGTATACCTTCTTTCTTATAAACATGATATATCTTTTTACAATAATCTGCAAATATTTTCTTAAATATCTAAAAATTTATTGGTGTAAATTTTAACTTCTCCTATTGAATGTTGTGATTTCATTACCAAGCGGTTTTATCTATATTTTTCTCTTCATTATTGATTATTTATTGGTAATTATTTATGTATTATCTTTTTTTCTGACACCTGAAGAAACTACTAGAAGTGAGGAATACAGCTAAGCTGGAAAACCTACAGTGTAACACAAGGTCGAAGAAGAAGAAATACTCAACGGCTCAGAATGAGCTACAGAAGTACACCAGAGAGATGAAGCACGACTGGTGGGATGGAAAAGGGGAGGGACCTCAAACTGCAGCAGACAGGAAGGACATGAAAACATTCTTCACAGGTTTGAGAGAAATCTACTGCCCTAAACCAAGAGGACTGATCCAACTAAAGGATATGGATGGTGAAACGGTTTTGCAGGAGAAAGACAAGATCCTGGACAGATTTGCAGACCACTTTGACCACCTACTTAACAACCCTGGAGATCTCACTGAAGAGGCTAAAGAAGCTCTAGTGCAGTGACCAGTTGTATCAAGTCTGGATGAACCACCAAATTTTGATGAACTAATGGTAGCTATCAGGACAACACAGGATGGTAAAGCTTCAGGAAGGGATGGAATTCCAGCAGAAGCATGGAAATTTGGTGGTGTTCAGCTGACCAGCTGCCTGCACAAGCTCATCCAAGAGACATTGGATGCCCAGAAAGTATCTCAATACTGGGAGGATGCAAGTATTGTGCCTTTGTTCAAGAAAGGTGACGGGAAAGATTGTGGAAATTACCGAGGTATATCACTGCTAGCCACTGTTGATAAGATTCTCTCACGTGTACTACTGAACAGACTCAATGAACACATCTCGCAGAATGTACTACCGGAAACCCAGTGCAGCTTTAGAAGTAGAAGAACCACAATGGACATGATTTTCTGCTTGAAACTGTCATGGCGCTCGCAGGGCCATCATCTGTTTCAGCTACGCACCTGTGGCCAATCGTCAGCGGGCTTTAAGAGCCGAGCCTGCCAGCGACTCAGCACGGAGCCGTCTGTCAAACTTGTGAAGGCACGTCTCTCGTCCTCTGCCACGAGTTGGCTCCACCCCTGATCAAGAGCAACACGTCGGCGCACGTAAGTCTAAACTTAACTCACCTTGTCAAGTTCAACTCCCCTGTGCACAGGTGGACCTCCCTGGCGGTGGATTGTCTCTCCCCAGCGGCGGCTGAGCTCCACACCAGCACCAGGGCAATTTTCCCGCCCCCCGATGAAGAGCTGGACGCTCTCCTCCTGGCAGTCGCCCGCAGGGCAAACCGGAGCACAGCATCGCCACCTGCAAAGTAAGCAGCAGTCTTTATTGTACTCTCCGCGCTGGTGCAGCGCTAACACCTCTGCTTTGTCTCCATAGAGTTGCCAGGTCGAACGGCATCCTGTTCAGCCCCAGCACGAGACCAGCACTACACACAACACTGTACATACACGCATTCACACACAAGACACGGGTAAACAATAAAAGGATAATTGTACTTCCTCGAGTCTGTCTTCTGTCCCCTGGGTCCAGAAATTATGTCAGTACAGCTCCGTCAGAGCGACCCAGTGGACAGCGTGCTAGCACGCCATTTAAACACACTAGACGCTCAAGTTGAACAACTAGCTTACCAACAGAATGTTATCCTTGTCCATTTAACCCAAATTAACAGCTGGCTTGATCATCTGGATGGACAGCGGACATTCCCACCGGCTTCCGGGACACCACCGGGCCCCGCTAGCCCCCCGCCTAGCCAGGTTAGTCAGGTTCCTTCGGCCTGTCTCACACTGGTGCCCATGCCCGCACACTTCAGTTGGAAGCTCAGGGAAGCCCGGGGATTTATCCTGCAATGTGAGACAGTTTTCCAGCTTTCCTACGGATCATAGCAAGATAGGCTATGTTGCTAACCTGCTAGAAGGTAGGGAGCTAGCCTGGGCCTATGCCATTATGGCTAAGTCCAGTTATGTTAACCTAACATACCAGCAGTTTCTGGCCAGTTTCCATGAAGTGTTTGACCACTCTGACCGAGATACCGTGCTTACCACCCGGTTGTTAAACCTTCGGCAGGGCGGTAGGTCTGCTGCGGACTACGCGGTAGTCTACGTCTCCCCCCCGCCCCCAGATCTGTCCAAGGTGCCAGTTGAGTATCACGACCTGGGGGTGGTCTTCAGTAAGTCGCTGGCGCTGTCCCTCTCCCCCCCACCCTTACGACTGCGGTATTAATCTCCGGGCTGGTGCCCCGCTGCTGTTGAGCCGTCTGTACAGCTTGTCTGCTCTGGAACGGGAGGCAATGGATACGTATATCAAAGAGTCGCTCAGCTCAGGGATCATCCGTCCGTCTTCTTCGGCGGTGGGGGCAGGATTCTTCTTTGTTGGAAAGAAGGACGGCTCCCTGCGACCATGTATTGACTTCAGGGGCCTTAACGACATTACTGTGAAGGATAAGTATACCCTGCCCCTCATGGACACGGTGTTTGATTCCCTCCAAGGGGCCTCGTGGTTTACCAAACTGGACCTCCGCAACGCGTACCATCTCGTGCGGATCAAGGAGGGAGATGAGTGGAAGACGGGCTTCCGGACCCCAAGCGGCCACTTCGAATACCTAGTGATGCCGTTTGGGCTGACCAACGCTCCGGCCGTCTTCCAGCGCCTAATCAACAACGTCCTCCGGGATTTTCTGGGTGCTTTCGTCTTTGTCTACCTGGACGATATCCTCATCTTCTCCCAATCGCTTGAGGAGCACTGGGTGCACGTGAGGCGGGTCCTCCAATGTCTCCTGGAGAACCAACTGTTCGTGAAGGCTGAAAAGTGTGAGTTGCATGCTAAGGAGACGTCTTTTCTCAGCTTTGTAATCTCACACAATCAGGTTCTCCCCGACCCGGCCAAGGTCAAGGCAGTGGTGGATTGCCCCCCCCCCCCCACCTCCAGGAAGCAACTTCAGCAGTTCTTGGGGTTTGCCAATTTTTACCGCCGCTTTGTGACCAAGTACAACATGGTGGCCCGCCCGCTGACCTGTCTCACGTCCCCGAAGGTCCCCTTCCACTGGACGGAGGAGGCTGCAGCAGCGTTCGCCGCACTCAAGAAGGAGTTTTCGTCGTCGGGTGTCCTGACGCAGGTGGACCCGGCCCTCCAGTGCCTGGTTGAGGTGGACGCCTTGGACTCCGGGGTGGGGCAGTACTCTGTCAGCGCTCTCCGATAGACAGGGTGATCTGCCCCTGCGCCTTCTTCTCGCACCGCCTGTCTCCAGCAGAGAGGAATTACAACATCGGCGATAGAGAGCTGTTGGCAGTAAAGCTCGCGTTGGAGGAGTGGCGTCATTGGTTGGAGGGTGCTGCCCAGCCTTTTGTAGTTTGGACCGACCATAAGAACCTGCAATTTCTGAGGACAGCTAAGCGGTTGAACTCTCGTCAGGCCCGCTGGTCCTTCTTCTTCGGTCGGTTAGACTTTACCATCACCTACCGCCCCGGGGACAAGAACGCTATGCCGGACGCCCTCTCCAGGCAGTTCTTGGCGGCAGTATCCAAGGATCAGGAACAGACAATCCTCCCCCCATCCTGCGTCGTGGGCGCCCTCTTGTGGGACATCAAGAAGAAAGTTGTGAAGGCGCAGGAGGCTGAGCCCAATCCAGAAGGCGGCCCCCCGGGGCGGTTGTTTGTCCCCATGCCAGTCCGGGGTGAGGTCATTCAGTGGGCTCACGCCTCGAAGTTGGCATGCCACCCTGTGGTGTCTCGCACGGTGGCGCTTCTCCAGAGGTCATTTTGGTGGCCGGGGCTTCAGAAGGACATCAATGCCTACATCCGGGCGTGCGCTCATTGCGCCACTGGGAAATCTTCTTCCCCCCCCCCCCCCGTCCGGACTGCTCCACCCCCTGGCAGTTCCTAGTCGCCCCTGGTCACACATTGCTCTGGATTTTGTGACAGGCCTCCCACCATCTAATCACTTCACGACGATCCTGACCATTGTCGATCGCTTCTCCAAGGCGGTCCATTTCATTCCCCTCCGGGGGTTGCCGACGGTGCAGGAGACAGTGGATCTGCTGGTTCTGCACGTCGTTCACCTCCATGGGATCCCCACGGATGTCGTCTCGGATTGTGGGCCCCAGTTTGTCTCACAGGTCTGGAAGGCGTTCTGTCAGGCGTTGGGGTCAACGGTGAGCCTGTCATCCGGTTACCACCCCCAGAGCAGTGGACAGTGCGAAAGAGCAAATCAGGAACTGGAGGCCGCACTACGCTGGGTCTTTGCCTCCAACCCCTCTTCTTGGAGCAGCCATCTTCCGTGGATTGAGTACGCTCACAACGCCATGGTTTCTTCTGCAATTGGGATGTCCCCCTTCAGGGCATCTTTGGGGTATGACGCTCCACTGTTACCAGAGGAGGAGAAGGAGGTGGCGGTGCCCTCTGACCACGCCCATATCAGGCGCTGCCGCCAGCTCTGGACCTCCAAACCACGGAGCATAACATCAGGATGGCCAATCGCCACAGGAGACCGGCCCCTGAGTACAAGGTGGGTCAGCAGGTATGGCTTTTGACCCGCAATATTAATTTGAAGGCAGAGAAACGCGAGCTGACCAAGCCTTTTATTGGGCCTTACCCTATTGTATGTGTGATGAACCCTGTGGCTGTTTGCCTAGCCCTCCCCCCCCCTCCCTCTGCATCTGTCCAACCTTCCATGCGTCGCAGGTGAAACCTGTCTCTTCCAGTCCGCACTGCACGCCCCCTGTGGCTCCTCCTCCCCCGATGATGATCGATGGCCATCCGGCGTGGGGAGTTGCTTCCATCTTGGATGTCCGTCGGCGGGGTCATGGCCTACAATACCTGGTGGACTGGGAGGGATTCGGCCCCGAGCATAGGTCCTGGGTACGTCCGTCTCTGGTTCTGGACAAACAACTCATCCGTGACTTTCACCGGACGCACCCGGGTAAGATAGGGCAGGTGCCAGGAGGCACCTCTAGAGGGGGGAGTACTGTCATGGTTCCTGCAGGGCCATCATCTGTTTTAGCTGCGTGCACACCTGTCGCCAATCGTCAGTGGGCTTTAAGAGCCGAGCCTGCCAGCGAATCAGCACGGAGCCGTCTGTCAAACTTGCGAAAGCACGTCTCTCGTCCTCTGCCATGAGTTGGCTCAACCCCTGATCAAGAGCAACACGTAGGAGCACGTAAGCCTAAACTTAACTCACCTTGTCAAGTTCAGCTCCCCTGTGCACAGGTGAACCTCCCTGGTGGCGGATCGTCTCTCCCCGGCGGTGGCTCAGCTCCATACCAGCACCAAGGCAATCTTCCCGCCCCCCGATGAAGAGCTGGACGCTCTCCTCCTGGCAGTCGCCCGCAGGGCAAACCGGAGCACAGCATCGCCACCTGCAAAGTAAGCAGCAGTCTTTATTGTACTCTCCGCGCTGGTGTGGCGCTAACACGTCTGCGTTGCCTCCATAGGGTTGCCAGGTTGAACGGCGTCCTGCTCAGCCCCAGCACGAGACCAGCACTACACACAACACTGTACATACATGCACTCACACACAAGACAAGGGTGAACAATAAAAGGATAATTGTACTTCCTCGAGTCTGTCTTCTGTCCCCTGGGTCCAGAAATTATGTCAGAAACAGGTTCAAGAAAAGTGTATCGAACAGAACATGCCGCGTTATGTAGTCTTCATAGACTTCAGTAAAGCCTTCAGTACTGTTTTGCGACAAGGACATTGGCAGGTACTCAAGAAATATGGCTGTACAGAGAGGTTTGTCAGCCTGATTGAGGCACTCCATACAGGTATGCAAGCAAACGTGGCAATGAGTGGTTCAGTATCTAAAGACTTTTCAGTAAGCAACGGGGTGAAACAAGGGTGTGTTCTGGCACCTACACTTTTCTCGCTATATCTGGCAGCCATGCTTGAGGTGGCCTTCAAAGACACCAGAAGGAGTATACATTCAAACAAGGAAAGAAGCAGAGTTGTTCAGTGTGGCACAGTTTAAAGCCAAGAGTAAGACATCGATAAAGGTAGTAAGAGAAATGCTCTTTGCCGACGACAGTGCTCTAGTTGCACACAGTGTGAAAGATTTGCAATCTTTAGTGGAGAAATTTGCAAGAGCA
This sequence comes from Pholidichthys leucotaenia, assembly GCA_020510985.1. NCBI lineage: Eukaryota > Metazoa > Chordata > Actinopteri > Cichliformes > Pholidichthyidae > Pholidichthys > Pholidichthys leucotaenia. The sequence goes on from CM035838.1 coordinate 212,152,621, forward strand.
GCTAGCCAATTCAGCCTCCAAATCAACATCAAGAAAACAGAGTGCCTTTATCAACCACCAAAGTTCCAATTATCAACATCACTACCAGAAAAGATCAGCATTGGTACAAAGCCACTAGTCAAGTGCAAGACTTTCAAGTATCTAGGGAGTACTGTTTCAAAGAATGCTAGGCTGGAGGATGAATCAAAACTTGAGGGACAGACTGTGGAACAATCGACATGTGTCTATCTGTGTGAAATGCAAAGTGTACAGAGCAACAGTACTGGCTACTCTATTGTACGGTGCTGAAACTTGGACTGTCTACAGAGTGTAGGTGAAGAAACTCCACGTGTACTTGATGAGACACCTTTTAGCCATAATAAACATCTCATGGAAAGACAAGACAACCAACACAGAAGTGTTGAAACGAGCTGGTCTACCATCAATGGAGGACATGCTAATACAGATGAACCTGAGATGGCTCGGACATGTTGAAAGGAGGGAACACCAGTGACTCCCTCAGCAGTTACTCTACTCACAGTTATGTGAGGGCAAACACAATCAGGGTAGCCTAAGCCTCAGATTTAAAGACACTGTAAAAAGAAACTTGAAGAAGTTGGATATAGACAGGAGTTCCTGACAGCGGAAGGCTAAGGACAGAGCTGTGTGGAGGAATCTGATCAGACCTAAATGAAACAGTCATTGTCGCCCACGACAGACTGCTATGATGATGATGATATTTTTCTGAGAATTTTGCTAATTATTTTTTGCTAATTAATTTCTTTGGTACACCCCCCCCCCCCCCCCCCGATGCATGGAAATGCACATGCATCAAAGTTACAGGGTATTTGCTTGATGGGTAGTGTCTTTTTTCTAGAGGGAAGCATGTTACCACTTTTTATGTGTTACACACAGTTAGATTAGATGGAAATTTGTGTATAGCTCTTTTAAAATGAGGTTTCAATAATCATGGCTTCTTTTGTGTCATCTCTTGACCTAATTTACAACTTCCACTTAGGAAAAAATAATTTAGCTGTTTGTGTAGATTTGATGTGATTTAGCATTTATAGCAACCATTCTGAGTTAGTCACTAAGACCACATCTGTCTGTCCAGGTGAACAAAGACAGGTTGAATTTGTGTAAGTGAATCCTTGTGAAAGGTTGTGTCACATTCCTTCAGTCAATGGAAAGGTGGACATATTGCCTAATTAGAATTTGGCTTAATTTTGTACAAGGAATGCCTTATTTTATATTCCTTGGTAAATTATTGTGTGGACTGTAGTCCCGAGGCCCGGCTCAGCCGAAGCCAAGCACTGGGAACACAGGCCAGGTCTGTAGCAGCCATCGTCATACAACACAAGTATTCCTTATTACTGTCACATTTCTGAAATGTGATACTGTCACACCATTATGTAGTGAGTGGCATCATTGCAAGGTGTGAGATTGCAATGTGTCAGATGTATCCTGCAGTGTGAAGTCATATAAACACTACATTTTTAAAGTCCAAGTCATTTAAATTGATATGCTTCATGTCATTTGCAATGTCATTTGTTCTACTTAGCTTCGGCAATGCTTGTCAACTGAGAGGTCCTTTCCTCCTTTGTGCCGCTGTTGCCCCCCTAGCCAATGAGCCATGACCATGCCTGTCACACACTGTCCTGACTCCTCACATCTCCCACAAAGATCAAGTCTCGGTGTCATCCTGTAAAAAAAAATAAAAAATAAAAAAAGGGGGGACCCTTAAGGCTACCCTCGTCCGCACATCAGTATTTATACAACATGAGTGCAAATTTTATCACCTCATAAATTGATTTTGCTAATGTTCCAGTTATCATCATTAGTTTGTGTCCCTTAAATGTTTATCCCAGGTGTTCATCCCACTGTTTATTATAATGTGGAATGTTAAGAAACACAAGTGAATTATTGTTTTTATTATTTTGTTAAATATTGCATATGTCACCAAGGATTTATTAAATTGAAAGGTAATGGTGATGTTATGATTCCTAACTTTAAACCTTGTTGATTTGGCAAACGATTTTGTGAATGCTTTCCCTTTCCTGTTGAAAAACGAAAACATGAACAGGAATGGAGAATAACAGAAAAAAACAAAACAAAACAAAAAAAAAAACCCAAAAACTGTATATTACACCTAAAGCTTCCACAATTTGAATAATGTGATTTTGGTATTCACAACAAGTATTTTCTAAATATTCAGTGTATCAGTACATGTTTTACCAATTGACATGGGTCATCACTACTTTAGGATTATGTTTAAACAAAATAGTGTCATATATGAGAAGCCTTAAACCAATGGAGCATTTAGAATTAGTAGCTGCAAAGTGCATCTATGGTTTGTTTTTGGGTTTTGTTTTGTTTTTTTGTTTCCTAAATCCTGCAACCCGTCAGACCTTGAGCCTTCTCCTTTTCTCCCTTTTTTTTACAAGGACAGTGAAAGGATCAAAATGTAAATATGCACATAGTCATTTATTAAAAAGTGAGTTTAGTATGATTGAAACAAAGCAACAATATGACATAGAATTACCAAGACATGTGTTTGATAGTCAGTAGACTCTGGCAAATCATATGGACAAACACAGTAATTATCAACTTCTTCCAGGCATTGAATCATGTAATATAAGGTGTACATAAAGCCTTTAGTGATTAGGCATTCTTAAGTGACAGCATGATATTGTAATGTTCAGTTAATTTCATCACTGTTATGCTGGTAGCATTGATTAAGATGCATGCAATTGTACTTAACTTAGTGGTTTAGCCATCTTTGGTGTCGACGAGAAGGACACGGAAAGTGGCAAGGCAATGTTTTTTTTTGCTGGGTCCCAGAGGCTGGTTGTTAGGCGAGAGCGGGTAACAGAGGGAAGGAAAAACCCCTTTGAGATCATTAGTCCTGCATCCTTTTTCCCTGTAAAGTTCACTGTTATGCTTCGGTCAGAGAAATAAGGCAATTGAGTCAATAAAAATCAGTGATATGTCAAAAAATTGAATAAAAATAGCTCAATGTTTCTCATTTTCCAAAGAAAAACTGGAGGAAATGAAAATACTGGCTTTAAAAATATGTAGCTAGTTTACCACGTACGCAACATTAGAGTAAAAACCCACAAAATTAGATTGAAAAAGGAAACTGTAAAAACCCCAAAGCTTTGTAAAAATACCCATATATAGATTATTTTCTCTTTCACTCCTACGTCACACAGGTCAACACCTACACAGCCTGTTTTTTTTTTTTTTCCAAGCAACCACACACACAGAGACACGCACAGACAGACAGGGCCCAGACAGAAATGCTCCCTTCTGTTATCTACACAAGGTCGGAGCAAAACAAAACATACACACACAATGAATACTTCAGATTATATGCCAGCACACAAAGCAGCGTGAAAATTACTTCAATTAATCTCAGAAACTGGCAACTTTAGTGGAAAACACACACATCTGGCAACCACACATTCTCACTGCAGCATGAAGATCCTTCTGTTTTTTCTACACTGCCATGAAAACACATTAGAGGAAAACAATTAATTAACCAACCCTTTTATGCTCCACAAATACCAGAAAAAATCACAAACAACAATTTTACAACCCGTGCAACCTGCTCTCTGCCCCCACGGAGAACTCTGTCACTCTTTCACACCAGAGCAGATTTCACGAGACACAGAGACAAAAACAAACCAAATGCAGCAACTTTTACCCAGCACTACAACAAAACTTTGAAAATCTACCAGTATTTTCAGGGGTCTTGTAACCTCCCGCAGTGTGCCTAGAGACCCGGTATTGGGCAACAAAGCAGTCGTGGCCAAAAGCATGAATCTGTCCCTGAGAACCTACTTTTTAGGGTCACGAAATTCCCCCACGATATGCCAAGAGCCTAGGTATTAGGCAATAAAGCAGTCATGGCCAAGGGGTGCAAATCTTTCCCTACTTGCGCGCAACTTCCAAAACCTTCACCTAACTGACATAAAGTTCCGAGAGCAATGAATCCTGGGGTTCGTCCCCTGATATCTTGCAATAAAGCTCACTGTGGCGGGGGAAATCCGAGATTTCCTCCCCCGGTATCTTGCAATAAAGCTCACCGTTGTGGGGAACCAGCGATTAGGTCACAATGAGGAACTTAAGACAGACTTTGCGGTGTCAAAGCAATCCTGGCAAACCATGTAACATCCATAAACTCAACAAGAAATGTACTTACATCCAAGATGCCTGTAGGATTTTCAGATCCGTCACCCAGTCAGTTCCAGTGCCCCGGTTCGAAATGCCTTCACTGCGGTAACACTGAGCCTTGTACCCAGCCTGGGAAGGTCTTTTATCAGCTATGCAATTGCTGAAATTGGGCAGAGGTGCTGGAAAGACGGAGATATGTGGAGCCACTGTTTGGAGCGCCAAAATGTTGGAATAATTCTGAGCTTGAATGAATGAATGAATGAATTAATCTTTATTTCGGATAGTACAGGTTAAAAGAAACTGAATAATATAACAAAGGGGGAAAGAAAATCCAACAAGGTCAAATTAGACAATAACTCCTCTGATTATACAATTCAACATAAGTTATCCGAAATGGGTGATGGCTGAAGCCGCAGCTTATATTGCCCACCCATATTCCATCCAAGAATTCAAAAGAAAAAAACAAGACAAGAGCGATTACAATTCAGAACGAAGCTAAGACAAAATGTGACAAAAAAAAATACAAAAAAACTAAGCTACAACACAACACAGGTTGGATATGACAATCCTTATGTGATTTTACATGTCATCTTGTATATATGTTTGGAGTATTTCTTCCTTTAGTTTTTGTTTAAATTGTCCAAGCGTTGTACATGATTTTAATTCAGGTCCAAAATCGTTCCACAGTCTGACTCCTTGCACTGAAACACAGTGTTGCTTGGTGGTAGTTCTCACTGAAGGTTTTTGAAATATACATGTTCCTCTGAAATGATATTGTTTCTCCCTTATTTGGAACAACTTTTGGATATTTGCGGGCAGTGATAGATTCTTCACTTTAAACATTATTATTGCAGTTTTAAAGTCAACCAGATCTTTCAACTTGAGAGCTTTTAATTTAAGAAAAAGTGGGTTTGTTGGTTCCCTGTAAGCAGCTTTGTTTATTATTCTAATAGCTCTCTTCTGAAGCATAAAGAGTGGATATATGTTTGTTTTATATGTATTTCCCCATACTTCATTACAATATGTCATGTATTGATACAAAGTATATAGTGTGGGTTGATTCAGCAAATATTTCACTCTGTGTAGTATTGCAATTGATTTGGATATTTTACCTTTAATATAATTAATATGTGACTTCCAACACAGTTTATTATCAATTATTACTCCAAGAAATTTAGTTTCAGATACCCTTTCAATCTATACACCATTTACACTGAGTTTAGATACTGAGTTGTTGTGATGGTTGTTAAAGACTATAAATTTTGTCTTACTTAAATTGAGCGTTAATTTGTTTGAATCAAACCAGAGTTTAAGCTTTCCTAATTCCTTTCTGAGTGTATCCAGAAATTGTTCCAAATTGCTTCCACTGCATAATAGATTAGTGTCATCGGCAAACAATATTTAGTCCATTTTTTTTCTGAAACTTTACATATATCATTTATATACATATTGAATAACAATGGCCCCCAAACTGAACCCTGTGGGACTCCACAAGTAACCTTCAATAACTGTGAGTTTTTGTTACCAACACATACATAACTGATATCTATTCTTTAAGTAACTACTTAACCAGGATAGTGCTACCCGTCTAATACCACAATTTTGTAGTTTCTTTAATAATAAATTATGATCCACGGTATCAAATGCTTTTTTTAAGATCCAGGAATACCCCAACTGAATACTCTTTATTTTCAATGGCAGTTGATATTTTTTCTATAAATTCCATTAGAGCAAATGCAGTTGTCCTCTTGTGTCTGAACCCATATTGCTGCTCACACTATAAATTATTCTTCAGTAAGAAGTTGTCAATTCTCTCATAGAATATTTTTTCAAGTATCTTGGAAAATTGCGGCAATAGTGAAATTGGTCTATAGTTTGAGAATTCCCTTCTGTCACCCGTCTTGTATATCGGAATTACTTTAGCTATTTTCATTGCATTGGGAAATATACCTGTTTGGAGAGACAGGTTACAGATATACGTCAGTGGTTTCACTAAGCATTCAAAAATAGTTTTGACTAAGAGCATGTCAATACCATCACAGTCCGTAGATGTTTTACTTTTAAACGATTTAACAATTTCAATGACCTCTCTCTCGTCTGTGTTCTTTATGAAAATGGAGTCTTTTATAGCAGTGTTATTGCTTATTGTATCACCTGTAGGCGCCGTAATGGGTATTTCTCGAGCCAAATTAGGACCAATGTTTAAAAAAAAAGTTATTAAATTCATCTGCAGGTGAAGCTGCATTCACACTCTGAGTCGTTTTATTATTTTTTGAAAAATCGGTTGGGTAGCTTGTATTTCTGCTTTTATTTCCAAGAATACTGTTAAGTATTGTCCATGTATTTTTAATATTGTCTCTGTTTTTTCTCCAGTTCTTTGCTCTAATAGTCTCTCTTACTACATCTTATCATATATGTTAACTTATTTTTGTATGTTTTATACCGCTGCTCTGCTTCTTTTGTCCTTTTCTTTAGGAAAGCTTTATATAATAAATTTTTCTTTTTACACGTCTTTTGTAATCCTTTGGTTAACCATGGCTTATCGGTAAATTTATGTTTAAGCTTTTTTTTTTACTAATGGACAATTTTTTTTTTCATAAAGAGTGGTTACAATGTTTATAAATGTGTCATAGCCTTCATTTGCATCTGATACATCTGAGCTTAAATTATTCAAATTCAAAGATCAGGCGGAATATTGGATTTAGGTACATTTATTATAAAAATAAATGAGTCACCCCATGGCCATTTGGGGGAGAGATTACAAAGCATGGCCTTCAGAACACACATAGAATCTCTGGAGGTGCATTTGTTAGGTTTGATATATATAGGCAACAGAAAGGAGGGGGAGGAGAGGGGTGAGAGGAGGAAGAGAGAGAGACAGAGAGAGACAGTCCTGAGAAGCAGAGCTTATCCGGAGTGATAAGCAAATGAAGAAACGTCACAGACATTCTGGAGACAGAGTGTCCATAACCAACACAGGCTAGGAGTTCCTGTGCATTCCTGTGACCCAAAAGAGAACAGGGCATGACAAAGAGATTATCAGTGTAGCTTAGATCATTCTTTATGCAGGTACTGATCCTCAGTGTGGATTCTCTGAAGGTCAATAATTGCTAACAGAAACATGCTAAGAATATATGAACTTTTCCTACATGGAATGCACATATAAACATTAAACATGGCAAATGACAAGCATGATTCTTCTCAAGAACAATAATACATTTTTAATAACAATAATAATGTGGATAATATGGATTTTTTCTATCAGGGACTAAAATATGTATGCTGTGCGTGTGTGTGTTTCAGATGGCTGTCTTGTGGCAAAATTATTGCTTCAAACCATCGGTCTGAGTGTTCAACCAGGCCTCCCTGTGATAGGATGTCACCCTGTCTTCACGAACAGCAGCGATTGCAGAGCTCCAGAATGTCTGTAGAAACGTTTAGCTTCCTGTGCTACAAATTGCTCTGATCTGTATGAAAATCATGGAGAGACTTTTGAGACATCATGAGATGTACCTGCTCCAGCCGGTGGTGTCATGGCAAAAAGTGATCAGCTGCCAGAAATTGATCGCCAGGTGCCATACTATAGTTTTGGGGTTATATTAGCCATAAAATATATATTTCAACAGGTAAACAGTACTGAGTTAGGCATAATAAAATGTATTTAACAATTATGTGTCATGAACTGGGTTTGGATTTTTTCCAACTGCAGCTTCATGGCTTTGTGGCTGTATTTATTTCTCCTGTCATAACCTGGCACCTTTTATCTGTCTGTTTATGTTTTGGTTTGTTCTCACTTATTTGTTGACTGGCAGCTGTCAGGGAACCGTTTGGGGTTGCCCTGCCTGCTGTCAGCTGATTTCCACGCTTCCCTCTCCTGTCATTGCTTAACAGCTGAATTTAATTACTGTTTGCATCTACCTCTCAGCTCAGCCCACACACTCACACACACACACATGCACACTCTCACTCACATCTGTGCTCACTCAGCTCAGCCCAGACTCACACTCACACATACCCACACACACTTACTCACACCTGTGCTCACTCAGCTCATTTTCTCGCCTGTTATTTAAGCTCTGCTTGTTCACCTGGTGCTCAGCGGAAATCCAGTCATTGGATTGTCAACTCCTACTCGAGATCATGATCCACTCTGTCGAGACTTTGTAAGTACAGTTTCCCCACCGCTCCTCAGTTTCGCCTGGGAGCACCCTGGGTTATCTTCTATTCCTCCCCCCGCTCCTCAGTCTTGCCTGGAAGCGCCCTTGGTTATTTTGTATTTTTTCCTCCCGCTCCTCAGTCTTAACTGGGAGCACCTTGGGTCAATATTCTTATTTGTTCTACTCTCCAATAAATAGTAAGGCGTTTATGTTTGTTCTTTGTTGATCTGCTCAGTTTGCTCCCTGGAGCTTTGTCATTACTTTATACTCAATAAATACTCAAAACTCTATCCTGCATTTGGGCTTTCAGTCTCTCCTGCCCTGGAAGGGCAGGAAATCATGACAGAATAAATCGGAAAGAAATGAGAAAACCCAGTGGTTGAGTTGTGTGTTGTTTTTTTCATTTTTCTGTATTTTTCCACTCACCGACGTTGAGCTCGCCATGGACAGTGGAGCAGCAGGCGGTGTGCTTTCTGGAGATCATCCTAGCACAGATACAGGCTTAACTTTCCCCGAATATGTTCCAGGAGGGTCGGGACAGCACGGCACGGGTAATGGAGGCGTTCCCTATCCTATGGAATCACTCAGAGGCTATGGACGTACTGAGCTCTGTGTACTCCCTGCCGCTGGAGGAAACCCTGTCACCGGAGCCGTCTTCCCCTACGAAGAAGTGCGTCCATTATAAGAAGCCTCCAGCCTGTCCCGCGACAGCCCCGCGTCCTTCTCCAGAGCTCTGGCCTGCTCTGTTCACGGAGGAATTAGAAGAACGCAGACTGGTGTTGCTGGCAGAAACTGAGCTCCTCCTGGAGGTGAAGCCGTGGCTTCTCCTGGAAATGAGGGAACTGGCGCTCCTGCTGTAGCCGAGATAGCTGTAACATTGGAGCCCCATTCTACTCTGCATTGTCGCCGTTCCTGGAGGTCTTGCCCAAAGATTTATACCATCTCTCAGCCAGCAACCCCTCTCTCACAGGAAGAGGAGAATTCTTTTGAATAGCAGTTCTTTCCTCCAGCTGCCTTGCTGGCAGACATCTCCTCCTCCGCAGCATTTACATCCACCAACATGGGTAGGGTCATTTTTTCCTCCGGATCCATCCACCTCCATGCCTGCTTGGGAGGCTTCTCCACCACCTACAGAGGAATCCAGGCCCGCCAGGGACATGGAGAGGGATGAAAATGCTCAAGGCACCACTGGAAACATCACGAACCAGGAGAACAGGCATGTTCTTTCTCATTCCTTTTTTGTTATAGATGAGCATTCTTTCATCATCCCTGGTCAAGAGACTCAGGTTCTGCAGTTCCCTGACTTCTCTGCACCAGCGGCATATGACTAGCCCCTCACCAATCCTCCCCTTTTTCTCTCCATTTGCTTTTGAGAGCTTGCCGGCCTCTGAACCAAGCCATCAGACAGAAGAAGAGCTTGTAGCCCTGGAGGACCATGCTCTGGCACCAGTGGTGAGTGGTATCCCAGCTGTCATGTTGGAAGAATCACCAATGTGGGTCACTCAGCCTGGGAGTACGTGGACTGTTGACACCATCAAGTCTGCTAGACCGCTGCAGCAGAGAAGAAAACTTCACTGGACCGCCTCGAGGTCGGGCCCACGACATTGTCATCAGGATTGACGGAGTCCTGGACGGTGGTGGAGCCCGAGTCCAGGCAAGTGCTCTCATTTGTTTCTGTCCCTTCTGTATTGGAGCAATCTTATCTGGCTCTTGGGGAGGTGAGTCGGGAGCTGCCGGCAGCTGCACCTGAACTCACATCACCGGGGTCCGCTGCTGCCGGCGATCCTGACCTTGTTTCTCCCTCTGTTGTTTCTGAGTCTCATCCCAGGGTCACCAAGAAGGATCTGCTCCAGCATGAAGCTCTTGTGGATCTGGGCTGACCACCTACGGATGTCACGAGTCCAGCCTTACCCACTGCTGGGGTCATCCTGGGTCCAGCTTCCCCGGTAGAGGTTGTTGTGGGGGTTCCGTCCCAACCTGGGACCTCCATAGGTGCAGCTTTGACCAAGGCCAGGCCCACAGTGGGTGCAGCATCCTCTCAGCCTGATGACCTGTCGCCACCTGGATCGTCGGAGTCCTGGACGGCGGTGGAGCTCGAGTTCAGGCGAGTGCTGTCTATTGTCTTTCTCTTTTCTATGTTGTAGCAAACTTGCCTGGCTCTTGGTGAGGAGAGCCGGGGTCAGCCGCCGGCTGTGGCCGAGCTCACCTCACTGGGCTCTGCCACTGCCAGTGACCCTGATCCCTCTCCCTTCTGTGTTGTCTTTGAGTTTTCTCCCAGGGTCAGCGGAGAGGAGCCAGTGCCACCAGAAGCCTCCGAGGATCCAGGTTCGCCCCCAAGGTCCCTGAGGTTGCAGCTGCCCCCTCCGTTGAGGATGACGTGGGTGCACCCCATCATCTCCGCCTGGGTTTCCGTTGGTGGGTTGACTTCTTGGTCTGATGCTCTGACCGGTTGGCTGGTCTACTGAGGATGCAGCGCTGCCTCAGACCGAATTCACCAAGTGTGTGGTATTGCTCAAGCCCGGAGCCACCGAGGGGCTGGACAGCTCAAGCCTGGAGCCACCATGGGTGGTGCCATGCTCCTACCAGGAGCCACCGTCGGAGCAACCATGGCCCATCCGGGGCCCACCGAGGATGCAACCATGGCCCAGCCATGTGGGTGCTTCTGAGCTCCATCCCGGAGCCACCGTGGGTGCTGTCTTGTCCCAAGCCGGGACCACTGGGGGTGTGGCTATGTTCCAGATGGTGACCCTTGTGGGTGCAGCTACCCTCCAGCTCAAGACAGCGAAGAGCATAGTGGTTCTCCCCTTGCCCTTGCCCGACGACGGGGTTCCCTCTCCTCGGCTCTCCCCTCCCATTGTGGGTCTCCCTGTGGGGGAGCCATCACCTGGGCCGCCTCTCCCGAGCTGGTGGCTGAAAATCCCAGGCCGGCCGCCTGATGAGCTGTGCCCTTGGGTTGGGTGGCCAAGTTTCCCTGGCAGGCCACCCGACTCGTTCCTCCTGATTGTCCGGCTGGCCTGCAATGATTGCAGGCCACCCGACTGGCCTCACCATTCTGACTTTGGGGCCTGGAACTTTGGGCGGCCTCCCGAGCCTCTTGCTCCAGAACTGGGGGAGGGGAGGGGTGATTTTGTGCTTTTGTTGTTGTGGGTTTTGAGCTGCGTTGTTTTTTGTTCCCTCATGGCCTGTTCCCCCCATCACCTGCACTGAGTAGTTTGTCGTAGTTCCTGCTGGGGGGGGGGGGGTCCTTTTGTTGTGTTTCTGTGTCGGGTATCCACCCCTTGAGAGGGCGGCTCTGTGAAGAACTGGGTTTGGATTTTTTTCAAACCCAGCTTCATGGCTTTGTGGCTGTATTTATTTATCCTGTCATATTCTGGTATGGGTTATTTGTCTGTTTATGCTTTGGTTTGTTCTCTCTTATTTTTTGACTGGCAGCTGTCAGGGAACCTTTCAGGGTTGCCCTGCCTCCTGTCAGCTTGCAGGGACGCCTCCCTCTCCTGTCATTGCTTGACAGCTGAATTTAATTACTGTTTGCTTATACCTCTCAGGTTAGCCCACACACTCACATAAACAAATATGCACACTCTCACTCACACCTGTGCACACTCAACTCAGCCCAGACTCACATTCACACACACACACACACACACACACACCTACACACACATTCACTCACACCTGTGCTCACTCAGCTCATTTTCTCGCCTGTTATTTAAGCTCTTCTTGTTCACCTGGTGCTCGCTGGTTCATTGGATTGTCAACTCCTACTCGAGAGTACGGTCCACTCTGTCGAGACTTTGTAAGTACAGTTTCCCCACCACTCCTTAGTTTTGCCTGGGAGTGCCCTGGGTTATCTTTTATTCCTCATCCCACTCCTTAGTCTTGCCTGGGAGCACCCTGGTTTATTTTGTATCCAACCCCCGACCCCCGCTCCTTAGTCTCGACTGAAAGTGCCTTGGGTCCATATTCTTATTTATTCTACTCTCCAATGAACCGTAGAGCGTTTATGTTTGTTCTTTGCTGATCTGCTCAGGTCGCTCCCTGGAGTTTTGTCATTACTTTATATGACTTTAGCGCAGTCAGAGGACTGATGAGGTGGCAACGATAGGGCCCTTGTCTTGCTAAAGACCTCCCCTAAGTCATGATAGACATCGGGCACGCGGCTGAAATCCATCAGCTCAGCTGAAGGGGAGGAGAGAGGAAGAGAGAACAAGCAGCAGATTGGAGACACGATGACAAACAGAATGAACTCCAGGAAGAAATTGAACCCTGGGCCCAGTTTATCATGGGTTGATGTTTGTGAAGCCATGGATACCCCATAATCATGGAAGTGAACAATTGTGGCAGCACAAAAAACCTGATTGACTCGCAGTGGTTACCGGAAAAAATGACAGAAATTGGATCAGTTTGTCAGGTCACCGCCGCGAGACTACAAACAGATAAGGCGGAGACATTAACCAGTGTCGGGAGGTTCCTGGTGGGAATATGAAATTTTTGAATCAGTTCCTGATGAATGAGGTTTTGCTCCAGTCCAGAATCCACAAGAGCAGAGGTTTTGCACTCGGCTCCCGGTAACTGGATAAGAGCCTGGATTGTAAAACAGCTGGGGGGATTTCGAGAAGAACTTCCCTCCAGACCCCCCACAGTTACTGACGGGCTGGTGCTTTTGGCAGAATTTGGCATTTAAAGATAGCATGATCAGTGGCCATGCAGTACATACACATCCATGCCTTTTCCAAGCATTGGTGCTCCTCCGGACTGAGATGAACCCTAGCAAGGTCCATCGGCTCCAGATGTGGCACTGTGGATTCAGCGCAAAGTGGCTGGGGGACCGGCCATGGGGCAGGCAAGGAAGCAGCGGTCCTCTGATCCCTAGTGCGCTCTCGGAACTAGTTGTCTAGGGCCACTGCCTGGGTGATCAATTCATCCAAAGAGGAGGTGTTCACCCGAATAGCCAGTTCGTTGCGGAGGTTGGTATTCAATCTCCAGAGGAAGATGCTACATAGCACAGTGTATTTCCACTAAGTGTCTGCCGCGGCGACCCAAAACTCGACAGAGTAGTCGGCAACTGACCGACTCCCCTGCCGGAGCCCCAGCAACTTACAAGCGATGTTACCCTCACTCTCCATGTGATCAAATGCCTGGGAAAATTCCTGACCAAAGCATTTAAAAGTATATTGGGACCCCTCCCCGCCACCCAAGATGGACTGAGCCCACTTGAGCTCCTGGTTGCGGAGTACTATGGTCAGGAACTGTATTTTCTCTGAATCATCCATGTATTCTCCCTCCACCTGCTGAAAATACATCCGGCAGTGTAACAGGAACCCCTTACATCCCCCACCTCCCCTCATATGGTGCAGGCCTGCGGACGGAGATGGTCCTGCGGAAAACAGGGGCTGCTGGGAAAGCAGGTGCGGGAGAGGGAGCGGCCGCACCAGGAAGCCGACACAAATGCTCCCAGCAGTGCTCACTTGTTGAGTAATAGCTTGGAGCTGCTCCGACAAAAACATGACTTGGCGCTCTGTGGATTCAAAACACGAGAGTGTTGACTGTTCTCCTGAGGCTGCGCCCACTAAGCCTCAATCCTGGCTGGATCATTCTGTCATGAGTTAGGATTTTGAGAAGACTTACAGTAAGTGCAAGGCAACCACTTCAGAAGGACAATCAGGCGCAGGAAGGGTTAGTAATGAATATGGCGCGCTGGATAATAACTGCTGAGGATACAGATCTTACGATACTGGCAGAGAGCCTGGCAGTGACTTCAGCATGGGGGAAGAGATGGTGGATTGATAACGGCAATGACGGAGGAGGAGTGACTGGAGGACCTGGGTGGAGAAGCCGATGTCCTGAAGGGAGATGATTCAGGTGAGCGAGCAAACACAGCTCCGGAGACGCACCACTGTAGGTGGCAGTAAACCTGATAGAAGAGGAGGACAAAAAAGTAAGACAACTTGAAGAGATAAAGATTTTGCCTAGCAACAAGAACATTAGTTGAGAGGCGGCACAAACCTAATGATCCACCGATCCAGCAGAAAGCTCTTAACACACTGGTCCTTAAATACGCTGGAGAATCAGGAGGAAGCAGGTGTGAAATCCCGCGTGCCCTTGATTAGCTGAGGAGAAAGGAAAATAGAGACAGGAAGGGAAGGGGGAGGCACGCACGCCTGATCATGACAATAGTCTCACCTAAAACATACAAATACCATGATTTCTCACTCTGAGAAAATATGTATAACAGGCACGAAAAACATTTTTCACATGCAGGCATATTGCAGGCGTATTGCATGGAGGTGTTTGCACCACTGCAAAGGCTTTCTCTGGCGGCACCATAAAGTTTCTCTGTGGCCACCACTGACAAACACTTCTCTGCTACTTCCTCTACCGTTAACCATTAGTGGAATAAGCCCCTAAACATAAAATAACAAGAGCACTCTGAGTTAAGTGCAATATCCCCCACCTTTGTTTTCTCTAAATATCCCAAAACTGACGGAGAGCAGTTTTCAACTTTTCAATATAATTACTGTGGCAGAACAAACTTATGATAAACCCATCATCCATGAATATACAACAAAGTATACAACCCATAGCTGGAGGGCAAGATCTCAAGATGAAGCCGTGTAGGAAATATGGTCGCCACCAGATCTATATGTAAATCTGATCCTCGGGAAGTAAGGAAAACAATTTGTGGCCCTGGCTACACCAAAGTTGTCCATCCCCACCCTAGAGAATTTTAGATGTCCTCTAGTAACAGATCATCGAGCGTGCAAACCTTGCCCTTTGACCTTTTGACCCCAAACCCCTAGTCCGAGGTTATAGTCTCAGAGTGAACCTGTCTATCTAGTTTGGTGACCTTAACTTTACTTGTTGTACAGTAATAAGGAATAAGGAATGCTAATCTTGACCTTTGACATTTTGACCCCAAACCCATAGTCAGAGGTAAGGATCCTAAGGTGAACCTGTATACCAGGTTTGGTGGCCTTAGCTTTACTCATTTTATAGTCATAATAAATGGAGCATTTACCATTGTGCAACTGCAGTTGTTTGTGGCGGCGCCTTGCATGGCAGCAAACCCTTTGATTCTACATGTGATTAACATGTAGAGAATCCTAATTTTGTTCTACTGTACATGATTGGCTGAATGGCTTGAATAACAATAGAGATGGCTTCTTCTTCAATGTTAATTTTGAACTTTGACTCCTTGAACCCAAATCCATAGTTAGGTGAAAGAGTAAGTCATCCAGGATGTGTATAAGATACAACTACTGTATTGATTTGAAAAACGTACATCATTACTTCTGTAGTTATTGTGTTCAGAAGATTTATGGAAAAATCTGACCTCTGATCTCAAGGTCATCCGATGACAGTGAAATTGCAATATTTGTATCCTCAGTGTATATCAAAACATGGTACCAAGTTTCAAAACAATCGAACCAAAACCGTAGGAGGAGTTGATTTCACAAAAGTGGTGCCTGTTGGTTGAAAGGGGGGCTGTCATGGAAAAGAGGAGCAGAGGATCACACAGTGAAACTGTCATTTGTTTCTCTGTCCTGTCTAGCAGCTAGAAGAACAGATATCTGCTTCTCTTACTGTGCCAGATTAACTTTGCCAAAAAGAGGTTTGCTCGTATTTGAAATACTTTATTTAAATTATATTACTTACAACAAGCTGGTCTACCATCAATGGAGGACATACTAATACAGATGAACCTGAGATGGCTCAGACATGTTTGGGGCTTTTCCACTTGGAACCCAAAGGCCTCCTTTAGTACCATTCGGGCTCTATTGTCCGGTTTCTCACTTGGACCCCAAAGGCCCAACAGTTCGCTTTTTCGGATCAGTTCCAGTTTTATCGACACTATTTTCGGCACCGTTAAAAGCAGGTCCGAAGGGTACCGGCACCGTTTCGCCACGCCACTGCTGGCTATTCATTGGTCTGTGCGTAGCGTCATCAGAGTGGGCGTTACGTGGGTGTTACGCTGACTTTCGAGAATCGCTTGCTGGTTGCCATTTGCAATTTTTCGTCAGTGAGCCCGCGAACAAGTGATATTATAAACCACAACGATAGAATGGCTTAACAGAAATCAGCAGAAATCTAACACCGCAGTCCAGCAGAGTTTCCTGTGCATTTCGGCTGATGAGAGAATGCAGAGGGAAGCAGACTGAGCTTGCAGTGGTGCGCACAAACAGACGCACCAGAAATTACACGGAGACGCACCGGGAATTAGACCCAGCCACCCGAATTGAATTGAATGTGCAGCCGCGACGCACCCAACTTCAGCAGTTGAAGCCATGATATTGTGATATACAGGACGGTGAGTGATGTGATATTCATGCTTTATGTTATTTTTTCCAACAGTGGAAAGTTCACTTAGGACAGACGAAAACTTAATCGTGTTTAAACGATGACCTAGCTTAATGCTATGTCTGTCCTTGTATGTTGTTTTTTTGTGTTGACAATATCTGATGAAATAGTTAGTTGTCATCCTGGTTAAAAGTTTATTTTATTTATTTATTTTTTTACATGTTGCACTTTCGTGTTGTGCATGTACTTAATTTGTATGTATTTCATTGTAGAGTCCAAACCGGATCTGCTCAGAATGGCGACGTTTTGACACCAATATATTGTGACAGATAAACAACACATCATATTTATAGTCAAATCATTTGCTTTTTAAAGCGAGGTAGTCGGATACGCAAAAGCCGATGGTGTATAGAACACGTATATTAGGATGTGAAATGTCGGCATCGAAACTGCTCCCATTTAGCTGTAATTAATATTCAAAAATGATATTTTCGGGAGGAAAGAATTCAATTTAAACAGCCACGGACCAAAAAACGTACATTTGCTCATGGAAGAGGTCATTCACACTTGCAGACAATCGCGCTATATGTGTCTGTAGGATTTTCTTTCCATGCACGCAAAAAAAGCATTTTTTTTCCCGGATCCGACTACCTCGCTTTAAGTTAAAGTTTAAGTAAAGTACCAAATTTAAAGTCGCACAATTTCCACTTAATATGAAAGGGACTGAACTGAGATTTATGTGTGTGAATATTAATTACAGAGTAATTGAAAATGAATGGCACATCCAACAATAGCCACCATAAAATAAACCGCTTGTTTATTTATTTTTATCAGATCATTTCTGTGATCCTTTATGAGTTATAGTCATAATAGTGTATCTTGCACCTTGGGGAATGGGAGATGTTCAGTCACCATTAGAATTTAGTTTATATGTGTATAGTATTTCATCTTTAAACTCATTCAGTAATAGAACACATTACAAATATTTGAGACCCATTGTAGTTCTTCCTTTTATATTTTAGCAATACAAGCACAAAACACCACCCACACTTGAAACCAGGGCGACACAGCGGTGGCTAAACTTTATTGATAACGTTATTTCACACCATCACAACAACTCAGTATTTAAACTCAGTATAAATGGTGTAGAGATTGAAAGGGTATCCAAAATTAAAATCCTTGGTGTAATAACTGATAATAAACTGTGTTGGAAGTCACATATTAATTATATTAAAGGTAAAATATGCAAATCAGTCACAATACTGCGCAGAGTGAAATATTTGCTGAATCAACCCACACTATAGACTTTGTATCATTCATTAATGCTCCCATACATGACATCCATCAATCCATCTTCTACCACTTTTCCAGAGGTCCGGGTCGCAGAGGCAGCAGTTCAAGCAGAGGAGCCCAGACTTCCCTCTCCTCAGCCACCTGCTCCAGATCTTCAGAGAGGATACCAAGGTGTTCCCAGACCAACTGGGAGATGTTGTCTCTCCAGTGAGTTCTGGGTCTGCCCTGGGGTCTGAGAACTACCACCAAGCAACACTGTGTTTCAGTGCAAGGAGTCAGACTGTGGAACGCTTTTGGATCTGAATTAAAATCATGTACAAAGCTTGGACAATTTAAACAAAAACTAAAGGAATAAATACTCCAAACACACACACGTGGACAAAATTGTTGGTACCCCTCTGTTAATGAAAGAAAAACCCACAATGGTCACAGCACAGTGACTACTTGTCACCCTTTAAATAGGCCGATTGATTACAAGTTTGTAGACACCTGTGATGTTAATTAGAGGACACATCTTGGTTGAACATGTCCCTATGATCATGTTCATGTCCTTATGGCCTATTTTCAATCTTTTCTAGGGGTACCATCATTTTTGTCCAGGTCTGTTTCATGAGTTTGTTTTTTAAAATAATTCTGTTGAACCACAATTCAAAAGCACTGTCTGATTTTCATTGATTAATTTTCATAGAATTTTTATTTATTACCACTTTTGTCAGATTCAAGTTATTTCTGTGACCATTGTGGGTTTTTCTTTCATTAACAGAGGGGTACCAACAATTTTGTCCACGGCTGTATATACAAAACGACATGTAAAATCACACAAGGATTATCATATCCAGTCTGTGTTGTGCTGTTGCTTATTTTTTGTCACGTTTTGTCTGTTTCTTTTTTTTTTTACAGTTTGAATTTTGCACATTCTAAATAATCTGTAATTTGCTGCTGATTGGAATAAACAATTTAGTGATTTATTTGTTTGCATCATGATTTTCTATTTTGTCTGTTCAGACCCCGGTGGGAAAAGAGTCAACAGTACGAACCATTTATCAGTGACTTTGAAAATAATGGCTCATTTTAAGAAAAGTAACCAACACAATTATTTGCTGAAGACTGTAAAACAAAATAGACATCTGCAAAAGTACAAAGGTTTATTGTCAAAATTCCCAGGGCAATACTACATGAATACAAGTATAGTTCACTGTTGATGCAGAGAATATACACTCACCGGCCACTTTATTAGGTACACCATGCTAGTAACAGGTTATTCTTCGTGGCATAGATTCAACAAGGTGCTGGAAGCATTCCTCAGAGAGTTTGGTCCATATTGACATGATGGCATCACACAGTTGGCGCAGATTTGTCGGCTGCACATCCATGATGCGAATCTCCCGTTCCACCACATCCCAAAGATGCTCTATTGGATTGAGATCTGGTGACTGTGGAGGCCATTTGAGTACAGTGAACTCATTGTCATGTTCAAGAAACCAGTCTGAGATGATTCCAGCTTTATGACATGGCGCATTATCCTGCTGAAAGTAGCCATCAGAAGTTGGGTACATTGTGGTCATAAAGGGATGGACATGGTCAGCAACAATACTCAGGTAGGCTGTAGCGTTGCAACGATGCTCAATTGGTACCAAGGGGCCCAAAGAGTGCCAAGAAAATATTCCCCACACCATTACACCACCACCACCAGCCTGAACCATTGATACAAGGCAGGATGGATCCATGCTTTCATGTTGTTGACGCCAAATTCTGACCCTACCATCCGAATGTCGCAGCAGAAATCAAGACTCATCAGACCAGGCAACGTTTTTCCAATCTTCTATTGTCCAATTTCGATGAGCTTGTGCAAATTGTAGCCTCAGTTTCCTGTTCTTAGCTGAAAGGAGTGGCACCCGGCGTGGTCTTCTGCTGCTGTAGCCCATCTGCCTCAAAGTTCGACGTACTGTGCGTTCAGAGATGCTCTTCTGCCTACCTTGGTTGTAACGGGTGGTTATTTGAGTCACTGTTGCCTTTCTATCAGCTCGAACCAGTCTGGCCATTCTCCTCTGACCTCTGGCATCAACAAGGCATTTCCGCCCACAGAACTGCCGCTCACTGGATATTTTTTCTTTTTCGGACCATTCTCTGTAAACCCTAGAGATGGTTGTGCGTGAAAATCCCAGTAGATCAGCAGTTTCTGAAATACTCAGACCAGCCCTTCTGGCACCAACAACCATGCCACGTTCAAAGTCACTCAAATCACCTTTCTTCCCCATACTGATGCTCGGTTTGAACTGCAGGAGATTGTCTTGACCATGTCTACATGCCTAAATGCACTGAGTTGCCGCCATGTGATTGGCTGATTAGAAATTAAGTGTTAACGAGCAGTTGGACAGGTGTACCTAATAAAGTGGCCGGTGAGTGTATATTTATACAGTATCTACATGTAGTCAGCAATACTCAATACGATATATTTCCAGTTAATCCACGTATTTCTCCATGTAACCTTGGGACTGCTTTATTTTAATTACTTCTAATCCTAGATCCATTTGTTTTGGCTTAAAATGCATCATAATTGCTAAATATATCTTATGCCCAACTCAGTACTGTTTACCTGTTGAAATATATATTTAACGGCTCATATGGCACCTGATCCATGTTTTGCCACGACACCACTGGCTGGAGCAGATAAATTCCATGACGTCTCAACAGTCTCTCCATGATTTTGACATAGATCATGTATTTTTACTTAACCATCTATTTATCGAGAAAAGTAATTTTTGATATTCATGCGCTGTGAGCCAATAAATGATTAAAATCTAACAATACTTCACTGTCTGATTAATGATTCTGTATATGGGTCTCATTTTCTGACATGAGTGTCCAAAAATATTTAACTTTTGCATTATTTTTGGAGATGTATTGCTACATGTTTTGATGTTGATTTTACTGAACAGGAATATGGCGCCGCCTCAAGGGGAGTGTAGCACCGCCTCCAACTCCCTCAAAATCCCACCTCCTACACCAACCGCTCCTACCCATACTACAGTGAGCCTTGTGCTGTGGAAAAGCAACAGGACCGGAACAGGACTGTTCGGTCCAAGGCCAAACGAGGCCTTTGGGTTCCAAGTGGAAAAGCGCCTGTTGAGAGGATGGACCACCAGCATCTCCCTCGGCAGTTACTCTACTCAAAGTTATGCGAGGGCAAACGCAATCAGGGTAGACGAAGCTGATTAGAAATTAAGTGTTAACGAGCAGTTGGACAGGTGTACCTAATAAAGTGGCTGGTGAGTGTATATTTATACAGTATCTACATGTAGTCCGCAATACTCAATACGATATATTTCCAGTTAATCCACGTATTTCTCCATGTAACCTTGGGACTGCTTTATTTTAATTACTTCTAATCCTAGATCCATTTGTTTTGGCTTAAAATGCATCATAATTGCTAAATATATCTTATGCCCAACTCAGTACTGTTTACCTGTTGAAATATATATTTAACGGCTCATATGGCACCTGATCCATGTTTTGCCACGACACCACTGGCTGGAGCAGATAAATTCCATGACGTCTCAACAGTCTCTCCATGATTTTGACATAGATCATGTATTTTTACCTAACCATCTATTTATCGAGAAAAGTAATTTTTGATATTCATGCGCTGTGAGCCAATAAATGATTAAAATCTAACAATACTTCACTGTCTGATTAATGATTCTGTATATGGGTCTCATTTTCTGACATGAGTGTCCAAAAATATTTAACTTTTGCATTATTTTTGGAGATGTATTGCTACATGTTTTGATGTTGATTTTACTGAACAGGAATATGGCGCCGCCTCAAGGGGAGTGTAGCACCGCCTCCAACTCCCTCAAAATCCCACCTCCTACACCAACCGCTCCTACCCATACTACAGTGAGCCTTGTGCTGTGGAAAAGCAACAGGACCGGAACAGGACTGTTCGGTCCAAGGCCAAACGAGGCCTTTGGGTTCCAAGTGGAAAAGCGCCTGTTGAGAGGATGGACCACCAGCATCTCCCTCGGCAGTTACTCTACTCAAAGTTATGCGAGGGCAAACGCAATCAGGGTAGACGAAGGCTCAGATTTAAAGACACTGTAAAAAGAAACTTGAAGAAGTTGGACATAGACAGGAGTTCCTGGCAGTGGAAGGCTAAGGACAGAGCTGTGTGGAGGAATCTGATCAGACCTAAATGAAACAGTCATTGTCGCCCACGACAGACTGCTATGATGACTTACAATGGACCTGACAGGGGGGAATGGGGGAGGGAATTGAAAAGATTTGAAGTGTTCACAAGGGTTGGGTGAGGGGGTGGGTAGGGGGAGAAAAAGAAAGAGGAACAAACAGAGAAAACACAGACTATCACAACTGAAACAAACAGAGAAACACACAAAAAACAAATTATTTATGCTTCTAAAGAGTTCACATCACAAGTCCGATACCTTCACCTGTAAGAGAATAGAGGGACATATGTCTTTGTACGTGTGTGTGCGTGTGTGATGTTGCACGTGAACATGAGTGCGTGCATGTGAATGGTTTGTCAGGAAACAAATAAAGAGAATAGCAGGCGGCAGCAACACCACCCATGAAACCACTAAAAGCAAGACAGCACCATCAACCCCCGGTGGGAAGGGGGGTGGGCGCAGTTATCACCCATAGAGAGAACATATGACCCAAAGCCACCAAGCCTCAGCACAGCCAGGCATCCACCGCAGGAGAGCTGGAAAGAGGAGGACGGAGCACCAAGAGGCTGGTGTGGGGAACCCCCAACCCAGGGCAGCAAGCCCTTGGCCCCTGGCTCCAGGTGGAAGAAGCCACTACCCCCCACTGGGAACCTCCTCATACAGCAAACCCCCGCCCACCCTAGAGCCCCAGACACATGTAACCCTTGCCTTATGTTAATTAGGTAAGGGGAATAATTAAGTGTAGCCCAGTTGCTAGGTTCGTAAGGGTTACAATAGGGAATTAAAGTGAGTGTGGAATGAAATAGCTGGAGGCAAGAAATGAGCAATAATGGTTGTTATTTATAGGGAAAAAAGTGAGCAATATATACAGACAATTTACCACTATACAAATATACAACGGCCGGTATGAAATAAAACCCCAAAGATGTCCTACTGAGCTCAGTGTTTGTTTGTCCTTTCGGGTTAGTCGTTTGACCAGTCAAGATGTCTTGTAACTCCAGACTCAAGTTTGTTTTCCTCTTTTAAAGCGACGACTTGGGTTGTTACCACTTTAAATCCTGGGCACTGGAGAGAGGAGGGATGTCCTTCAACCGAGATCTTGGTTAGATCTCAGATCAATCTCGGCTCAGTCTCGGGTCAGGCTCGCCATCTCCATTCGGAGAGAATCCGGGATCCAGAAGGTTTTTGGTCAGCAACCAAAAAAACCTAGCCTGCACGACAATAATGGTATTATTGTTTACAGCTCGAGTAATTCGTCTTCCAATCCCTTCTTATATAAAACCATAGCTTAGTGTTTAAATTCTTCTCTCATATTACTATTATCACAATCCAGCAATATAGTAATATCTTACATTTCACATCTTACATCTTACATGCATGTGTTCTTTTTTTTCTCACAATCTCTCTGGTAGCACATGAAATACCCTTTTTCATGTAACCAATTAAATGAATTCCTCTGTTCATCTCTATATCATTTAACCATGAAATTATGATTAATCCTCTCTAACCTTGTTTCTGTAAATCATGAAATGAAATACAATTAATTTATCACATAACCAGGGAATATACTGTCCCATCACTTCCAATATTCCCTTTTAAAATCAGTAAACCCTGTCTGAGCTACTGGGTTTAGCATAACCTATGGATTTACATAGTAGAACAACACCATGTGCTTTTAGCATCAAACTACACATTGCATTCGACAGAAATAGTGCATAAGAGCTAAAAGTACTTCAGCATACTGTTGGGAACTGAAATCACATTTAGGAAAACCATACAGACACAAAGACAGCCTTTTCCATTGCTTTTAAACAGGAAACAATCTACTCGCAACTAGCATTAGCATAGTGCTAACATTAGCATAACATTAGCATGTATCTGACTCACCAAGATGAGGTTTCAGTGTGAATACAGCAAAGGACACAGCCAAAATGCCCCTCACGCTCGTGCTCCCGTCAACAAGAAGAGGTATCTGTGTGAATCGCTTCACAACCTCCCTCGTCCGCGCTCGTATCGTGAAAGACTGAATTGAGTGGGCGCTGGCTGCCTCTACTCGGAAGGTGGGGCTAATATCGCTCTTAACGAATGGAAAGACACAGATCACCCAACGTGACCATGAACAGGAAATTCAAAAGTTGGATGACAAGGATCGCACTTCCTCTTCCCCAAGATAGTCGGTTTTCAAAATAAAATCACACACTTTCATTAATACAAATGAAATCTGAGAAAAAGGGTCATTTTCTCAGCTGGGTTACACACATGTCCTGGTACCCACCGGGAACCCACACTAAGAGGAGGCAGTAGTTTAGGAGACCCAACGAAAGTCAACCCTCCCCACCAGCCGGAGGGAGCCCATGTGGCCAGGAGGTGCCACCCCTATAGGCCCAGCACCCCCTGACTAGCACATCCACTCACTCACTCACTCACTCACTCACTCACTCACTCACTCACTCACTCACTCACTCACTCACTCACTCTTGCATTCACATTTCCTCTGGCTCATTCACTCTCACACAATTTCATTCAGTCTCAGTCATACTCTCACTCACACTCACACCGTCACACACTGTCATTTGTGCTCTGGCTCCCTAACATTTACTGTATTTGTGCTCTCTCTAACAGATCCACTCACACTCATTTATACCCACTCACTCTCACAGTGTGAAAGTTAATGTGGATTGAATCAGGATTCATGAATGAGTATGGAGTGGAGTTGAACTGAGAGACTGTCTAGAGCCGAACCAGGACAGTCTAGTGTCAGGTCCACAGCAGACAGAGATGGTCAAAGCTGTTGCTGGCTCCGCGACAGTGACTGAAAAAAAATACTATTCAACGAAACTGCTTACTCTCTGACACTGTCATGTGTGAGCCCACAACACCATCCAGAGGGCACACCAGCCGGGAAAATGTAACCACCTCCTCCAGAAACAACACCCTGATGTTGGCTGCCCTCAGCACCTACCAAGCCGTCCACAAAACTGTCACAGAGTAAATCTAATTTTCAAACTAATTTATTGTTCTTACAAATCAATGCTGATTTGTATATGTAATCATTTCACACTGTGTATAAACAAATTAAAACATGAGCACAGCAGGACCGCTCGTGGCTGAGTTTCCTTCCAGCTGCACAATTCCAGAAAGTTGGGAAGAATAAAGAGAAAACTGAACTTCAAAGCTCCCATGTGGGAGCATTTTGGACTGAAGCCAAATAAGCGAGGAGAGCCCAGCAATGTCAATGAGCCAGCCTTGCATGACTGACAAATGCAGGAACCCAGTGGCAGAAAAAACAACAGGAAACAACAGGTAAGGTGCATGATAAGTATTTAATTGTACAATTAATTTAACGTAGGTTGAGACTGGTAGCCCTGTGGGAGGAGAGTGGAGAGGACGAGGTAAATAATTGAGGCTATTTAACATTGTAAATATGCTTAGTAGTTGTAGGCTTACGTGGTTGTGGAAGATAATTGTTGGTTCTCTTTCAGAAAGCTAGTGGTGGTGAGAGGATCATGAAAGGGCTGCAGCAGCTGTGATGACAAGGAGGAGAGCTGCAGCTGAAGGTACTTGCTGATGGTGTATTCATCAAAACTGCCCAGGCCTTGGGCTTAATCCTGAGGGTAGGGGAGACAACTGTAGTGAGCAGGACAATTGTGCCTTACTTCGTTTGCAGGGGTCCGAATGGGGAGTTCAGGCTGCGCAGCTGGTGAAGTCCTAAGTCCGGGATGGGAGCTCCTTTGGGGAACAGTGAGGAGAACGAGGCAAAGAGATCCAAACATACACAGAGGTAAGAGCTCGGGGGTCAGGCTTATGTGTGGGCCCGAGAAAAAGGTCAGGCAGCGGGGAGCAGACAGTGTGGGGGGAAGGCGGTGATGTTACGCTCGACACCGCCTACTTGACCCTGGTTTGAGTAATAAGAAACAGAAGTGTTATGAGCTGTGTATCAAGAGCCTTTTCAGCACACCCACAGTCACATGACCGTAGCGAGCAAGACCTTGTTAGTTGCACCACTGTGACCAGCCAATTACGCTTCTCGGTGCCATGGCAACATTTTGGAGAGAGCCCTACTTGTCATTATGTCCCACCACGTGACTCGAGGGCTCATGGGAAGTTTGGGAGGGTTGGGCGTTTAAATATGTCAAGAATTTCTAAACGTAACAACTTTGCACAATAGAGATCATCCCCTCCATTACACAACTAGGACAATAACAATCATTACTGAGGGTGGCCACAACACTGTTGATTCAAATGCAAAATATACTGTCTGGTTACATATTCATATTCTGCAGGGTATTTTAACAAACCGTGATGCTGTTTATTCCATCTAGTTGCAATGTTCCTGCACTGTGTATATACCTGTGCACGTATGTATATTCATTTACTGCTTTGGCTAACCAGTTCTTATTATCTTCTTAACTTTTGCTCTGAGTGCTTTTATCCCTTTGCTGCTGTAATCCTGGAATTTCCGCATTGTGGGACCAATAAAGGCTTATCTAATTTTACAGATTTCTTGGCATTATTGCACTGGCTATTTGAAAATAAGTCAGCAAGAGTATTGCACAAGTTACAATTAGGTTCAGTAACATTAAACAGTAACATTACATGTACTAATTATTGCACAGAGATACATACACACACACTCACTCACACAAACACACTAGAAGATAGATAGATAGATAGATAGATAGATAGATAGATAGATAGATAGATAGATAGATAGATAGATAGATAGATAGATAGATAGATAGGAGAGTTGTGTGTCATTTTTTGAGAGTGTGTCTGCTTTTGTGAGTGAGTGAGTGAGTGAGTGAGTGAGTGAGTGAGTCAGTCAGTCAGTCAGTCAGTCAGTCAGTCAGTGAAGGAGATTAACCAGCAGGACTGGACTGCTGGTAGGGGAATGAGGAGCAGAGTCTGACCGGGTGGAGATGATGACTGCAACAGGGGAAGCAACAGGCTGGCGAGCGCACCAAAGTCCCTGAAGACGCATTGCTTCATCAGCAGCAATCTGTAAAGAAGATAAAGGAGAAAATGTGTCAGGTAAGGAAATCCACAACACAAGTAGCTTACTTATTTAGATTATTCTGCTCGAGGCAGTATACCCAAACGCGCCATCGTTGAATCACTGAAGAGCACGTCCTTATAAATGCTGGCTCAGCAGGAACAGTAGGAACAGCAGGAACAGCAGGTGTGTCAGATGAGTTGATTGGGAGAGCAGAGTGAAATGGGAAGGAGGGGGCGAGCACTCGCCAGAATATGACGTGCCTCTGATACAGAGTATTGATGCTTTTTCAGGTCTTTCACTCAGATGCAGTTGTGACACTCAGTAAGCAGATGTCGGTCTCTATTGAAGGTCTAATGACACGTTTTTTACTTCATCTAATTTTTCAACACATAATACAATATGACAAAATAGGTTGGTCTGTGCAGTTCTAAGTCAAACAGGCTTTTTTTCACGCGAATATCCAACGTTTTCATGAGCACCATGTCACTAATTGTGTCAGTGGCTGGAAAAACCCCCAGCCATGTTGTAACGTCATCAACAGAACGCAATGTTTGGCTGCCCATTGTACACGCAAGATGGAAGCGGTAGAAAACATTGACGACTGTTCCAGCACATGTAGTCTAGAATTGGTTTGTGCTGTCCAGTCTTGAGACGATTATAGTTCCGAAGAATGGGATGACAATGAAGAATCTGGGGGCATCAGACCTGATAGGTTTGAGCCGTGCCAAGCGGGCATCGTGCCTTTTGAGTCAGACTCAGAGAGTGATAGTGTAGATGCACACATGGCCGGCGCAGAAGCAGCAACAAACACACGGCAGGGGAACACTGAGTGTTATGCTTTTGTTACAGATATTGCAACACATTTTTTGTTCATAAATATAGTTTATTTAAACCCAATTTTTCAATAAAATCATAGCAGTGTATAGCAGTGTATTCTCTGTGGCTCAGGCATTGGGTTTATTATGCATTATCTTTTGAGTTCTTGCTGTTTTTGTTTTGTACATATGTTTTATCTGCGTTTTGACCCACTTTCAGGTGGGCACTGTCCAAGATTCGCCGGTCCGACCACACGCCCTCTCTCTTTGACAGTCAGCTGTTCATGTTTTGTGTGCATCATCTGCGGTGTTGTTGGCCAGCAAATATTCCCAACACTATTACAACATGTGAGTCACTCCACACAGCCGTGGTTCTGTTGCGCCCCATGAAGCGATGTTGGCCCTGGAGTGCAACTGTGGTTAACACGTCTCCTCTCCATGTTTGTTGGGCGATGTCAGCCCCGAACGCCAACTGCAAGTGTTCTGTTTATTTTTGTAAGTCTTCACCTTTTTGGGAACTGTTGTCATCATTCTTATGTTTGATACATGTGCTGTGGTGAATCCTGTGCGTAAATCCATTCATCATGACCATCCGTGCGCGCTTACGCAGGGCACGGAGAGGGAGGATGAAATAACGAGGATTTAAGTGCAGGGTTCACCACAGCACATTTAATACAGAAAGACAGACAATTCTCAAAAAGGTAAAGCAAGTTGAACACAAGGAGCAGGTGATTTCAGAAGCAACTTGATGGTGGTGTCAAGACAATCCCAGGCCAAAGGACTGCCAGCTCACCACTTAAATAGGCTGGAGCTGAGCTAATGAGCAGCTGTAAAAAATCAGAGGCAATTAGCAAAAGGTGCTGTGTGTGTGTGTGTGTGTGTGTGTGTGTGTGTGTGTGTGTGTGTGTGTGTGTGAGGGATTTTAGAGCAAATATACAGTATATATATATACACTACCGTTCAAAAGTTTGGGGTCACTTAGAAATTTCCTTATTTTTGAAAGAAAAGCACTTTTTTTCAATGAAGATAACTTTAAACTAATCAGAAATACACTCTATACATTGCTAATGTGGTAAATGACTATTCTAGCTGCAAATGTCTGGTTTTTGGTGCAATATCTAGATAGGTGTATAGAGGCCCATTTCCAGCAACTATCACTCCAGTGTTCTAATGGTACAATGTGTTTGCTCATTGCATCAGAAGGCTAATGAATGATTAGAAAACCCTTGTGCAATCATATTAGGTCTGCAATGCTGTAATTGCTGCAAATGGAGGATTCTTTGACGAAAGCAAAGTTTGAAGGAAAAAATTATTATTTCAAATACAAATCATTATTTCTAACCTTGTCAATGTCTTGACTATATTTTCTATTCATTTTACAACTCATGGTGGTAAATAAGTGTGACTTTTCATGGAAAACACAAAATAATTGTCTGGGTGACCCCAAACTTTTGAACGGTAGTGTATATACAGTGGGGCAAAAAAGTATTTAGTCAGCCACCAATTGTGTAAGTTCTCCCACTTAAAAGATGAGAGAGGTCTTCAATTTTCATCATAGTTATACCTCAACTATGAGAGACAAAATGAGAAAAAAAAATCCAGAAAATCACATTGAAGGATTTTTAATGAATTAATTGGTAAATTCCTCAGTAAAATAAGTATTTGGTCACCTACAAACAAGCAAGATTTCTGGCTCTCACAGACCTGTAACTTCTTCTTTAAGAGGCTCCTCTGTCCTCCACTCATTAACAGTATTAATGGCACCTGTTTGAACTTGTTATAAGGATAAAAGACACCTGTCCACAACCTCAAACAGTCAGACTCCAAACTCCACTATGGCCAAGACCAAAGAGCTGTCAAAGGACACCAGAAACAAAATTGTAGACCTGCACCAGGCTGGGAAGACTGAATCTGCAATAGGTAAGCAGCTTGGTGTGAAGAAATCAACTGTGGGAGCAATTATTAGAAAATGGAAGACATACAGGGCCACTGATAATCTCCCTCGATCTGGGGCTCCACGCAAGCTCTCACCCCGTGGGGTCAAAATTATCACTAGAATGGTGAGCAAAAATCCCAGAGCCACATGGGGGGACCTAGTGAATGACCTGCAGAGAGCTGGGACCAAAGTAACAAAGGCTACATCAGAAACACACTACGCCACCAGGGACTCAAATCCTGCAGTGCCAGACGTGTCCCCCTGCTTAAGCCAGTACATGTCCAGGCCCGTCTGAAGTTTGCTAGACAGCATTTGGGTGATCCAGAAGAGGACTGGGAGAATGTCATATGGTCAGATGAAACCAAAATAGAACTTTTTGGTAAAAAATCAACTTGTCGTGTTTGGAGGAGAAAGAACACCATACCTACTGTGAAGCATGGGGGTGGAAACATCATACTTTGGGGCTGTTTTTCTGCAAAGGGACCAGGACGACTGATCCGTGTAAAGGAAAGAATGAATGGGGCCATGTATCGTGAGATTTTGAGTGAAAACCTCCTTCCACCAGCAAGGGCATTGAAGATGAAACGTGGCTGGGTCTTTCAGCATGACAATGATCCCAAACACACCGCCCGGGCAACGAAGGAGTGGCTTCGTAAGAAGCATTTCAAGGTCCTGGAGTGGCCTAGCCAGTCTCCAGATCTCAACCCCATAGAAAATCTTTGGAGGGAGTTGAAAGTCTGTGTTGCCCAGCGACAGCCCCAAAACATCACTGCTCTAGAGGAGATCTGCATGGAGGAATGGGCCAAAATACCAGCAACAGTGTGTGAAAACCTTGTGAAAACTTACAGAAGACGTTTGATCTCTGTCATAGCCAACAAAGGGTATATAACAAAGTATTGAGATGAACTTTTGTTATTGACCAAATACTTATTTTACCGAGGAATTTACCAATTAATTCATTAAAAATCCTTCAATGTGATTTTCTGGATTTTTTTTTCTTATTTTGTCTCTCATAGTTGAGGTATACCTATGATGAAAATTGGAGACCTTTGTCATCTTTTATGTGAATGAATGAATGAATGAATGAATGAATGAATGAATTTATTTCGGATAGTACATTACAGGTTAAAAGAAACTGTATAATATAACAACAAGGTCAAATTAGACAAAGACTCCTTCTACTATACAATTCCACGTGAGTTATCCGAAATGGGTGATGGCTGAAGCCGCAGCTTATATTGCCCACCCATATTCCATCCAAGAATTCAAAGGAGAAAAAAGAGAAAACAAGACAAGAGCGATTACAATTTAAAACAAGGCTAAGACAAAATATGACTGAGAGAAAAAGAAAACTGAGCTAGTCTAAGTTAAGCGGTTACTATTCAAAAACAACTCTAAGACATAGTGTCACAGAGAAAAAAGAAAAACTAAGCTATAACACAACACAGGCTGGAAATGTCAATCCTTATGTGAGTTTACATGTCGTCTTGTAAATATGTTTGGAGTATTTCTTCCTTTAGTTTTTTTGTGGGAGAACTTGCACAATTGGTGGCTGACTAAATACTTTTTTACCCCACTGTATATATATATATATATATATATATATATATATATATATATATATATATATATATATATATATATATATATATATACTGTATATATATACAGTATATATATATATATATATATAACCACGGGTACTGTGTTATGAGTTACTGGGAATATACTCTATAAGCACCGCTTTACTGTATGGATGGTGAAGTAATGTGTAACCACCTGCGGGAGGACTTAAGCATCATTCGGGAAGTAGCCTGCAGGATGCAGCCACGTGGTGTTATGCTGAATTGATGTGCTTGTATTTCTGTGTTTTCAGTGATGAGGAGAAGTAAAGTTCACTATTATTAAACTTCATGCACAGCTGGAAGTGTCTTTTGTCCCAGTGTGCCTCAAAACTCATGTATGTGAAAAATTTACAGTTATTCCAGGGGGGAAAAAATTCAGGTAAAAGGAGGCAACTTTTCACAAAAAAATTCCAAAATTCCATGCTTGCTGCATCTGCACCATGGCTGCCTCAAGTAATAAGGGTGAATGAGTGTGGGTGAGTGTTAGAGGGAGAGCATGAGTGGATGTAAGTGGCCTGGAGCGCGAGTGAGAGTGTGTGCATGAGTCAGCGTGAGTGGGAGCGGGCGACTCTGAGGGGGAGTGTGAGTGAGATTGAACAGGTACATGAGTGGGAGAGAGTGGGTGAAGTCTGGGAGTGCGAGTGTGAGATTGTGTGGGGAGAAGGCGAGTGAGAGTGAGTGAGTGTGTGTGGGTGCATGTGGGTGCGAATGGGAGCATGAGGATGTGAGTGTGTGGGAAAGGGTGTATGTGCTGGTCGGGAGGTGCTGGATTGAGGGGGTAGCGCCTACTGGCTGTGTGGACTCCCCTGGATGGGGGGGTCCTGGACCCTTTGGGGCCCCTGTGCCTTGCTGCCACCTTGTTTGGGCATGGGGCAGGTGGCCCCAAGGGTGTGTGGTGGTGGCGCTGAGGTGAGGGCGGGCCTGCCGTGGGGGTGTCTGGGGGGGGGGCTTGCGCCAGGGGCGCGGGCTGGTCTCTGGCTCAGGGGATGGGGTGTTGGTCTCCTGGTGCCTGGGGCCTGGCGTTGGCCTCGTTTGGGGGGCGGTGGTTGACTGGTTCGGGGGTGTGGGTCCACCGCACTGGACGCTTGGCAGCCTGGCCTACCTTGGCCGTCCCTCCAGGGGCGGATGCTTTGCTGTCATTGGGCTTGTTGGCCTCGGGAAATTTGTGCTCTGTGTGAGTTGGTGGTGCTGTCCTGCTTACTTAGGTTTTCCGGGGGGGGGGGTCGTTGTGACCAGCCACCTCCTTCATATATTTCCTGCCAAACCACTCACATGAACACACTTATTTTGCGCACCCTCTCATACACACGCACATGTATGCACACACACAGTGGCGGACCATTTATTTTACAACTAGGCCTTCAGTGGTGATCTACCCGATTTTAGCGCCACTCATATCAAACACCATAAAAGTAGCCTATAGGGCCATCCACATGAAGCATGTTAAAGATAACTTTCACTATAAAGTTACAGCTGTAAAAATCTTTACCTTTTCATTGTAGAGCTCCATTTCTTTGCACATTTGTTCATTGAGCTGCAGATCCATTCTTATTTCCCCAAAGGTTTAAAAGTGCTGTTGCTTGTCCAGCTGGTGGCTGTGCTGTGGTGCCTTTCTGCTGCCTTGGTTAAGGCCCTGTCACACCTAGAAGATTTAGGCAGTGTTTGTAAAATGTATGAAAAATTTGAAGAATATGCTGGGGTAAGTGAATCAATTATGGTTCAGTTATGTCGAAGTTAAGAGCATGCTGAAGCATGCTGGTGTACAGTGTTGTTCGCCGATCTCCTCTGAAAATTAATTTTCAGCATGCAGAAAATTTTCCAATGTATCCAGCGTATGGTTGACGCGTCCCGCATTAGCGGTGCAAATGGCATATTTGCAGCGTTGGATTACAGAAAAAAAATGTACCGAGCTCTGCCTGCAGCGCACACGCACACAGATGTACGTGTGTGTGCACGCAACACATAATATGCAAATAAAGTAATGTGAACCTCCTAATTCCCCACCACCACCTCCAGTCCAACGTTCAGGGGGCCGACCAGCATCCCAGGACCCTTGCATGGCGAGGTGTGACTGATCAGATGGTCTGCCCAAGCCCCACATCCAGCAGGTAGCCCGCTGAACTGAGTCCGGCGGCCTGCCAGGGCCATTGGACCAGCCGCCTCAAAGGCCAAGTGTTTTGCGTTGCCGACCAGCATGGTGGAGACACCAGGACCGGAGGAGATTGCAAAGAGGCAGCCTACCCACCGGGGAACTTAGGTGGCCAAGCTGAGGGATTGGAGGCCCCCTGCCCTCTGAAGCTTGGAACAGGGGGACCGTAGCACCCGCGATTGTCCCAGTTCGAGACATGGCTGCACCCGCGGTGGACCCCTTGTGAAGCTCTGTTGCACTGGCGATGTACTCCGGCTGGAACTTTGCTGTACCGGCGGTGGACTCCGGCTGGAGCAACATTGCACCCGCAGTGGTCCCCATCAGGGACCTCATTGCTCCTGCGGTGGCCTCCCCAATGGGGGAGGTTGGGTTCCTCCCTACCCCTGGAGCTTAATCCAAATCCTCGGCGGCCTCAGGAGGCATTGGCTGTTCTCCGGCGACCCTGGCCAGGAGCTCCGGACCTGGAGGGAGAGAGAAAAAGGCTGAGTCAGGGTCGCTGGCAGCGGCAGAGCCTGGAGAGGTACCCCAAGGGCTACTGCGAGCTGCCCCAGGCCCTCCTCACCATGAGTAAGGCAGTGTGACACCGACATCGACATAACAGACATTATGGAACATACTTGCCTGTACTCAGGCTCCACTGTCGTCCAGGACTCCAATGACTTTGGGCGTGTGGATACTGTTGGTCCGCCAGGTGCTGTACTCCTGTCAATCTCCCCCGGGACTGCTGGCCCCACGTCGTCGTCTGTGGGAAACCCAGGTTATGGCGGCTCCTCTCCGGCGACCCTTGGAAGGAGCTCGAAGCAGACGGAAGAGGAGAAATGGCTAGAGTCGCCGGCAGCGGCAAAGCCCTGCGAGGGGGTCCAGATGCAGGTGGGGAATGCACCTGATTCTCCTCCCCAAGAGCCAGACAAGATTTCTCAATAATTGACAGGTGAACTACAGGAGAGATTACTTGCCTATGTTCGAGCTCCACCACCATCCAGGACTCAGATGATGCCGACGATGCCAACGATGATGTTCGGTGTCCAGTTGGCTGGAGGTCTGGTCAAGGGGATGACTCTGCTGCGGCGGCCCCCACAGCAGGCGTGATGGTGATTGCAGTCTCGATGCCCCCATGCGCCATCTTCCATGCCACCAGCTTCACTGGCGTGGCAGCTGGAAATGGCCTCACCGCTGGTCCTAGCACTGAGCCCTCCATGACATCCGGTTCCTCTCCTCTTGGGCGATGAGATTCCTGAGCCTGTGAACTCATAGGGGCACAGAAAGAGGGTTTGGAGAGGTCAGTTGGAGGGCTACTATATGCCGCTGGGGAGGAGCCCTCAGGGGACTGCAAACCCCGAGTCTCCTGGCCAGTAGGCAGGCAAAATTGTTCATCAACAGTGAGGGTAAAATGAGGAAAAACTTGCCTGTTCTCCTTGTCCTGGATGCTCCCAGCAGCCTCCGAGGCGTCTCCTCTCCCCACTGAGCATTCCTCCTCAATCCCACGGTCGATGAGAGCGAGCATACCCAGTCTCTCCTTCTCCATTATAACGTCCGTGGATTGGGCAGGCGCCAACCCGGAGGACGGAACAGTCACTGCCCATGAAGCATGTCATTGGTCCTCCCTCTAGCAGCGCTCCTCCTTGATCTGACAGTTGATTTAGGCAAGTAGAAACAGTCTCTCCTCCTTTGTCATCACATCAGAGGGTGGAGCGTGCCCAAGCTTGTGGGATGCCGCAGGAGTGGGAGGGCCATGGGAGGAGGGTGTCGTCCTCTGCCGTGAGCGCCTCTTCCGGCAGGAAGATAGCTCCCATGTCAGGGAGGTCCTCTCCAGCTCCGCGTCTGGTGGGGGAAGTAGGAGGGAGAGGATTTCATCAACCCTCGGAACCACCCAGAAATAGGGATGATGCTGCTCGATGTCTTCTACGACAAGCAGCGCCGACCAGATGTCTTTGGGTGACTGTGGCCACTGAGCAAAGAAGAGAGCCTCTTCCAGCAGATCCTGTGCTCTTAACTCCTCATCCGTCCAGACTACCATGTTGTTGCTCGGGAGAAAAGGGAAAAAAGGTGAAAAGAAAAAGAAAAAAAATGCACGCCTACTCCACTGGGTTTTTTCTTGCTGGCTGGAGCATTCTGTTATGATCCCTCGTGCGTCATTACGCAGTGCAAGGAGAGAGTAATGAAAATCCCAATGGCAGTGTACTGTTGCACCCAATGTGACTCGTGTCGTATATTGAGATTCACAGCCAGCTAAACTCTCTCTTGCATCACTTCCTCCAAGGAACAGGCAGGTGTCGTTTTGGACTAGGATTTAATGCAAAAAAGTGTGAAACTGAAAAATACAGACACAAAGAAATATTTAGAGATTAGAAAATAAAGACAATATCTACAAACGGTACATTAAAATTTCAATACTAGCTAAACAGCATCATCACACGGACTCGGATACGGCTTCGCTATCACAAACATATCGCCGATTAGCGTCTATAAAACTCCATCCATCCATCCATCCATCTTCTACCGCTTTTCCGGAGGTCCGGGTCGCGGAGGCAGCAGTTCAAGCAGAGAAGCCCAGACTTCCCTCTCCCCAGCCACCTGCTCCAGCTCTTCAGAGGGGATACCAAGGCGTTCCCAGACTAGCTGGGAGACATAGTCTCTCCACCGAGTCCTGGGTCTGCCCCGGGGTCTCCTCCCAGTGGGACGTGCCTGAAACACCTCAAGTGGGAGACGTCCAGGAGGCATCCTAATCAGATGCCCATACCACCTCAACTGACTCCTTTCAATGTGGAGGAGCAGCGGTTCTACTCTGAGCCTCTCCCGGATGACTGAGCTCCTCACCCTATCTCTGAGGGTGAGTCCAGCAATCCTACGGAGAAAGCTCATTTCAGCCGCTTGTATCCGCGATCTCGTTCTTTCGGTCATTACCCAAAGCTCGTGACCATAGGTGAGAGTAGGAACGTAGATTGACTGGTAAATCGACAGCTTTGCCTTAGAACTAAGCTCCCTCTTCACCACAACAGACCGGTACAACGTCCGCATCACTGCAGATGCTGCTCCAATCCGTCTGTCGATCTCTCGCTCCATTTTCCCCTCACTCGTGAACAAGACCCCAAGATACTTAAACTCCTCCACTTGGGGCAGGAGCCTGTCCCCAACCCGGAGAGGACAATCCACCTTTTTCCGGCTGAGGACCATGGACTCGGACTTGGAGGTGCTGATTCTCATCCCAGCCGCTTCACACTCAGCGGCAAACCGTCCCAGCAAGAGCTGTAGGTCATTGCTGGATGAAGCCAACAGGACAACATCATCTGCAAACAACAGAGATGAGATCCTGTGGTCACCAAGTATGACACCCTCCATTCCCTGGCTGCGCCTAGAAATCCTGTCCATAAAAATTATGAACAGGACCGGTGACAAAGGGCAGCCCTGGCGGAGTCCAACTCTCACTGGGAATGACTCCGACCGAGTGTTGGCAATACGAACTAAACTCTCACAACGGTCGTACAGAGACCGAATAGCTCGTAACAACAAGCCCGATACCCCATACTCCCGAAGCACCCCCCACAAAAATCCACGAGGGACGCGGTCAAATGCCTTCTCCAAGTCCACAAAACACATGTAAACTGGTTGGGCAAACTCCCACGAACCCTCAAGAATTCTCGAGAGGGTAAAGAGCTGGTCCGATGTGCCACGGCCAGGACGAAAACCACATTGCTCCTCCTGAATCCGAGGTTCGACCAACGGCCGGACTCTCCTCTCCAGTACCTTGGCATAGACCTTCCCAGGGAGGCTGAGGAGTGTGATCCCTCTAAAGTTGGAGCACACCCTCCGGTCCCCTTTTTTGAAGAGAGGAACCACCACCCCGGTTTGCCATGCCAAAGGCACTGCCCCCGACCTCCACGCAATGTTGCAGAGGCGTGTCAACCATGACAGCCCAACAACATCCAGGGCCTTGAGGTACTCGGGGCGAATCTCGTCCACCCCCGGGGCCCGGCCACCAAGGAGATTTTTAACCACCTTGGCGACCTCAGCCCCTGTGATAGGCGAGTCATCCCCCTTGTCCCCAAACCCTGCTTCCTCTGTGGAAGGCGTATCAGTGGGATTGAGGAGATCCTCGAAGTATTCCTTCCACCGCCCGACGATATCCCCAGTTGAAGTCAACAGTGTCCCATCCGCACCATACACAGTGTGGACGGGGAGCTGCTTTCCCCTCCTGAGCCGCCGAACAGTTTGCCAGAATCTCTTTGAAGCCGACCGAAAGTCTTGTTCCATGGCCTCACCGAACTCCTCCCATACCCGGGTTTTTGCTTCAGCAACCACCCGAGCTGCACTTCGCTTGGCCTGCCGGTACACCTCAGCTGCTTCGGGAGTCCCACAAGCCAACCAAGCTTGATAGGACTCCTTCTTCAGCTTAATGGCCCCCCTCACCACTGGTGTCCACCACTTGGTTCGGGGGTTGCCACCACGAGATGCACCGACCACCTTGCGGCCGCAGCTCTGGGCCGCCGCTTCAACAACAGAGGTGGAGAACATGGCCCATTCAGACTCCATGTCTCCAGACTCCCTCGGAATGTGGTTGAAGTTCTTCCGGAGGTGGGAGTTGAAGACCTCCCGGACAGGGGCCTCAGCCAGACGCTCCCAGCACACCCTCACTATACGTTTGGGTCTACCAGGTCTGAATGGCTTCCTCCCCTGCCATCGGATCCAACTCACCACCAGGTGGTGATCAGTTGACAGCTCTGCACCTCTCTTTACTCGGGTGTCCAAGACATACGGTCGCAGGTCTGATGATACGATAACAAAATCGATCATCGACCTGCGGCCTAGGGTGTCCTGGTGCCAGGTGCACATATGGACACCCTTATGCTTGAACATGGTGTTCGTTATGGACAGACTGTGGTTAGCACAGAAGTCCAATAACTGAACACCACTCGGGTTTAGATCGGGCAGGCCGTTCCTCCCTCTATAAAACTCATCAAACTTATTCTAATAATCAATTATACTTTATCTACTCATCACAATAAACTACTAAACTTACTCATATTGCCACTCAAAGGGCTGGAAGTGAGCGGATGGCTTTAGAAGGAACAGCGACGCAGACTCGTGTTCCTGTTGACATTCAGTATGCTAGATCTCTTCTTCTCGTCACCTACTGGCAAGCTTAAAGCTACTACAGAGCCTAGCGCCCTCTAGAGGACTGGATGAACAAATATATTTAAACTGTAACAACACAGGCAGGAGTAGATTTGTGCACTTTATTGAGTATAACCCCAAAATAACAAGTCCAGCAAACAATCACGCAGTGAAAAGTGAGTTGGAAAGATGCAATAATTACAAGTGAGGCCAAGAGACATACAGGGATGCCTCCTGGATGCTCTACAGCCCGGTGGAGGGAATGCCTAGTGCCGCAGGGCTGCTGTCGGCATGGGGAGAAAGGCAAACATAAATTTAAGGTGCTGGAGCGATCTGGGGCTATCCATGCAGTCCGGTGGATGAGGGTGAAAAAGACTGAAGATAATCCGTAGAGAGTGATAACTTGCATCCACGGAGGTACACGCTGCCATGTATGAAGCGCATAATGCTCCTGCGATGACAAAACACACGGGACCTGTCGAGTTTTTTTTACATTTAACTGAAGTCTTTACCATCATCTGTCCTGTGTTGTTCTGACAGATATGCCAAAATGTCAGAACATCAGAGGAGGAGGATTCAATCAGCTGATCGCCTGAAGCGCAGAGCGCGGCTGTTTACTTTGCTGTTGGCTGTGCCTCCTAGCAAAAGTACACTTCATGTATTATCTTGGGTTTATTTTTTTCACTTGATTAAAAATTAACTTTTTTGTTGCCATCAGTTCAAGTGCATTTGAGCTAGGCTGTGACAACTGTTATCTGATGTTCCTGATGCATCACATCAGCTGTTTCAGACATGACTGACATGACAGATTTGACAGCTCTACCAGGTCGGTCACGCCCCCCCCACCGTAGTGTTTGGAGGGGAGAATCATTTTGGTTGAACAGAGATGATCTCTCCCAAAACTAGGATTCATGGATCAGGATGAAACGTCAGTTTGGCATGACTGCGCTATGCAGAAGTTAGACTTTTTTTGTGCATAAGTTGTGAATGTCGGCAACATGCTAAGCATTAGTTGGTTTAAATTACTATTACTTAATTATATGTCCAAGTCAGGGTGGCAGTGGTTCAAGAGGTAGAGCAGGTCGTCCAATAACCAGATGGTTTGTGGTTCAAATCCCGCTCTCCCCAGATATCCTGCCATTGTGTCCTTGGGCAAGACACTTTACCCACCTTGCCTCCAGTGTCCCTAACACTGGGTATGAATTTGTATAAATGCTCGGTGGTGGCGGGAGAGGCCATTGGCACAGATTGGCAGCCACATTTTTGTCAGCCTGCCCCAGGGCAGCTGTGGCTACAGTAGTAGCTTGCCACTACCATTGTCTGTCTGGAGTAAATGAATAATGTATCTATTTGTAAAAGCATCTTTGAGTGTCTATGATAAAGTGCTATATAAATCTGATGCATTATTATTATTAAGTCGTTATGGATATGTGATGCATATGGCCAAAAGTGACAATTTTAGCATTTTAGACAAATTTTTATTGGTTTGGAAAATGCTGCCTAAATTGTCATGGTGTGACAGTAGACAGCTCAAGTTTACAAACCCTGCCTGGCTTCAAGCATCAACTCCATCAGTTGCAAACAACAGGCATTCCCAGCAAGATAATTTGCAGCACTCCTCGGAGCCCGTAATCCAAAGATACCGCATGTTGCTAATATGGAAGTGACGGACAAATCCTTTCCCCGGCTGAGACGGGCCTGCTAGCTTTGGGGTCTCTCTTCACAATGACCAGCTTTTCTTGAAAAGTCAATCTGGAAAATTGATTTTCTTAAACATCAGTGTATTCCAGCGTTTTAGTCCAATTTTTATATATTTGGCGAATGCTGCCTAAATCATCATGGTGTGACAGTAGACAGCTCAAGTTTACAAACTCTGTCTGGCTACAAGTATCTACTCCATCAGTTGCAAACAACAGGCATTCCCAGCAAGATAATTTGCAGCACTCCTCGGAGCCTGTAATCCAAGCATACCGCTTGTTGCTAATATGGAAGTGACAGACAAATCCTTTCCCCGGCTGAGACGGGACTGCTAGCTTCGGTGTTTGCTGACCTCTATTCACAATGACCAGCTTTTCTTGAAAAGTCCATCAGGAAAATTGATTTCCTAAAATATCAGCAACCAAATCATTTTACAATGCCGTCAGCCATTGTGGGTGGAAAAACAGCTATTATATTTAAACAGATACAGTATATTGTAGCTGCCCAAGCAAGTCCTTTCACTGGCGTTTTTCTTGCTAGGATCCTCTGCATTGTGGGTGGAGGAATGTAGCATCCATTCAAAAGACGTGAAAATGCCAACATTCTTGGATGCCTTCTATGTGAACCCCTGGATGAACAGAAGACATCTGGTTGGTTAAAGCAACATTAGAAGTTTAACAGTCAATTTAACCTACAGAGGTGTACTGTTAATTCCTGAAGGCCCAAGGCAGATTTGCTTGACCCTGGCCAAAAATTTCTAACATGGATTACACTACTGGAAGGAGTGCAACCAAGAGAAATGAAGAGAATAGACTATTGGGAATAATTTAATACATCCTCATGGAACAAATATGTTGTAAATGTAATGCTGATAGTATTTAGGCCAGCAGAGAAGGCTTTGCTGGTCCTGAGGGTCCACCACTGCACACACACACACACATATGTCTCTCCTTTAACAGGTGCAGATACCAGACTCGTGTTTTGTTATTTACTCGTGTTGAGGCCTCTTCAGTTGAAGAAACAGTCTGTCTTTTGTTTGTTTCACTTGTGTTAGTCTGTTTAGCCCCTTTTCCTCTAGTATCCACTCAGTCCTACTCTACCAAATCAAATCAAATCAAATCAAATCAAACTTTATTATCATATTGCTGTACATACAACTGTAGTGCAGGCAAGAAGAAATTGCGTTTCTCTCGGCATCCATATAAGAAGCAGCATGATTTAAGACACACTCCCACATAGCTCCACCCCCCACCCCCACCCCCCCATCCATTCACACATCCCTGAGACATACTTGGGGAAAAAGAATAACTAACTATAATATACAAAATGTCCGTAGGTGCAGTAGTGTGTATGAGAGATTCCGGGTCAGCTGTTCAGCATCCTGACAGCTTGTGGAAGGAAGCTGTTGATCAGTCTGGTGGTTCTGCCTCTGATGCTCCGGAATCGTTTACCGGATGGAAGAAGTTCAAAGTGTTTATGCAGAGGGTGAGAACGGTCCTTGACAATGTTCAGTGCCCTGCTCCTACAACGGTTCTGAAAAAGTTCTTGGACAGAGGGGAGGGAGACTCCAATTACCCTCTCAGCCCCCTTGACTGTCCTCTGCAGGTCTTTTTTGTCTGACATACTGCAGCTGGAGTACCATGTAGCAATGCAGTACGTCAGAACACTCTCCACCACACCTCTGTAGAAGGTCCTGAGGATGCAGATGGGGAGAGAGGCCTGTTTGAGTTTCCTCAAGAAGTGTAGTCTCTGCTGAGTCCGCTTCCTGATCTCCAAGGAATTCTTGCTCCAGGTCAGGTCCTGTGAGATCTGCACTCCGAGGAACTTGATGTTCTCTACTCTCTCCACTAAACGGCTGCCGATGCTGAGGGGGACGTGCTCAGGCTGTGACCGCCGGAAGTCAATAATCATCACCTTCGTTTTGTCCACGTTGAGCACCAGATTGTTCTCCCTGCACCAGCCCTCCAGGTCTCTCACTTCTTCCCTGTACATTGATTCCTCATCCCTCTGAATAAGTCCCGTGGTGTCATCTGCAAACTTAATAATATGGTTCCCCTCGTGTCTGGATACACAGTCATGTGTTAGAAGTGTAAACAACAGTGGACTCTACCCAGTTTGTAGGCTTTTCCATTAGTACCTGGTACCTGGTACCAGGTACTTTTTTGGGATCTATTCTAGGCCAGGGTACAGCTGCGCTAAAGCGAGCTGGAAATGTGACGTAAACAGATTGCAGGCCACTGATTGGTCAGGGCATAACATCATGAGTGCACTCGTCTTCTGCAAAATCTAGAAACCGCCATTTGCAAAACTTCACGGAGTAAACACAATATTTATAGAGATGGCTTTGCAGGTTTCGCAGAAGTCTTCACCGTGGTCCAATGAAGAGATGCTGAGTTGTCTGTGCTTGGTGGCAGATAGTATCTAGAGGGACAAGGAGCAACCCTGCAATGAAACAGATGGCAGCCCATGATCACTACGGAGAAGCTGAAGATGAAAGTGAAAGAACCATCGATGGTGAGTGATTTGTCATATTGTGCATCTTTTCGCTTTTTTGTCCTGTTGGTGGTAAGCTCACTTTTATTGAGCAATAAAACACCATCCTGTGCTGGCTAATAAGTGTTAGCAAGGAGCGCTAGCTAGCTAGTAGCCAACTCTGCTGATTCACGCTTGAGCCAGGAACTGCTGCGGGAATAGCCGGATTTGGCGTTCAGGAGGATGCTGTCAACGAGGCGGGATTATTCCTCCGGCGGCTCAGGACAGGACAACATTGTCTTTTGCATGCTGGAACAGGCTTAATTGGAGTGGGAGCGGGCGAGGGGTTCTGGGGAGAAACAGTCACACCGGAGTCCCAGGAGCGCCCTCCCTTCGGCGCGAGCCCGGCCTTCTTCGGGCACTTCCTCCACCTTTCGCCGTTCTCGTGTCGTAGTGCTGCCAAATGGGTTATCCTCTCAGCTCCCTCGGAGTTCTCCAAGAGCTGAGGGCGCCACCAAACCGCTACCCCCGCCAGGTCCATATACCAGAGAATATCTTCCGGGGTGGAATATTTGCTAGCTGAGGATATTAACCTGTTGATTTCCATAGGGGCTCAGCAGCACTTCCACCCCAGGCTCATTGGGTAGCCTCGACTCAGTGCCATCTCCAAAAAAACAGGTGAGTAGAAAAAATAACACACAAAAGGGTGAAAAAAAACGCCTCACTGCAGAACATGATTTCTTAATACTCTACTGTCATGAACGCCCCTCCTGGGCAGAAACAAACCCACTCGCTTAACTGCAGTGAAGCAATTTATCGGTGCACAATATGACAGTCCAGAAATAAACTGTGCATACTATGCAAAAAACCAACAAGGTAAACTTACACAAAGTACAATCACAGGAAGACAGGAGCGAGAGACTGATGATAGCAGTCCACTCTAGACTGAACATAGATGAGACTGCAACAATAATAGAATGAAACCACAGAGCGTAAATACAATGTGAACAAATGACATAAATTAATACAGGTGTGTGCTGAGTGCAGGTGGGCTTATTGCAGGCTTCTCGCAGCAGGGCAGGCTGTGAGTAGCCAGTGGGAAGTGCCTGGAAAGAGAGGGAGCCAACCCAGGAATACAGACAGAGGCATAAGAGCAGACAAAAATAGATACAAAATACAACAGTTACCTGTGTCTGAGGTCTAGGATGACATGGGACCTCAGACACATGACAC
This sequence comes from Pholidichthys leucotaenia, assembly GCA_020510985.1. Classification (NCBI taxonomy): domain Eukaryota; kingdom Metazoa; phylum Chordata; class Actinopteri; order Cichliformes; family Pholidichthyidae; genus Pholidichthys; species Pholidichthys leucotaenia. The sequence goes on from CM035838.1 coordinate 212,196,747, forward strand.
TTTAAGCATCATTTGGGAAGTAGCCTGCAGGATGCAGCCACATTGTGTTATGCTGAACGGATGCGCTTGTATTTCTATTTTCAGGTGAGCTGAAGTGATGAAAACGGGTCAGACATGATGAATTCAATACCTTCATTCACCTCTCATGCACTGACTATAGTTTAATGCGTTTGATCGAAATGGTTTCATCCTAATTTTGTATGTGTTTCAGAATTTGAAATTAAGGCTCTTGCATAAGTTTTGATACGCAAGGAAAGCCTTACGCTAATCTTTGATTACTCTGTGATCTGTTGTTTATGCCATAGGGATCCAGTAGAGGGAGTTTGCACTCTGCACCTCACTTAATACAGACGAGTGAAGGCAGCAGACGTGTGTGTGATCATTTCTCTTTCTCTCTACTTTTCTTCCCTATTTAAGGTAAATTTTGCACATAAAGCACCGTAAGTTTGAGAAACGTGTTAGATATTCTTTTCCACATATCGTTGTACTGTTTAATGAGTTTTACTCAGCTTTGTTGATAAAAGAATGTGAGCTAAAACCGACAAAATTTAAGCTAGCGGCAGGGACACCCCGTAGCTGTTCTACTGTCTGTTATGTGCACAAACCTGGAATGACAACGAACGAGGACGCTGTTCTCAAACTGAACTTTGTTACAAACCGTAATGGTACAAAATCACATGTGAACACTTACTCATAACTCTCACACTGGTAGCTCCCGCTAGCTGCTCTCTAACCAATTAGTAACCAAATGTCATGAGATGGCAAACCGCCCCAGTATATAGTGGCATTGTGACGTCAGCCGCAAGCCACATCACACGCTGTATACTGCCCATATTCCTACACTACATTCTTCTCCTGCTTGCAAAAACACAGAACATACTGTATATTAACCCCTTGCACTCTGGTCAATTTCCCTAAAAACGCCTAAAAATAACATACCTAAAGTAAATCAAAAGCTGTTCTTCAACCCTTTGCAGCATCTTCATGGGGTTAGTCTCATTTAAAAGAAAACGCTTTGAATTTTTTGGCAAAACAGTCATAATCTCTCTAAGTGCTCCTGCCACCGAGTAACAGTCATCTACACATACTGAATCTGAAGAAAATAAAGTTCGCCTGGGTGTTTTTTTAATACAAATGCTTGCAAATAACACACAGCTGTCAGATACTGGCTGGAAAATGCAACAGAAATGTAGAACCAAGTGTTATCAAGCTGAGGTCAAAATTTTATAACAATACCATAAAAAATGAATATATTACACAGCTTTTTTTCTCAGGTTGTTCCCAGGCGTTTTTGAACTGTGCCAAATTGTGCCAAATGGCACAGTTTGGAAAAACGTCTATAACTTTTGAATGCTTCAACATATAAGCTTCATCTTGGGCTCTAATGAAAGGTGACACTCAGGGCTGTGTGTATGTGTGTGGGGGGGGTTGTTTATTCATTCATGAATGAATGAATGAACAAACAAGCCCCCCACACACAAAGAAACATGCCACGTAAAAAATGTGTGGCCTTTTTTTACAAAAAAAAAATAACCTACAGTGCAATAAAAATTATACAAAAATATCTGCAATGTAGAGGATAACAACTCCCCCCCCCCACTACAGAGGAGCTCGGAGCACAAAAAATGGTCCGTCATGTGGCCATGACGCACCGTTGTAATTACCGATCGGTCAAAAGTCATTTTTATTACTATTTTCATTGATAAAGAATAATTTAGCTTATTACACTTACCTGTCATCAACAGCAGTGTTGTTGGCGAACATCTGTTCCTCATTGTCAGACGAACATGAAGCTGGTCCGCTTGTTACAGACTCGTGGTTCTGGTCACGCGACCCGGTCAAACCATCTCCGCTTCCATGATTGCGGTTTTGGCGAACGATTTTTCAAAACAAATAAGAACAGTAGTAATAAAAAAAGACTGGCTAACGCTACCGTTACATACAGGTCTCAATGTGTGTCACCCAGTGGCTTAGACAAAACAGATTTTACGCACGGGACGCACGCGTTTCAATCGTCGAACTTCTCTGCTTCAATTGGCTCGGTGTATTCGCGGTCGTTGGTAGGCAGGTCCTTCTTGCTAGGTTTTCAGTCATTGGTTCTTCAAGGTTTCAGAAACCCAATTCAAGGCTCTTATTAGTCGAATGAGAGGTCAATCAAATCTAAACCAATCAAAACACTCCTTTGGCTTTCTGTTCGTGGCTGTGTCTGTACTGGAAGAACAGAAATGCAGCTTTTTTTTTCAGTGTGCACTGAGACGCACTAGGACGCAGAGACGTGACCGCCCGCGGTATCCCGGAGTGCAACAGGTTAAACAGTCAACCCTCCATAATTTGGTACATTTATGTCATGAACTCTGTGTGCGCTTCTCCAACAGCGCATGGAGGAGAAGAAAAAAGGACGAGGATTTAAACGCAGAGTTACACCACACAAACGTTTATTAACACAACACAAATAAACACAGAACAGCTCGGATACATGTAGAGTCCTCTAGGCCTCCCAACACACACACTGGAGAAATACAGTGGCTGACAGCGCACAGACAGATACTCACAGTGCGGGGGCAGGCCGAGTAGTCACAGCGATGACAGCGAGCAAACACAGACAGTCCTTAGTGACGTGACGGTTGACGGCAGAGAGAAACCATCTTGCCCGTACAATAATCCAGCGGCGTCTGTCTAGCGAAGAGCTCCTTTAATACAGATTCCGCTGGCGTGACAAGTAGGAATCACCTGGGCGAGGCACGGACAGATATTTACCAGGGACTGGAAACAGCTGATGCGCCAGAAGGAGAGCGAGAGGGCGTGGCTAGGCCGGCAGCCTGTCAGCAACATGAGAGAAAGGTGATGACAGATGTTGACTAACAGCTGTCGGTCAGGCAGTGGCTAGAGGCATGGCATAAGTACAAGAATACATCAAAACACACATAACCAGCAAAGCCAATCCCACAAAGAGATAGAGGCCGAGCCGGGGAAAGCTAAGCCGGCTCGGCACATGACACATTTATATATATATATAATTGACATTTTCAAAACATTGCAACATTCAAACCCACAGTATAAAACCTTGAATTAGTGTCTGTGGGTAGACCACCACTGGACCCGACGTGGCTGAGTGGGTTATTCTGCCACCTGTTTAAGTCGCGCATTACCTGAACAGTCAGTATTTTTTTTTTTTTTTAACAGTCTTCCATGGGAAAGGTGGCTCTGCTGGAGGGGCCTTGTAGTGGGCCAGTAGTAGATGCGGCCCCGGTGATGCCGGACTCCCGGGGCAGCACTGATCTTCATCAACTTTTGGCCCAGGTTCCACACTGCGCCAGCTGACTGCTGCAAAGCCTCACCTTCTGGAGCAGCCATGTGGACACGCCGTAGATGGTTTGCATGCCGAATAGAACCATCTGTCAGTCAATAGCATGCTGATCCCAGTTTCACCACAATCCTCAGTGGCGCCCGTTGTCTCGTTGGTTGTAACTTGGCCAGCTGCTGTCTTGGTCTCTCACCGATGTGGACTCGAACCCATTTCATGACTTGGAGTGGCACCTTGCTCAGTCTCATGTGCCACTTTGTTCACTGGTGCTGCATGCTTGTCCTGTTTGGGACCTCCGTTGTGCCATATCAGTTCTACTGTTACCGTGTTTGCCACAGACCCTTGACCCAACTTCAGCGTCGCTGCTTCCATAGTCTGAAGCTGGTTGCTGGTACGGAAGGTGTCCGGTATCTCTCCCGTGTCATTCGTTGCGGACTCTTCACCCGTCAGCTCAATCATAACCCCCATAGACTGATGTTTAGCGTGGGTTTTAAAGCAGTCTGGTTTCTCCACTCTCCTGTCTGATGTGCTTTGTTGTTCCGTGTTGTGAATGGTGTCTTCGCCTGGTTGTTGTTGTTGTGCCTCAAGGTTCTTCGTGTGCGGGCGCCCTCTCCTGTGAATCCACTGAGGCCTCTGGCTGGGTGAGGATCTGAGATGAGTTAGGCCGTTGCCCCCCGCCCTGGCACTCTCCTCCTGAGTGCACGGGGTCCTTGATTTGGTGTCAGTGCCACTCTGAATTACCTCGTCGGTGTCGTTCCCAATAGACACGGGCTTCCTCTCCTGCAGCTCCAGCTCAGACTGGGAAAGAAACGGAGGTGAATCTGGTCGCTGGTCTCCCACCATGTCATTATCGCTATCCATGCTGTATCCACTCTATGTTACATTCGCTGTTTGACCTGTGGTCTTCGGAGGCACCCGCATCTGTGAAGCCCAGTGAACTGGGCCTGGACCGTCGACAGTCTGCCCGTGGATCGTGAGATTTAAACCCAGCTCACAGAACAAATCCCACCCAATAACGTTTTCACCCTGGCATGCCATCTGGAACTGGAATGCTGGAATCTCCCTTTCGCCGTACCACACCGCGAAGGTGACGTTTCTTCCGGTGCTGGAGCATCCGTCATCCAGTGGTTTCACCACAACAGGTCGCCGTGGGGTGAGCCTCCTCACCCTGGCCCAGTTTACTATGGACCACGTGGCGGTGATGGCCACCAACGTAGGCACACTCATGCAGTCTAACTTCACTGCATGCTGTGGTCCTGACCAATCTTTGTGGCCCACAATGTTTATGCCATCTCCGTAGGGTGTGGGCTTAGCTTCTTGTCGTCGCTGGTGGGATTTTGCATGCCACGCCACATTGCTGGATGTAGCAAAGTAGCTAGCTAGCAGTTTAACAGCATCCTCATACGAATCCGTCGGACCAAGCATGTGAAAAATCCTCTGACCTTCTATGCCTAGGTCGTGGGCAAGGAATGCTCGCATCCTTCCTGTATCCAATTCTCCCAGGTCCAATGCTGAAATGTAGGTCTCGAACGTGTCCAGCCATCATGTCCACCTGACAGTCAGTTCACCTGGAGACTAGAGGAAAGACCTTAATTTGAAGCACGCTGTCATGGTTGGAAATTCTCGTCGCCAAATGTTATGTCCACAAACCTGGAATGAAGACGGATGAGGATGCTGTGCTCGAACTGAACTATATTACAAACCATCATGGTACAAAAGCACATTTGAGCTATTAGTCATAACTCTCACATTGGTAACTCCCACTAGCTGATCTCTAACCAACTAGTAACCAACCGCCCTGAAATGGCGAATTGCCCCAATATATACTGGCGTGGTGACCACGTCACGCGCTGTATACTGGCAATATTCCTAAACTCACCATCTTCATCTGTGCAACACATGGTCGTTGACTTATAAGCTAGCCATGGGTTCATGTATACGTGGTGATGAGACCTGTTTGTTTAAAACTGTAATTTGTTCTTGATTTGTTCTTTTAGCAGTGATAACAATTTAGTGTGTTTTTTTTTTTTTAATTTTGTATACTTTATTGATCCCCAGAGGAGAAATGTGCTAAAAGCGTAATTCATAATTCTTTGTAGCAATAATTTACAAGGTTAAAAATATATCTTATAAATTCATATGATGTCTAATACTGTATGTGTCACGCGGGGCTCTAGGGAGCCACGCAATAAGAGCCAAGGGTGAGCCAGTGAGTCGTAATGTTTTATTAAAGGAAAGGGGTGAGGGATGAGGAAAGCACAGGTACTCGTACAGAGGAACACTCTTGAGTTGCACAACACAGGAGCAGGGAGCTCGCACCGGACATAAGGGTAACAAGGCATACATACTCACAGCGGGTAACACTCATAGGAATGCTGTAATGGGAGCAGAAGACTGACACCAGACGTAGGGGCTTCAGCCTAGCAGTGCTTATGTCGCAGCCCCGAGTCATCGAGGCTGCTCCTATTTATTCTCATTGGCAGCGCCCCAGCTGATGAGGATTAATTGGCCCCAGCCGTCCCGTAATGCTGCCAGCTGGGAGCCTGCTGAGACGCTGCACAATGAGAAGCAGGGATGAGGAGAAACATGGGCTGAGCGCCGAGACGGCGTCTCATCCCATGGTGACAGAGCCTCCCCCTCAACGTCGGGCTCCTGAACGACCAGGAACATCCCACCCCCCTCCCCTCCCCTCCCACCTAGGGTGGGTGGAAGGGATGCAGGACCGGAGGGGGAGAAGCAAAGGGAAGGACAACACCAATGGACCAATGTAGAGTAACAGGGCAGAGAAAAGAAAAAAAAAACAAATATAATACTCTACATCGCACAAAAAAAAAAACCAGGGCACAGATGGGGAAAAAATACTATGGATGGCGCCAGACAAAGCCCACTGCTCAAAACACACAAATGACGTGTAGAACAGGGTAAAGGAAAAGAGACAAAACCCACCAAAAAGGTGACAAAAATGAATAAAGCAATTATAGAGTATGGGTAAAAATGAACAGACATACTACTCCATAATGCAAAAAACAAGACCAGGAACAGGACAAAAAAAAAACAAAACGCGGAGTACAGGTGATGGGAAAAACAATACACAGCGCTATATACAAAAGGGGCACCTAGGGAAATAACGGTGACAGGGTAGGAACAGGATAACATGAGGGAAAATGCTGAGTATGGTCAATAAGGGGAGAACGCAATACACAGCACTAAATATATACACCCACACATAGTCACCTAGAGGAGTGAAGGTGACAGGGACAAATGGATCATTACAGAGTATGGTTAGGTGGGGAACAAAACACATAACTCTATAATGCACAGACAAGGCTACGAACAAGACGCAAAAAGGAAAATGCTGAGTACGGACAATAGAAAACAATACACAGCACTATGAATATATATTCACCAAAAGGACAGAATATTACACCCGAGTGACCATAACAAAAATAAGCGACACCCGAGGAATATGACAGGCAGAGTCCAAAAATAGCCGAGATGGCTCCGGAGATCTCCCCGCCCATTGTCCAGTTGGCGAACCGGGGAAAGGGAAATGTTCGGACGGCAAACTCCAAACCCAGATCCCAGGAAACCAGTCCACCGGCAGCCGAGCCAGGCTACCCAGAAGCAAACAGTTCGTCGGGGGGTTGGACCAGATCGCCAAACCGAAAGTCTTGCGGGTCGGGCCGTCGACCCGCATCACTCAACCACCAGGACCGTTGAGACGGATGAAGGGTCAAAGCGGGCCCCGGTGGAAGAGGTTCAGGGGAGAGCCGATGACGAGGGCGACGAGCGTCAGGCCGCAGGGAAACAGCCACCTCCTCACCGGACCTGGACAAACCGGAGCAGCACCCACGTCGGACCCCGATTGGGCCTTAGGCGAACCCACGTCGAACACCGCTGGAGCGGCACCCACGTCGGACCCCGATTGGGTCTCGGGCGAACCCACGTCGGACACCGTTGGAGCAGCACCCACGTCGGACCCCGACTGGGTCAGCACCGCACCAGAACCGACCTCCAACGTTGAACCTGGACCCTCCAGCATCACGCGGAACGGCAACTTCTCGCTGGTTACCCTGGAAAAAGGCTCGGGAGAAAGAACAGAACCGGGATCAGGATCACCGGCAGCGCCAGAACCCGGCGAAACGAGCTCGGATGCAGCGGGCAGCTGCACCCGGCTCATCCCCCCTAGAGACAGGCTAAAGTGCTCAGAGAAATAGAGGGAGAAAAGAGAGGAGAGCACTCGCCTGATCTCGGGTTCCGACGCCGTCCAGGACTGCGAAGATCCAGGATCCATCGTCCGGAGGTCGTTGTCAGGCTCCCACTCGGCTGCGTCGGGCCCCGCAGCCAGCACGATGGTCAGCGCAGCTTGAGGCTCCTCCAGCTCCGGTAACCCCGCTGATGATCTACACAGCGTGAAGCCAGAAGAGTCTCGTCCCGCTGGACCGAACCGCTCCTCCGTGGAGACCCGGGGACGCTTAATCGTCGGCGCAGGCTCCATGCAGCAGTCAGTCCTCCTCCTCCGTCCACAACGTAGCTGCGGAACCGCAGGCCCTCTCCTTATCCCACCACGTTGACCCGGAGCCGGGGATCGCTCGGCGGAGAGAGACACAGAGGATGCAGGATTAGGAACACAGGTTACAGCAGGTGGGGGGAGTTCAGGGAGCTGCGAACCCTGAACTCCTCCTCCGGGAATGTGACAGAGCAAATCATTAAGCTGATGTGAATAAACTATGACTTGCCTGTCTCCTGGAGGTTGGATATCGCCTGCTGTGGTGGACACTGCTTCTTCCTCTCCCCGCCCGGCAATAACAGAGGACACCCTGGGAAATCGTCTGAGGATCGCTCGCATAGTCTCCAGCAGAGAGCTCACCAGGCCGAGATTCCAGGCACACACAGCAGTCAGGAAGCGCGTCGAGGAGGAGGGGGAAACAGCCGCGGTGAGCCAGCCCGAATGTCCAGGAGTGACAGCGGGGGAACGAGGCTCAGGGAACGAGGCTGTGAAAACTCCACGCTGATGAGACGAAGAGGTGACAGCTGCGTGGGGGGAACGGTCCTGGCGGCAGCCCAGAACTGGATCCGGAAGGGGGTCGTGCAGAGGTGACTTGGCGATGTGACGACGACTTCTCCCAGGGGACGAAGCGAGGGGGGAACCCAGGAATCGCCACTCCTGATCAGAGACCGAGGTGAGGAAGGCATTGAGCTTGGGAAAGCTTCGTTGCTCTGGAGTCCTCTCCACCAATCTCACTGCCGCCGCCACGTGCCTGCAGATGGTGAATGGATACACAGCTGGAATTGCGTCAGCCGCTCGGTCCCAGACGTAACTGCTGTCAGCTGCGGCTCCATGGGGGGAATCCCGAGTGACGTGGTGCAGAACGGGGGAAGCCCTCTGGGTGGCGCGAACTCCCGGGCTGGAATGGCAGCAGGAACGGGGTCCCGAAGCGGGGGGCAACGTCATCCACTTCGGCGTCCTGCCGGGGGTTCCATCCAACCCGCGGAGCTTCTCTCGCTGTGTGACCATGGCGTCAACCCTGGCACTGACCTCGAGATGGAACAAGGAACGAGGGTGACAGTCCAGGGAATCCTCAGCACGGCCCGGATGCCAGCGTCTCAAGTTGGAGACGTCGTACAGGGTGAAGAGCCTCCTGTCAACAGCCCCCGGGATGGACCACAGCTCGTCGCCCTGGCGTCGGACGTGACTCCTGGGAAACGGCATGCTAGCAGCACTGACACCCGGACAGAAAGGTACAATTCCACAGCGACTCACGGCCGCCGGTAACTCATCTGGCTGCGACATACTGTCACGCGGGGCTCTAGGGAGCCACGCAATAAGAGCCAAGGGCGAGCCAGTGAGTCGTGATGTTTTATTAAAGGAAAGGGGTGAGGGATGAGGAAAGCACAGGTACTCGTACAGAGGAACACTCTTGAGTTGCACAACACAGGAGCAGGAAGCTCGCACCGGACGTAAGGGTAACAAGGCATACATACTCACAGCGAGTAACACTCATAGGAATGCTGTAATGGGAGCAGAAGACTGACACCAGACGTAGGGGCTTCAGCCTAGCAGTGCTTATGTTGCAGCCCCGAGTCATCGAGGCTGCTCCTATTTATTCTCATTGGCAGCGCTCCAGCTGATGAGGATTAATTGGCCCCAGCCATCCCGTAATGCTGCCAGCTGGGAGCCTGCTGAGACGCTGCACAATGAGAAGCAGGGATGAGGAGAAACATGGGCTGAGCGCCGAGATGGCGTCTCATCCCATGGTGACAGTATGTGGTTAAGAAAAATGCATTTACAGTTTGACATACTTTTGCTGTGCCAGAAGTGTACAAAGGCCCTGGAATCTGGTAGTGAAATGTGATTATGCTGAAGATATGTAAGATAAAATAAGCCTTTACTAGTCCCACAATGGGGAAATTCCAGGATTGCAACAGCACAGGGATAGCAACACTAAGAGCAATAATTTAGAAGATAAGAAAATAAGAGCAGTGAATATACATATGTCGTCGTCGGCCTCCGTCGGTCTATGATGACCATGGAAGACAATCCTAAACGTCTACTCTGCTGGAACAGCACCGCCTGTGGCTGAACAGGCCAATGCGCGAATGGCAGTCCCTGTCACACAGGTCGCACTTGTGGGTGGTCTCCGTGCTGCTGGGTCTGTGGCGGTTCTTCCTGCGGGTCCTTTTTTCATCTGCAGCAGCAGTCAGTCTCTCTTCACCCGCCTTGAGCTGTCTGGTCAGGGTGCCTCTCCATTTGGAGCGGTCCGTTGCAAGGTCCTCCCAGCGCTCTGTGTTGATCTCCAGGGCCTTCATGTCTCTCTTGCAGACGTCTCTAAAACGCAGCTGTGGGTGGCCAACGTCTCTCTTGCCAGTTGCCAGTTCTCCGTAGAGGACGTCTTTGGGGATTCTGCCATCCTCCATACGGTGAACGTGGCCTAGCCAGTGGAGCCTGCGCTGTCTGAGTAGAGTGAACATGGAGGGAAGGCCGGCGCGGGACAGAACTTCTGTGTTGGGCACTTTGTCCTGCCAGGATATGTCCAGGATGTGGTGAATGCAGCGCAAGTGGAAGGAGTTCAGTCTCTTTTCCTGCCGGGCGTATGTTGTCCACGTCTCACTCCCATAGAGCAGTGTGCTGATGACGCAGGCGTTGTACACTGCCATCTTCGTCTTGACAGAGAGTTTGGGATTCTCCCACACTCGTGCGGTGAGGCGAACGAGTGTGAAGGCTGATTTTCCAATCCTCTTGTTGATCTCTGTATCAAGGGAGAGGTTGTTGCTGATCGTGGACCCCAGGTACGTGAACTGATTCACGACCTCCAGCTCGTAGTCGTCAATGGTGATGGTTGGTGGTGCTTCCGTGCCTTGCGCCAAGATGTTAGTCTTCTTCAGGCTGATGGTAAGCCCGAAGTCCTTGCATGCCTGGGAGAAGCAGTCCATAAGGGTCTGAAGCTCCTGCTGTGTGTGGGTTGTGACTGCAGCGTCGTCTGCGAACAGCATGTCTCTGATTAGAGCCTCGCGTACTTTGGTTCTGGTTTTCAGGCGGGCGAGGTTGAAAAGCCTGCCGTCAGATCTTGTGTGCAGGTAGATCCCCTCTGTTGCTGTGCTGAAGGCATGCCTCAGGAGCATAGCAAAGAAAATCCCAAAGAGGGTTGGCGCAAGTACATAGCCCTGTTTCACTCCGCTGCGTATGTTGAAAGGCTCTGAGACGTTGCCATCGTGCTGCACTATCCCCTGCATGTTGGTGTGAAACGATTCAATGAGGCTTTGCAACTTTGGTGGGCATCCTATCTTTGGCAGGATCTTGAAAAGGCCCTCTCTGCTGACCAGATCGAACGCTTTGGTGAGGTCGATGAAGGCGACGTACAGGGGCATGTTCTGTTCTCTGCATTTCTCCTGGAGTTGGCGGATGGAGAATATCATGTCTACCGTCGATCGCTCAGCGCGGAAGCCACACTGAGACTCGGGGTAGGCACGTTCGGCAAGCTTCTGTAGACGAACGAGAACAACTCGTGCATAGACTTTGCCAACAATGCTGAGGAGGGAGATGCCCCTGTAGTTGTTGCAGTCGCTTCTCTCCCCTTTGTTTTTGTAGAGGGTGATGATCTTGGCGTCCCTCATGTCCTGTGGTACGGCACCTTCCTTCCAACACTGGCAGAGGACGTCATGCAATGGCAGCAGTAGGGCGGTCTTGCAGTGCTTGATCAGGTCGGGGGGTATGCCGTCGTTACCGGGTGCCTTGCCAGCGGCCAAGCTATCAATGGCCTTGCTGAGTTCGTCGATGGTTGGCTCGGCGTCAAGTTCGTCCATGGATGGCAGGCAGTCGATGGCATCAAGGGCTGACGGTGTCACGGTGTTCTGTCTGGAGTAGAGGTCGGAGTAGTGTTCCATCCATCTCTCCATCTGCTTGTTCTTTTCTGTGAACATCTCCCCAGTGGAGGATTTGAGGGGGGCCGTCTTGCTCTGAGCCGGACCAAGTGCTTTCTTGATGCCATCGTACATACCATGGATGTTCCCTGTTATGGCAGCGGTTTGAATGTCTTGGCTGAGCTGAGTCCAGTACTCGTTGGCACAGCGCCGAGCAGTCTGCTGAACTTTGCTTCTCGCAGCCCTGAGAATCTGGAGATTCTTCTCGTTTGGGTACTTCTTGTACTCAGCAAGTGCTGAGCGCTTGGCTTCAATGACGGGGGTCATCTCGGTCAACTTGGCATCAAACCAGTCCTGTGACTTCGAGGTCTTCCTCCCAAAGGTAGTCAAGGCTGTGCGGTGGATGGTGTTTCGCAGCTCTTCCCACTTCTGCTTTACAGATTCTCCTTCTTGTGGTACATCAAGTTACTTCTCATAGGTGGAGGCAAACTGCTCAACAAGTTCTGGTTGAGCCATCTTGCTGGTGTCAATCCGTGCCTTTCCAGGTTGTCTAGCACAATGGAATTTCTTCAGCTGCAGCTTGACCTTGCAACACACCAATGAATGGTCTGTGTCGCAATCTGCACTCTGGAACGAACGGGTGATTAGCATGTTCTTCAGTGAGGTGCGCCTGGTCAGGATCAAGTCCAGCTGGTGCCAGTGCTTTGAGCGTGGATGTTGCCAGGAAACCTTGTGTTGGGGCTTGGTCTTGAAGAACGAGTTTGTGATGCACAGATCATGATATGTGCAGAACTCGAGCAGCCGCTGTCCGTTGTCATTCATTCTGCCCACACCAAAAGGTCCAAGACAGGAGGGCCAGGAGTCGTGGTCAGCACCCACTCTGGCATTGAAGTCTCCAAGGAGAATGAGTTGTTCAGAGTTGGGGACGATCCTGACAGTTGTTGCGAGATTCTCGTAGAACTCGTCTTTTGCCTCTGGTGTGGCTGTCAGTGTTGGGGCATATACACTGACAAGGGTGACTGGGCCTTGAGTGGTGTTCAGGCGGAGGGTGAGGAGTCGAGCAGAGCCAGTGCTGCTCGGTTCCACCATCTTCAGCAAGGTGTTCTTCACTGCAAAGCCCACTCCGTGTTCCCTGTGTTCGTCACTGCCCTTTCCCTGCCAGTAGAACGTGTAGTCCTTCTCTCTCAGTGTGCCTGCATCAGCCAACCGTGTTTCCTGGAGAGTGGTGAGATCCACTCCCAGTCTCTTCAGCTCATTATTGATGATGGCAGTCTTCCTGGTGTCGTTGATGTCCTTGAGGTTAGTAGCAAGTCCTGTCATCATAGTGCGGACGTTCCAAGTTCCCAGTTTTAGAGTTGGTCTCTTTTGTTTTATTGTCTTGCCTGGTGCGAAAGTTCTCAGCCTGCTGTTCGGATTTCTCCTCATCCCCATGCACCCAATGAGGAAAGCAAGCTGTGGCGGGACATCACCTTATTGGCTGGGGGCTGCCCAGCTTGAGGCGGGCGGTAGCTGTCCAGTGAGATCCGATGATCCCTCCCACCGTCGGGAATAACCCCTGGCGCCGAGCTCTACGCCAATTGAGTGGTGGCTTATAACCGGTAACTGTCATTCCCTGTGTTTTGTCTACGCCAAAGGCGAAGCTGGAGTGTCCTCTCCAGTGATCCGGTGTTCTACCTTCCAGCGTTGGGCGTTGGTAGGATTCAAGCCTGGGCATGAAGATATGGAGGATAAGATGTTGCCCATGCAGCATGTCCCCCCTCTCCACGTCACTGATGAATCCAAAGGAACAGCAGGGCTGCTATAGTTTGGCACCAGCGCCGTTGCAGGAGCTGCCAGAACGATGTTGAGCACAACATAGAACTGCCTTAGGGGCTCCGACTCCGGATTTTTCCTCAGGGTTGACTCCCGAAGCCTTTCCCATGACCGGGTATGCCGCAAGGCAGCGGAGGTTTGAAATCAGGGTTTACCTTCCCCTAGATGGGCTACCTTCCCAGGTTGACGAGCCACCATCTACCCGAAGCATCTGGTTTTAAGGCGCCAGAGATCCGCCCTCGCCCCTTCTCCTAATAGTAAAAGCAGTTCCGCCGGGCTTAGAGACTAAACCACGTGGGCAGGCTAGGAGTTGGACTTAGTTGTCAGAGGCTTTTCGAGACGCACGCCATAAGGAGCATTTTATGAGCACTGGGAGCTTAACCCCAGTGCCGCTCCTGGCTATGACAACCTTGGAACCAATATTCATATGTACACATAAATATATAAATATATATACACAGTGCGGATCATTGTAGCTAGATGGAATAAACAGCATAACCGTCTATTTAGTTACCCTCGTCGGCCTCCGTCGGTCTATGATGACCATGGAAGAGAATCCTAAACGTCTACTCTGCTGGAACAGCACCACCTGTGGCTGAACAGGCCGATGCGCACCGGTGTTCTACCTTCCAGCGTTGGGCGTTGGTAGGATTCAAGCCTGGGCAGGAAGATATGGAGGACAAGATGTTGCCCATGCAGCATGTCCCCCCTCTCCACGTCACTGATGAATCCAAAGGAACAGCAGGGCTGCTATAGTTTGGCACCAGAGCCACCGCAGGAGCTGCCAGAACGATGTTGTGCACAACAGAGAACTGCCTTAGGGGCTCCGACTCCGGATTTTTCCTCAGGGTTGACTCCCAAAGCCTTTCCTGTGACCAGGTGTGCCGCAAGGCAGTGGAGGTTTGAAATCAGGGTTTATCTTCCCCTTGATGGACTACCTTCCCAGGTTGACGAGCCACCATTTACCCGAAGCATCTGGTTTAAAGGCACCAGAGATCCGCCCTCGCCCCTTCTCCTATTAGTAAAAGCAGTTCCGCTGGGCTTAGAGACTAAACCACACAGGCAGGCGAGGAGTTGGACTTAGTTGTCAGAGGCTTTTCGAGACGCACGCCATGAGGAGCATTTTATGAGCACTGGGAGCTTAACCCCAGTGTCACTCCTGGCTATGACAACCTTAGTTACCCTACGTAGTAGGAATATGTACCCATACATATTGTCACCCTCCGTAGCGACTGATATTGTCCTAATTGTATACTGGAGGGGACCATTTGTGTAAGTCTGTTGTGTCTTTTGCATTCAATACTATTAGGTTGTCACATTTCTTTTTGCTATCTCTGCAAGCAGCCCTGCTTAGGTTATACAGTTTGACAGCCGTAGGTAGGAAGGACCTGCGAAACCTCTCAGTCGCGCACCTAGGATGATGTAGTCTACTGCTAAATAAGCTCCTCAGTGCGTTCAGTATGTCCTTCATAGGGTGGGACTCGGACTCCAGCAGAGATGACAGTTTAGCCACCATCCTTCTCTCTCCTATCTCCTCCACTGGGTCAAGGTTGCCCCAGGACAGAGCTAGCTTTCTTGATCAGTTTGTTCAGTCTCTTCCTATCAGCTGCTGTAATGCCGTTGCCCCAGCAGACCACTCCAAAAGTGATGGCTGATGCCACCACCGTGTTGTAGAATGTCTTCAAGAGCACCCCTTGTACACCAAAAGACCTGAGCCTCCTCAGTAGGAACAGCCTGTGCTGTCCCTTCTTGTAGAGTGCATCGGTATTGTGTGACCAGTCTAGTTTATTGTTCAGATGAACACCCAGGTACTTGTAAGATGTCACCATCTCAGTGTCTGTTCCCTGGATGTTTACTGGTGCTGTGAGGGGTTGTCCTTGCCTGTGGCAGTCCACCACTAGCTCCTTAGTTTTCCTCGCGTTGATTTGGAGGCAGTTCCGATGGCACCAGTCCACGAAGTCTTGGATAAATCCTCTGTACTCAGCTTCATCTCCGTTGGAGATGAGGCTGATGATCGCAGAGTCGCCAGAGAACTTCTGTAGATGGCAGTGTGTTGTGTTGTGTGAGAAGTCCGCAGTATAAAGGGTGAACAGGAAGGGAGCCAAAACCATTCCCTGGCGGGGCCCCGTGCTGCTGATGATCGTGTCGGACACACAATCTCGGGTTCTCACAAACTGTGGCCAGTTTGTGAGGTAGTCCACGATCCATGATGACAGGTTCTGGTCCACCCCTGCGCAAAGCAGCTTGTCCTTCAGGACCATCAGTTGGATGGTGTTGAAAGCACTGGAGAAGTCAAAGAACATGATCCTCACCACGTTCCCGGGCTTCTCCTGGTGGGACTGGGAACAGTGAAGGGGGAAGATCACTGCATCCTCCACCCCAATGCCATGCTGGTAGGCGAACTGGAGTGGATCCATCGCTGGTCCCACCAGGGGGCGGAGGTGAGCAGTCTCTCCAGGGTCTTCATCATGTGAGATGTCAGGGCCACTGGTCTGTAGCTGTTCAGGACTTTGGGGTGGGAAGTCTTTGGTACAGGTACCACACAAGATGTTTTCCACAACTATGGTACCCTCCCCAGCTTCAGGCTCAGCTTGAAGATGTGCTCCACAATCCCAAACAGTTGGTCTGCACAGGACTTGAGGAGCTTCGCGCTGATGCCGTCCGGTCCCGAGGCCTTCCTCGCCTTGATCTTCCTCAGCTCCGTTCTCACCTGGGTCTTAGTGAGGGTCAGGTTGGAGGGCTGTGTGCTGGGAGTGGGGGGTTGTTGGTGGAGTGGGGTGTGGACAGCAGGTCTCGATGACTTTAGAGGCAGCAGTGGTTGGTGTGCAGGCGGGGGGGGGGGGGAGGGCGGTTGGTCAAACCTATTAAAAAACAGGTTCAGATTGTTTGCCCACTCCCTGCCCTCTGTGGCCTGGGAGGAGGTATTCTGGAGCCCAGAGATGGTTTTGAGGTTTCTCCAGACCCTACCGATGTCACTCTGTTGCAGTTTGTCCTCCATCTTGTTCCTGAAGCTGTCCTTGCCTTCTCTGATCTTCCTCCTCAGCTCCCTCTGTACGGACTTCAGCATCTCCCTGTTCCCCGACCTGAAGATCCTCTTCTTCTCTCTCAGAAGTGTTTTTATCTCAGGGTTGATCCAGGGTTTGTTGTTCGAGCAACACCGTATGGTCTTGGTGGGTACGGTGTTGTCCACACAGAAGTTGATGTAGTCCATGATGGTGTGAGTGAGGCCATCGATGTCCTCACCATGTGGATCGCAGAGCTGCTCCCAGGCAGTGGTTTCAAAACAGTCCTTTAGAGCGTCCATTGCCTCCTCAGACCATATCTTCACCGTGCGCATGACCGGAGGTTGTCTGTGTACTCGGGGTTTGTACACCGGCAGGAGATGAACCAAGTTGTGATCCGATCTCCCGAGTGGGGGGAGTGTTGATGAGGTGTACGCCTCCTTAGTGTTTGCATTGAATAAGTCCAGTGTTTTATTGTCTCTAGTGTGGCATGTGACATACTGGGTGAATGTGGGCAGAATGGGGGACAGTGAAATATGGTTGAAATCACCTGAGATGAGGAGAAGAGCATCTGGGTGTTCTGTCAGCAGCCTGCCAGTTACTGAGTGAATGGCGTCACGCGCTGTCCCCGCGTTCACCGTCGGATTTGCATAAATAACAATACAGATCATGTGTGAGTATTCCCTCGGGAGATAGGTAGGCCGCATGCTAACAGCTAGCAACTCAATGTCTTTGCTGCAGTGTTGTTGTTTAATCGTGATATGTCCCGGTCTGCACCAGTTGTTACTGACATACATCATCACTCCTCTGCCCCTTGCCTTCCCAGTGTCTGGTGTGCAGTCTGCCCATATTGCGTGGAAACCCTCCAGTTCAATGTTAGCATCTGTTGCTAGTTCTGTTAGCCACGTCTCAGTAAACAACATCATGCTAATCTCTCTGAAGATGCTCTGGTAACGAGCCATAGCTGCTAGCTCATCTGTCTTATTGAGTAGCGATCGTACATTCCCCATAATAACGGATGGAAGGACGGGTCTGTACCTTATATTTCTCGCCCGCCGTCTTGCTCCAGCACGACATCCACGTCGTTTCTGTCTTATTTCACCCGGTATGTCGAAGTCTTGCGCTAGCATTTTGGTACCGGTTAAGTGCTAACAGCTGGTCTCTGCTGTAACGTATCCTGATTTTAACAGCCACTTGGACACCAGTTTGTATCCACTATTAAATTGGAAAAAAAACAAACAAACAAAAAAAAACTACAGGGATAATTCAACAAACAATTTCTGGTCTGCAAACCATATGTTTGACACCCCTCGGCTAGTTCTGAACTGCTGAAATATTTTGTTTAAAACAAGTAGAAAAGACCTCAGAAACTAGACTGAGAAACTTCTATGAGAAAAAAAAAATAAAAAAAACATAAGCAGATAAGTAAATGTCACATGTTGGGTAAATACTTGAGTCAACTTTGTATTAGGCAAATCTATCATCATCATCATCATCATCATCATCATCATCATCATCATCATCTTCTTCTTCTTTTCCGGATTGGCACACATGTAGCCTTGGGGTGCTCCTGCATAAATACAGAATTCAGCAGTCACATTAGTTTGTTCTTGTTAGTCATTGTTGTAATTTAGAGAACATCTATGTCCAGTATCCTTTCTAGCCTGTTCCACATTGCCTTAGTCGTTCTTCAGTCAAACAGTGCTTGCTTTTGTGTTTCTGTGTTCCTGAGAGTTCCCAGGCTGTTATACGAGGGGGGGCTGAGGGGTCAAATTTAACCAAAGGTGGTTTATTTTTCAACATAGTCTCCCATTCAGTCTACACACTTCTTCCAACGGTGTTGCAGCACTTGGATCCCTGTGGTTGAAAATTAAACCACATTTGGTCAAATTTGACCACAATGAGCTTTTCATCTCATTAATTTTTCAGCACCCCTCATACTGTATAGTACACCTGACTGCACACAGTTGACTGACAAGTTTCTTAGTTTTTAGTAGACATCTGTGAACTCTCTGCCCACTTTGAAAAGCTTGAAACAATAAATCTCCTTCATGTCTTTGTCCACACAATGGCTCTAGAAGCTGAGCAGGGTTGGTTCTCTATCAGTTGACAAAAGAAATCCTCTGGACAAAACCTGGATCATTCCGATCTCCTGATGGACCTCATTTCAATACAAACAGAGCATCTTCAGCAATTCCACCCCCAACAGCACACATATGTCGGCCCAACGTGCAAAGTTACTTCTGGAATACATCTTATAGAGGTCACTTGCTCATTGGCAAGATATTGGCTAGATGTCACTAATATATGGACAAATATTTAAAAAGGATTTAGATAACTTCTGATGAGGAAAAACGTGTAATGTTGGTATATTTCTGTGTTTAAACATTACATAAGTGAGATAAAGGAGAACTTTAACTCAGGGTGTCACTGCTCCATTGCTTCTCATTAAGAAACCGGGCAGGTTACCATTGGATGACCCTTGTGATGATATCACTGAACAAACCAAAAAACTGGTCCGAGTAGAGTTTAAATTCAGAGTGAACCCATCAGTTAGAACACGCCTGATTCCTTCCTGAAGACATCCCACTTCACAAGTTCTCCAAACTACTGGTGGGTGCCCTGCTTCTCTCAACTCTGAAGACGTATCAGACTTACAGAATTTGATTGCATTTTTAACATTCTGTGTTTTCTTTAAGAGAAATGAAGCTCCAGCTTGTGTTCTTGCTGTTTGCCTTTGTGGCTGTGATCAGCGCTGCGTCTGCAAAAAAGGCTTCACATGATGAAGGTAAGCTGGAATAATATGAAATATTGTCACAGCTCGCTCTTGCCCATCTCCCACTCCAGCTGTGAGCACACCTGCGCCTCATCAAGCCCGGGCTATTTAGCCCGCTCAGCCCTGTGCTTCAGCCTGGAGCCGTCTGCTCATCAATGATCGTGCTACCCGCACTCGCCTTCTCTTTGACGCTCCCAAAGACCTCTACCATCGCTTTCCACATAAGCAATCATCCAACCTCTCACCTTTTTTCCAGTCCTTCTCCCCTGTGCACAGGTGGACTCCCTGGCGGCGGATTCTCTCTCCTTCGGCATCACACTCTCACCCGCTGCGCCGCGCGCGCATTGGAGCGCTGTCCTCCAGGCAGGTGACCTGCGGCTCACCACCAAGAACATTTGCAAGTAAGCCACAGTCTGAGTATTAACTCATTGGGTTTGGCTCGGCGACTAATCTCTCCTCTGCTCTGCCCTAGGGTTGCCTGGCCGCACGGCACGCTGCCCTGCCTTCGGTGCATCCTGTCTTCCAGCAACACATCCACTCTCACACTCACACATCCCCACACATTCACTATTCAGTAAATCCTTGTTGCAATTGACTCGAGCCTGTGTGCATGTTCCCTGGGTCTGAACTCATGTCAGTACGGCTCCAGCAGTGCGACCCAGCGGACAGCGGGATCGCACACCGGTTAACCAACTCAGAGGCTCGAGTCAATCAGGTAATACATCAGCAACAGGTGTTATTGAACCAGCTCACCATTATCACCCGCCGGTTGGATCGTCTGGATCCCCTGCAGGTGTTCCCTCTGGGTCCTAAGGGCGGGCTAGCTCCCGCCGCTCCTCCGGCTGGCCAGGCCAACCCGGGGGCACCAGCCCGGCTCACTCCTATCCCCACACCCACGCGCTTCGGCGGCAAGCTCGGTGAGGCGCGGGGGTTCCTTCTCCAATGTGAGTCGGTGTTCCAGCGTGTCCCCGGGGACTTCCCGATGGATCACAGCCAAATTGGTTGCATCGCCAACCTCTCAGAAGGGCGAGCGTTAGCTTGGGCCTACGCCGTCATGGCGCGACCCAGCTACGCAAACCTAACTTATGCCCAGTTCGTCCAAGACTTTAATGAGGTGTTTGACCACTCGGACCGTGACAACGTGTTAACAACCTTGTTGCTAAACCTTCGCCAGGGTAGCCGGTCAACCGCCGACTACGCTGCCGACTTCCGGGTTGTGGCGGCGGAAGTTGGATGGGGAAATGCTGCCCTCTGCAGCATTTTCATCCGTAGCTTGAACGCCAGCCTTCGGGACGAATTGGCCTGCAAGGATCTGCTGGAGCAGCTCTCCGAGCTGATCTCCCTCACCATCAGCCTGGACAACAGGTTGAGAGAGCGGGCCGCTGAGCGGAAGTTCTCCAGCCGCTCAAGCGGTGCTCCTCCCCGCTTCTCTCAACCTCGCCCCCGGCGTTGCCCACGCCTGAGTCCGACGATGACCCGGAGGCAATGCTGATTGGCCGGGCGAAGCTCCCACAAGCAGAGAAACAGCGCCAGAGGGAGCTGGGGCTCTGCATGTATTGCGGAGATGACCAGAATGCCTTGGAATCTTGCCCGGTAAGGCCAAAAGGGGGAGTCCGCAAGTCACTATAGGGGGCCTTGCGGATGCATCCCAGCCTAACCCCCTATCCAAGTGCATGCTGCCAATTCGATTCTGTCACAATCCCACTGAACATCTCACTCACGCACTGGTGGAATCGGGGGCGGAGCAGAGTTTCATTTCCAAGGGCCTGGCAACCCTTTTGGGCATCCCCTGCCTCCCTCTGCCGGCCCCCTTGAATCTGGTCTCCCTCGCTGCCACCCCCCTGGAGTGGGTTACTCACCGGACAGCCCCAGTCCCGGTCATTATTTCCGGAAATCACCGGGAGGACCTTAGCATCTATGTGCTGCCCACCTCGGCCGCCTCCGTCATTCTGGGATACCCCTGGCTGCGCCTGCATGGCCCAACCTTTGATAGGCAGTCGGGGAGTGTCCTCTCTTGGAGCACCTTCTGTCTGGGCGCCTGCCTCCAGTCCGCCGCTTGTGCCCCGTCAGTCCCTCCTCCTTCCTCCCACGTGCCTCCTCCGGACCTCTCCTTAGTCCCTCCGGAGTTTCATGACCTTGGTATAGTTTTCAGCAAGTCTAAAGCGCTGTCTCTCCCCCCCCCCCCCCACCTCCCCTATGACTGTGACATCAACCTCCGCCCGGGGGTGCCCTTGCCTTCCAGTCGCTTGTACAACCTGTCAGCACCGGAGCGCGAAGCCATGGACTCCTATATCAAGGAATCGCTTAGCTCCGGCATCATTTGGCCTTCTTCGTCTCCTGTCGGCACTGGCTTCTTCTTCGTTGCCAAGAAGGATGGGTCACTCCGGCTATGCATCGACTACTGGGCGCTGAATGACATTACAGTTAAGGACAGGTATACGCTGCCGTTGATGGACTCAGCTTTCAATTCTCTGCAGGGGGCCACCTGGTTTACGAAGCTGGATCTCCACAGCGCATATCAGCTCGTCCAGATCCGGGAGGGTGACGAGTGGAAGACGGGGTTCCGGACGCCCAGCGGACACTTCGAATATCTTGTCATGCCGTTTGGGCTCACAAACGCGCCAGCCATCTTCCAGCGCCTAATTAATGATATTCTCCGCGATTTTCTGGGGGTGTTCGTCTTTGTTTACCTGGACGATATCTTGATCTTCTCCCGGTCGTGGGAGGAGCACCAGGTTCACGTGAGGCGGGTCCTCCAGCGCCTTTTGGAGAACAGACTCTATATAAAAGCGGAGAAGTGCAAATTCTACGCTGACAAGACCTCCTTCTTGGGTTTTATTATCTCCCACAATCAGATCATCCCCGACCCTGCTAAGGTCAAGGCGGTTGTCGAGTGGCCCACCCCCTTGTCCAGGAGGCAGGTCCAGCAGTTCCTCGGCTTCGCCAATTTTTACCGGCGCTTCGTCCCTAACTTCGGCGCCATCGCCTCTCCCCTGACCCGCCTCACCTCCCCCAAGGTGCCTTTTCTGTGGACTGAGGATGCCGAGGCTGCTTTTGCGGCGCTGAAGACGGAGTTCTCCTCCTCCCAGGTCCTGGCCCAGGTGGACCCTGCCCTGCAGTGCCTTGTGGAAGTGGAAGCCTCTGATACGGGGGTGGGGGCGGTGTTGTCTCAGCGCTCACCGGTGGATGGGGCGACTCACCCCTGCGCCTTCTTCTCCCGGCGCCTATCGGCTGCGGAGAGGAATTACGACATCGGCGACAGAGAGCCCCTGGCAGTCAAGCTTGCTCTTCAGGAGTGGTGTCACTGGCTCGAGGGAGCGGCTCAGCCTTTCGTGGTTTGGACCGACCACAAGATCCTGGAGTACCTGAGGGTGGCTAAGCGTCTGAATGCCCGCCAGGCATGCTAGTCTCTGTTCTTTGGCCGCTTCAGGTTCACGATCACCTACCGTCCAGGCTTGAAGAACGATAAGGCGGACGCTCTGTCCAGGCAGTTTGCCCCTGAAGCCCCCGAGGACCAGGACCATACCATCCTCCCGGCCTTGTGTGTCATGGGCGCCGTCTCCTGGTCCATCAGGGATAAGGTCCGGAGGGCACAGGTAACCGAACCCGACCCGGGTGGCGGACCAGCGAGTAAACTGTGCGTTCCTTCTTCAGTCCGGAGTGACGTCATTCACTGGGCTCACACCACCAAGCTCGCCTGTCACCCTGGGATCTCCCGCCTGATTGAGCTCCTTCAGAGGTCCTTTTGGTGGCCGGGCCTCCGGGGCGACGTTGCCAATTACGTCCGCGCTTGCTCCCAGTGCGCGACTGGCAAGACGTCTTCCTCTCCCCCAGCTGGTCTTCTCCACCCTTTGCCGACCCCCAGCAGACCCTGGTCCCATGTGGCCTTGGACTTCGTTACCGGTCTCCCGTCTTCCAACTCCTTCACCACCATCCTGACGATCGTGGACAGATTTTCCAAGACCGCCCACTTCGTGCCGCTCCACGGTCTTCCTACAGCTCGGGAAACGGTGGACCTATTGGTCCAACATGTCGTGAGGCCGCATGGGATTCCAGCGGACATCGTCTCTGACCGGGGTCCCCAGTTTGTGTCCAGAGTCTGGTCGTGCTTCTGCAAGGCCTTGGGGGCCACGGTGAGTTTGTCCTCTGGTCACCACCCGCAGTCCAACGGGCAGTGCGAGCGAATGAACCAGGAACTGGAGGCCGCACTGCGCTGCGTCACCTCCTCCAACCCTTCCTCCTGGAGCGCCCATCTGCCCTGGATTGAATATGTGCACAACGCCACTTTGTCGTCGGCGATCGGGATGTCCCCCTTCCGGGCATCGCTTGGGTATGACCCCCCATTGTTCCCTGAAGAAGAGGGGGAGGTGGCGGTGCCTTCCATCCAGGCCCATCTCAGGTGTTGTCGGCGCATATGGATGATGGTGCGGCGTGCGCTTTTACGCACGGCTGAGCGCAAAATCAGGGCCGCTAATCGCCACAGGAGGGCCGCTCCGTGCTATCAGCAAGTCTGGCTGTCTACGCGGGATATCAACCTGAAGGCCAAGAGGAAGAAGCTGGCTCGACGTTTCATTGGTCCCTTCCCCATCACGAAAATTATCAACCTGGTGGCTGTGCATCTGGCTCTCCCCCCCTCCCTCCACATCTGTCCGACGTTCCATGTCTCCCGCATTAAACCTGTGGTGTCTTATCCTCTCTGTCCTCCTCCTAGGGCTCCACCCCCTCCTGTGATCATCGACGGAGACCCGGCATGGAGGGTCTCTTCCATCTTGGACTCCCGCCGCCGAGGTCGCGGGCTGCAGTACCTGTTGGATTGGGAGGAGTATGGCCCCGAATGGAGGTCCTGGGTGCTTCCATCGTTCGTGCTGGACAAACACCTCGTCACGGAGTTCCATCTGGCGCACCCAGGTAAGCCAGCACTGGGAGGCACTGCTTGGGGGGGGGGGGGGTTACTGTCACAGCTCGCTCTCGCCCATCTCCCGCTCCAGCTGTGAGCACACCTGCGCCTCATCAAGCCCGGGCTATTTAGCCCGCTCAGCCCTGTGCTTCAGCCTGGAGCCATCTGCTCATCAATGATCATGCTACCCGCACTCGCCTTCTCTTTGACGCTCCCAAAGACCCTCTACCATCGCTTTCCACGTAAGCAATCATCCAACCTCTCAACTTTTCTCCAGTCCTTCTCCCCTGTGCACAGGTGGACTCCCTGGTGGCGGATTCTCTCCCCGTCGGCATCATACTCTCACCCGCTGCGCCGAGCGCGCATTGGAGCACTGTCCTCCAGGCAGGAGACCTGCGGCTCACCACCAAGAACATCTGCAAGTAAGCCACAGTCTGAGTATTAATTCATCGGGTTTGGCTCGGCGACTAATCTCTCCTCTGCTCTGTCCTAGGGTTGCCTGGCCACACGGCGCGCTGCCCCGCCTTCAGTGCATCCTGTCTTCCAGCAACACATCCATTCTCGCACTCACACATCCCCACACATTCACTATTCAATAAATCCTTGTTGCAATTGACTTGAGCCTGTATACGTGTTCCCTGGGTCTGAACTCATATCAAATATATGTTCAACAGTGGGGTGAGGATGCCACACATCTATCTTGTTGTCTCTAGAGCTTTTATTTTAAATGACTAAACTTACAGCTGTTTGATCGCATGTCATTTATTAATGGATCCATCTTTTCTGGTTGTAATTTTTTACTAACTACAGCTAAGTTGTTTGTGGTGGTGCCTTGCATGGCAGCAGCCCCTCTGATTCTAGATATGATTAATATTGTAGATAAGAGGAACCTAGTTTTGTTCTACTGTACATGATTGGAATTATGGCTTAAATGACAATAAAACTGGCTTCTAATGTTGAAGAGGTTGGAGCTGATGAGTCCATACCTGAATTTGATTTTCCTGAGATGGATGCCGCTGCACAACATGGATTCGTGGATACTATAAAACATATTGCCAAAAAAGGAATCGCCATAGCTGGACATGTCCTCAAACACGTTGGTTAGGAATCCCTCATTATAGCATAAAGGTTAGTAAAGTGTGACCATAATTTAGATCTGATGATTTGTGTACTTTATATTCATGTTGCTGTTTTGTCTCTCCAGCTCTGCAGTTTTCTGCACCTTTGCCACGCTGAAGATATCATCAGCAGCTTTGCAGGTTTTACAACTCATGAAGTTTTCCTGCTAAAAAATTGCTTTGGCAAAAATAAAGATAGTTTCACTTGCAGTATTTTCTGTCTCTCTTTATTTGTTCACAAAATTATTATTAATCCCACATGTTTACATATATTCCAAAATTTTTCCCCAGATGTTGAAATAAATCAAAAATGAATTGTGAAATAAATCTTATGCTGAGCACCAAACTGAAGGTGGAAAGTACCATTTTATCGTGTCTTTGGCATGTTCCGGTTGACGCTTGAACCAACAACCTCTCAACTGTGAGGCATATGCTCTACCACTAGGGACCACTCTGGCTACATTTTCATTACCTCCACCAAGGAGGTTATGTGATCATCGGCATTGGTTTGTCTGTCTGTCTGTTTGTCTGTTTGTTTGTTTGTTAGCAAGATAACTCAAAAAGTTATGGATGGATTCTCATGAAATTTTCACAGATTGTCAGAAATGGGGTATCCTACAGATGATTACATTTTGGTGGTCATCCGGCTCACCGTCCACAAGAAAACCGCCATTACGCAAAATGCCATTTTCGTCAATAACTACTGAACCACTAATCCTATCATTGTGAATCCAATTGCTAGTCATATATTTTTATGGTCAAGGAATCTGAAAATGTACACACAAACACTGTATGGGGGGAACTGTGGTGCTAAACAGCCATTATGGAAAATGCCATTTTCGTCAATAACTACTGAACCACTAATCCTATCATTGTGAATCCAGTTGCTAGTCATATGTTTTCATGGTCAAGGAATCTGAAAACGTACACACAAACACTGTATGGGGGGAACTGTGGCGCTTGGCGGAGGTCTGCGCTCTCCGAGTGCTTTTCTAGTTTTCACCGCTATCAAACATCACAGTTAGCGTTAGGGTTTCTTCTTTTTTCCGTAGTTTTCTCCCGACATTCACCACACTGAAGATGGCGTCAGCAGCTTTAGAGCTTTATAGCTTCTGAAGCTACTATGATGAAAAAGAAGCACATTGGAAAAATAAAATTTTTTTTAGCTGCAATGTTTTCAGTCTCTTTGAAAAATAAATTTATGATGTTCTGGAATTTCCCCCATTGTGGGATTAATAAAGGCTTATCTTATCTTTTCTTTTCTTATCTTATCTTCTACAACCTGAACTGGATTTTTCCAAGATGCTAAAATAAATCCAGAATATATTGTGACGTGTGTCTTAACCTTTGAATACTCACAAATATCACAGTCTGTTATTCAAATTTCCATTAAAACTGAATGAAAAAAAAACAAAAAAGATTTTCCTCATTGTCTCCCCCTCATTGTCTCCCCTGCATTGTCTCACCGGTCATTCATGTGGGTATAGAGGTAATGCATTGGAACATAATTTTTGGCAGTTACAGGATTTACCATAGCAACACAGCACTGAGTGGCAATCACATGTGAGAGCTTCATTTTGTATTCAGCAAAACATAAAATCACACAAAATATTTAGTCACAGCAGTGCAGAGTAGCTTTTTTCCTTTAGATGTTAATGCCACACCATTTACTTGACAAAAGTGATGTGTGGATAAAGACCAAGGAGCACATGGTAAGTGAAGAACTGATTAAGAGCCTTTAATTATTGATTTAATTTTTTTGCCAATTAATGCAAGATGAAATGATAAGTTTAACTCTCCACAATGAAAGCAGGTATTCTGTGTACTGCTGTGATTGAGGACTGTAGGGTTTTTTTTTGTGTTTTAATGCCCCCCCCCCCCCCCCCAATGCTGCCACTCATTTTTGCCTCTCAGAGTTTTTAATAACTGCCATGAGTTCTGGTCGGTGACATTATAGGCATACCCTCTATTTATGAAGTAAACTATTAGACCAACTTATGTTCAAGTAATTCCTAGGTAATTCCATGATTAACCTCTTGCGCTCCGTTGTCCCACGGGTGGGCAAGTCTCTGCGTCCTAGAGCGCACGAGAGCACATGAGGGCGCTCTCCTGCGCTCTAGGACGCATCATGGAGGTTTTGGTGTAGGTGGTATATGGCGTCCAAGTGCGCACTGAAAATAAAAGCTGCAGACACAGCCGCGAACAGATTAGTTCATCTGATTGACCTCTCATTCTACTAATAAGAGCCTTGAATTGGATTTCTGAAACCTTGAAGAACCAATGAATGAAAACCTAGCCAGAAGGACCCACCTCCCAATGGCTGCGAGCCAATTGAAGCACAGTTTGCTGAGCTGTTTTGTTTAAAGCTGGGTGAAGAGAGACTGCTTCAGCAGCCACAGGCAGTGGTTTATTTATTTATTTTTTTTAATTCCAGCAGAGTGTTTAGGATTCTCTTATATGGTCATCATAGACCGACGGAGGCCGACAACGAAGGTCGTAAATCATTCGCCAAAACCGCAATCATGGAATTATGTTTTGACCGGGTCGCGAGACCAGAACGAGCGAACCAGCGTCGGTTCGTCTGACAATGAGGAAGAGAAGTTGGCCAGGACAATGTGGCTGTGAAGAGGTAAGGTGTTATAAGCCAAATTATTTTTTATCCCTGAAAATTGTAATCAAAAATGACTTTTGACTGATCGGTAAATTACAACTGTGCTGCGCACGATGTCCGAAGTGCGTGCGCCGCGTTACATGGTTCGTTCGCCGCCTCCGGACCGTGAACACCCCCCCCGCCGCTACGATTCTGTAGCGGGGGGGTGGGGGGAGCCCCAGTGATAGCGGTGCTGTGGAAACATGCCTTATCCGAGTGTAATCCGTCATGTAGCAAGGGCGGATCTCCGTCCTCTGTAGCGGGCGGGGGGGGGGTGGACAACCCCCACACACACACACACACACACAGACACAGCCCTGAATGTGACCTTTCATTAGAGCCCTAAATGAAGCTTCTACATTGAATCATTCAAAAGTTACAGACGTTTTTCCAAACTGTGCCATTTGGCACAATTTGGCACAGTTCCAAAACGCCTGGGAACAGCCTGAGAACAAAGCTGTGTAATATATTCATTTTTTGGGGTATTGTTACAAAATTTGGACCTCAGCTGGATAACGCTTGATTCTACATTTCTGTTGCATTTTCCAGCCCGGATCTGAAGCTGTGTGTTATTTGCCAGCATTTGTATCCAAAAAAAACACCCAGGCCAAAATGTATTTTCTTCAAGTTCACTATGTTTAGATGACTGTAACTCTGTGGCCGGAGCACTTGAGAGACCATGTTTTTTTGCCGAAAAAGTTCAAAGTGTTTTCTTTTAAATGAGACCAACCCCATGAAGATGCTGCAAAGGGTTGAAGAACAGCTTTCGATTTACTTTGGGCACATTTTTTTGGCGTTTTTAGGAAAATTGACCGGAGTGCAAGGGGTTAACAGATAAAAAAGTAATTGTCACAAAGACTGTAAAACTGACATGGGGAACGGGTCTGGTTGTCTCTCAAAGATTCATTTTATTTTGTTGTACTGGAGCATAATTTTATGAAGCTTTTTTTCCAAACAATTTAACTGGCCTGAGAAGGATAGCTTCACAGAATAAGTCAATCATGGTGATCTACCCGCTTTGCAGCATTGGAAAATCCAGGGTAAACCCTGACCATAGTCACAATTTAGGGGGGGAAGGGGGGTTATAAGCCCCCATAAAATCAAAAACAGCCAAAATATACCCCCCCCCCCCAGTGACATAAATGGTGATAAATAAAATTATGTAGATTCTGGAATGAAGAACGTGTCATTTTTATTCATTTACTTTCATTAGCAAGAAAAAGAAAAGTTACATTTTTTCACACACCCACCCACCATCCGCCCCACTGCAGAAGACTTGATATCGCCAATCTTTTTTTTAGAATCAAGGGCTCAGTGTCTCACTCACTCCCATGGGTGCAGTAGAGAAGTGTTTGTGATTGATTGACTGAACCGTGTTTTTATTTCGCCTGCTATAATTTCAGAATGAAACTAGAAAAGCACTCGGAGAGCGCAGACCTCCACCAAGCACCACAGTTTCTCCCCATACAGTGTTTGTGTGTACGTTTTTCAGATTCCTTGACCATGAAAACATATGACTAGCATTGGATTCACAATGATAGGATTAGTGGTTCAGTAGTTATTGACGAAAATGGCATTTTGCGTAATGGTGGTTTTCTTGTGGACAGTGATCCGGATGACCACCAAAATGTAATCATCTGTAGGATACCTCATTTCTGACAATCTGTGAAAATTTCATGAAAATCTGTCCATAACTTTTTGAGTTATCTTGCTAACAAACAGACAAACAGACAGACAAACCAACGCCGATGATCACATAACCTCCTTGGCGGAGGTAATGATGATGTTTCTCATCTCATTATATCAAAAACATTTGAATTTTGTCCCGTTTCTTCACCAAAGCTCCTCATACTCTTGTCAGTACCCTGCATCCCTCAGGACAGCAGCGGTTAACTATGTTGTGCTGCAGCTAACGCTTTGATAGCTGCTCTATCTTAGCTTTCATGAGACAGGAGTCCATGTTAAGATCGTTGTCTAACACCCTTTTAATTTGAGGTAATCAGAGTAACTGAATCACTGCAAGATGGAAAAATGTTAACATTTAATTTCCTGAGGAAGACAAGTTGTTACTGATAAGACATTAATGTTGGTGTATCACTGGTGTTAAACACTGAGTTCTGCCAAATTTTGCAATAAAATTTGACTAATATGGCCAAAGTGCCTGTTGGTGGCAAAAAAAAGTGAGAAAACTGACAGTGAATTGGATTTGGATTATATTAGAGGGAATATTTGCATAATTTTATTTTAGTGAAGTCACAACTTTATGGAAAATGTCATGGATGGCCCTCACGAGCCATCAATAAGACGCTATATATCAACCGGTGAGTTTGCACAGTTTATTAACGGAAAGGATGAATGACAAAATAACAAGCAACAGGGGGCTAAAACACATTATAACTAATAGTCTCTGACACGGAGGAACATCAATACATAATGAAACACACTTACAACAAAAGGACGAGGATGAAAGGTAGATGACGTCCGACCAGGAAGCTCGGCGAGGGATGCTCGACGATGTCAGACGAGGGATAGTTTGAGGGGGAATCTCTGACAGAGACTGCCAGCAACGTTCGCCATCAGCTGCCCTCTTAATAGGGCTCAGGATGGAACAGCTGATGAGGCGATTTTTAATGCAGCTCAGCTGTCAGAGCCTCAGCTCTGACAGCCGGAAGCCCCACTGAGCGCTGTCACAATAAAAGCTCCGAGAGCCATAGGAAACACACGCATGCCGGGCGCATGCCGGGCGCATGCCGGGCGCATGCGCACGCAGCGACCGGCAGCTGGTGAAAAAAGTCCGTCGTCTGTGTGTCTGTTTTACGCACTTTAATGTGTTTTTAACGAAATTCTCTGTGTCGTTTCTGTCCTGGAATGTTTGTGAACTGTATGGTGAAGTGCTCCCTGGTTCCATCAATATGGATTTCCTCCCCTTTTTTGCACTGCTGCTGTTTTTCCGCCGGCTCTGTGTCTCTGAGGTAAACGCGTTCGGCATCATGCCGGGCAGAATACAATACTCCAGGGACATGTTGCTACATTTAAACACGGATGATGCAGTGTCTATGTTTGAGTTTAAGCCGCAACTGCAGGACTTTATTTTGAGAGACGTTCATGGACACAGCAGTGAAAATAGAGACAAGAGAAGGAAGCGCGGAAAGCGTGGAGACGTGAAATTACAGCTGAGGAGACGTCAGTTTGGTAATATTCCTCTTCCTTCTATGATCTTTGGGAATGTACAGTCTCTGAGGATCAAGGTGGATGAAATTCAAGGGAATGTATGCTACCAGAAGGACTTCAAGAACTGCTGTGTCATGGCTTACCACTGAGGTCTTGGCTTACTGCGCATGACCGGGACGCAGACCTGTGGATTGACGGCTTTGGAGCCCCACTCCGCTCTGATCGGCAGGAAGAGAGTGTAACGGGAAACGTCAGGGGGGCGGCGTATGTTTATACATTAATAAGCAGTACTGCACATCTGTCACGGTCAGAGAGCGCATCTGTACACCCAATGTGGAGCTTCTGTCCGTATCGCTACGCCCCTTTTATTTGCCTCGCGAGTTCCCCCAACTTTTCATCACAACTGTGTACATCCACCCAAGGGCAAAACGCTGACTCCTCCTCCAGCACCATCTTTGATGTGGTGCAGCAGCTGCAGTCAAGTTCTCCAGAGCCGCCAAACTTTATTCTTGGGATTTTAACCATGTTTCTTTTAAAGAAGACACTTAAAAACTTTTATCAGTATGTCTCCTTGCCCAACCAGGCGAAAAAAAGACATTGGGACCTGTGCTAAAGGATCCATAGAGAGGGCCTATAAATCACTCTCCCCCCCTTCTCCTTTAAAGATCCTCAGATCACAACTGTGTACATTTGCTGCCCACATATAAAACTGGTCTCAGAAGAGGCAAGGTGGAGACGAGAGACATTGAATGTATGGACAGAGGATCAGTGCACAGCCTCCAGGAATGCTTTAAAACCGTACAGACTGGGAGATGTTCACACTGTCCTGCGGGATGATTTGGAGTCTTTGGTGGACGTCACATGCTCATACATGGCTTTCTGTAAAAATACGATCGTTCCACGTAAATGTGTCAAAATATATCCCAACAACAAGCCATGGTGTTACAATATCAGTTAAATCCTGCTTACAGAGGAAAGCAACTTGCCTTTAAACAGGGGTCTGTTGCTGAGCTAACAGGTTGGCCACAAAAGAGCTGAAGTCCGAAATTTTAAGAGCAAAACAGAATTATAAATCAGAATTGGAAAGTAAGATGCAACATAGAAACTTGGTTCAGCCTGGCCAGTATGAAAACTATTGTAGGCCTTCAGAGCACAGAGCACAGTAATCGTGTGTTTTTAGATGGTTTTTAGTTCAGACACAGAGCTGGCTAATGCTCTTAATTGTTTTTATGGTTGTTTTGACTCCTTTGATTTTAGCACAGAAACCCAAGATTTGAAACAGAAACTCAAAGACAATCAGCACTTTAATATTGAGGTGCAGGATGTTAAAAGGTAGTAGTCTTGTGCTGTAAAAGTGAACAAAGGATCAGGGCCCTGATAATATATGTGGGCGCTTGGTAAAGTCCTGTGCGCATGAACTGAGTCCTATATTTCATTACATTTTCAATAAGTCCTTACAGACACAACATGTGCCTAAGATCTGGAAAGAAGCCGTGGTTGTTCCCGTTCCAAAATCCAGCTGTCCTAAAACGGTAAACGACTTTAGACCAGTTGCTTTGACTTCAATTTTAATGAAAATTTTTGAAAAACTGTCAGATGTGAGGTCCTAAAGCAGACTGAGCATGCATTGGATCCTCTGCAGTTTGCCTAAAGGCCTCACAGAGGAGTGGAGGATGCCGCTGTCACTCTGTTTAACATGCTTTTTAAACATCTGCATTTTAATGGGACACACGCCAGGCTTTTATTTGTGGACTTTTCCTCCGCCTTTAATACAATCCAACCTCATATCTTAGTGAAAGGCTCCTGCAACAGTTTTGATTTGAGCAATAATCTGGTGAGTTGGATTCTGGATTTTTTAACCAACAGGACGCAGAGAGTAAGGGTCAATGGTACATTGTCTGACCTAAAGTCTCTTCTACTGGCTCTCCTCAGGGGTGTGTGTAGTCACCATACTCGGCTTCATCCTGTACACAAACATGTGTCGGAGCAGACATGATCAACAGACACATGTATAAAGTATGCTGATGACTCAGTTATTGTCAGTCTCCTCCAGGATGGTGAGAGTGGCCCACGCCCAGTAGTGATAATTTGTTCACTGGGTGTGAGGATTCCTACCTGCAGCTGAATACGACCAAAAACTAAAGACATGATTATTGACTTTAGGAGGAAAACTCCCAAGCACAAAGTCACCGTACTAAAAGGCCAGACCACCGAATGTTGTACAATCCTACAAATATCTTGGGACAATTATTGATAGTAATTTAAAACTTTGAAGAGAACTGTGAAAGGGGTGTGCAAAAAGGGTCAGCAACATTTGCATTGCTTTGAGGAAACTTGCACGCTTCCAATTGACCGAACCATAATGACAATGTTTTATCGGGCTTTTATTGAATCTGTTTTATTCCTTTTCTTTAGTGTCATGGTTTGGTCAGATAAAACTGAAACAGAGGAAATCCTTGGATCAGGTAGTTAGATGGTCCAGTCGTTTGCTTGGTGAGTTACAGCTGAGCCTGACATCCCTGTACACCAGACAAGTACAGAGGATGGGCTACCTCCATTTTAAATGATGACTCCCACCCTTTGCAGTGCAACTTTCAGCTTCTTCCCTCAAGACGGGAGGTTTGCTGTCCCAAAAATTAAAACCCAGCACTATAAAAACAGTTTTGTTCCTGCTGCTGTCAAAGAGTTGAACAAGTTGTAACAACATATTGCACATAATTTAGGTACCATATTTATTAACTCCATTTTATATTTACTTATTTTTGTAGGATGTTATTTGGGTTCTAAATATTTTATTGGGTTTTAGACCTTTGAGTTTTTAACCTCTTTGACTAGTTTTTAACTTTTTAAGATGACCCTTCTCTCTTACCTCTGGTTTTTCTCTCATCTCTTTGTCCTTTATACCCTGATTGATGGAGCCTTGAGTATTTTTTATCATGTTATAGTCAGCTTCATGTGTGCCTGTGGTTTATGTCTATGTTGAATGTAATTTGTGGCTTGTAAATATGGATGTCACCAGACTGCAAAACAAATCTACCTACGGGTACAAATAAAGGAACCTGAACTGAACCTGAACACACACACCAGATGGAGGAAAATACTGCATGGCCCGAGCGCGGACGAAATCGGCGCTCGAACCACGACAGTACCTCCCCCCAAGGCGGCAAACTCCGGGCGCCGTATGACACCCAAGCCCCCCCACCACCCACCACCCCAGGGTGGGAGGATGGGGGAAAGGCCTGGAGGGTGAGAACCAGAAAGGACAAAAAATGAAAAAAAACAAACAAACACCAAGACGATGACAACGGGAAACCACAGGGAACAAACGAAGCAATTACAGAGTATGGTAGGAAAAAACAAAACAAAAACACAGTACAGTACTCCATAAAGCACGGATGATACATAGACAGGACAAAAATGCAAATAACAGAAGGAGGCCTATAATTAAAATACACAGGCCCATCTGACACAATGGGGGCAGATACAAATCATCCCTCAGACAGGGGAGGGGAGAGAAAAAAAACCACGCTAAACAGCGATGAATACATAGATACAAATAGAACAGATGGCAACACACCCGAGTGACCTTACTATTTAGTGAAAATAAGAAACACACGGGGATGACGGCAGGCAGAGTCCAATGAAACAGGAACAGTTCTGGTGGTCTCCCTGCGTCCAATGACCAGATAGCCGATAGGGGGAAAAGGGGGCGTTTGGATGGCCTACCCCAGTCCCAGGCCCAGAAAAACAGGATCTCTGGCGGCCGGACCAGGTCACCAAGCAGACAGTCTAGTTGGTCGGGTGGCTGACCCAGAACGCCAAACGGGCGAGGCAGTCCTTCAGGTGGCCGACCCACATCGCTCATGCCACCAGGACCGCAGGGGGAGAGAATGACAATGGCTTCCCTGCAGAGTGGGATAGCGAGGAGAGCCGGGTCGAGATATGAGGAACCCCAAAGGCACCTGGTGGAGAAGGCTTGGTGGAAAGATGAGGGACCAGTCCGGCGTTGCTTAGCAGAGGATCTGCAGCTCCACCTCCGAACGTTACCAGAATAGGCGCTGTCCTCCTGTTGGGACCCAGGGTGAGCCCGCGCTGCACCCACGATGGACCCCGATCGGATCGCAGCTGCACCCACGATGGACCCCGACTGGGTCGGAACAGCTCCATGGACGACCTCCAACCCCGAACCCGGAAACTCCAGCACAGCGACCGGGGTTGACTCCGCACCGGTGACCCTGGGAGAAGGCTCAGGAGAAGAAGAAGAACCAGGATCAGGATCACCTGTAGCGACAGAGCCCAGCGAGATGAGTTCGGATGCAGCGGGCGGCTGCCCCTGGCTTGTCTCCCCAAGAGACAGGCAAAAATGCTCTAGAACAGATAGTAGGAAGGAAAAAATAGAGCACTTGCCTGCACTCAAGTTCTGTCGCTGTCCAGGACTTCGACGAACCGGGTTCAGCAGGCAGAAGGACATCTTCTGGTTCCCACTCAGCTACGGCGGGCCCCGCAGCCGGCATGGTGTTCTCCACAGTCTGAGGACCCTCCATCGCTGACGTCCACACCGATGACCTGCAAGGCGTGGTGGCAGGGGATCCTCGACCTGCTGGATCGAACCGCTCATCGATGGAGACCCGGGGAAGTTTCGGGGGCGGCGCAGGCTCCACACTGCAGTCCGCTCTCCTCCTCTGCCTGTGACGTGGCTGCGGGGCTGGAACCAGGCTCTCCAGGACCACAGGCCCCCTCCCCGTCCGGCGACGTAGGCCTGGCGTCGCGGAACGCTCAGCGGAGGGAGACACAGAGGCATCAGGTTCCCTGTTAGATGCTACAGCAGGTGGAGGAAGCTCTGGGGGCTGTGAACCCCGAACTCCACCCCCAGGAATCAAGCAAGGCAATTCACTCAATGAGGGAACAGAATGAAAAGACACTTGCCTGATCTGTAGCGGCCCGATAGAACCTGCTGCAGTGAACTTTGTTCCTCCCTTTCCCCGCTGGATGTTGACGGAGGGCCCCCTGGGAAGACGAGGAGGAGCCACTCGCGATGGTCCAGTAACGGGCTTCGCCGGAGCAGGACTCGTGGCACTCAGCAGTCGGGGAAGACGTCGAGGAGGAGGGGACGACAGCCGAGGCGATCCAGGCACGAGGAGCTGACGGGACAGCAGGGAAAGATGACCCTGGGGGAGAGGCTGCGGGAATTCCCTCCTGACAAAACGCCAAAGAGGCAGCTGACTGGGAGGTAGAGTTCCTCCAACAACCCGGAACAGGATCCGGACGGGGTTCTCGCTGAGTCTTAGTGTTGGCTGTGTGACGACGGTTACCGGCAGAGGGCGAGGCGAAGGAGAGGTTCGGGAAATGCCACTCCTGCACAGAAACAGAGGCGAGCAGGTTGGCGTACTCTGGATAATCGCTTAGCTCAGGATTCCTCTCCACCAGCCTGACTGCCGCTGTCACATGCTTAATAATCTGGGTGGGGTGGATGGCGGAGCGAGCAGCAGGAACTCGGTCCCGGATGGAAGCAGCTGACAGCTGTAACTTCTCCGGGGGAATCCCGACCGACGTCACCCTCCTTGGGGAATCACCCCTGGGTGGTGCAAACTCCTGGACTGGAACGGAGACAGGAACGGGATCCTGAAGCGAGGCGCGAGGGTGCCTACTCTTTGGCTTCCTGCCGGAGTTTCCCTCCAGCCCACGGAGTCTCTCCCGGTGTGCAGAGATGTCTGCTTTCCTCGTAATGACTTCAGGGAGGTTGGAGTAGTGAGGAAGGCGATTAATGATGTCCTCAGTGAGGTCCAGGTGCCGGCGTACATCGCTGGGAGTGTCATAGAGGCCAGCAGTGAAGAGAGTTCCATCAACGTAGTCCAGGGCCTCCGCCAGCTCGTAGCCCAGGCTCCGAGCGCGGCCTCTGAATGACGACATGACCTCCCAGCACACAGGTACTCAGACAGGGAAAAACAAGTCCAATTCAGGCAAAACTCATGGCGACCGGCGTCTCAGTCTGGCTGCAGTCTACTGTCATGGGATGGCCCTCACGAGCCATCAATAAGACGCTATATATCGACCGGTGCATTTGCACAGTTTATCAATCGAAAGGATGAGTGACAAAATAACAAGCCACGGGGGGCTAAAACACACTATAACTAATACTCAGTCTATGACACGGAGGAACAGATACATAATGAAACACACTTACAACAAAGGACGAGGATGAAAGGTAGATGACTTCCGACCAGGAAGCTCGGCGAGGGATGCTTGACGATGTCAGACGAGGAATAGTTTGACGGGCAATCTCTGACGGAGACTGCAGCAACGTTTCGCCCTCAGCTGCCCTCTTAAATAGGGCTCAGGGTGGAACAGCTGATGAGGCGATTGTTAATGCAGCTCAGCTGTCAGAGCCTCAGCTCTGACAGCCGGAAGCCCCTCCGAGCGCTGTCACAATAAAAGCTCGGAGAGCCATAGGGAACATACACACACACCAGATGGGAGGAAAATACTGCATGGCCCGAGCGTGGATGAAATCAGCGCTCGAACCACGACAGAAAAGTCGAGAATTAACAAGAAGTTGCAAATTTAAATGTAGAAAAAAATCTCAAATCCAAATAGAAAATCAATATAACAAAATGTCAAAACTACTAGAAAAAAGCTGTAAATTAATTATTTTCATTTTTACATTTATTAGTTTATTTCAAGGGACAATACTCATCAATAAACAGAGGACAATTCTATAAATAAGCCAGAATTAATTAATAAATTAAATCTCGTCTGTTGTCCCTGGACAGATGTACAAAGGCAACCTTAAAACAAAATCAACACTATTAGAATCTAATAGTGTTAGAAGGAGTCTATTAATAGACTGTATTAGATAGAGTCTAATTGTGAATCAATGAGATGGAAGCTAAAATAAATATATGTAAATAAATAATATAAAATAAAACAAATAAAATAGCATGAAAAACTTTCAAATTTACAAGAAAAGATTTTGGAGAATTTACAAGAAAAGATTTTGGAGAACAAAGTTGTCGATTTACCAGTCAATCTACGTTCCTACTCTCACCTATGGTCACGAGCTTTGGGTAATGACCAAAAGAACGAGATCGCGGATACAAGAGGCTGAAATGAGCTTTCTCCGTAGGATTGCTGGACTCACCCTCAGAGATAGGGTGGGAAGCTCAGTGATCCGGGAGAGGCTCAGAGTAGAACCGCTGCTCCTCCACATTGAAAGGAGTCAGTTGAGGTGGTATGGGCATCTGATTAGGATGCCTCCTGGACGCCTCCCACTTGAGGTGTTTCAGGCACGTCCCACTGGGAGGAGACCCCAGGGCAAATCCAGGACTCGCTGGAGAGGCTATGTCTCCCAGCTGGTCTGGGAACGCCTTGGTATCCTCTCTGAAGAGCTGGAGCAGGTGGCTGGGGAGAGGGAAGTCTGGGCTTCTCTGCTTGAACTGCTGCCTCTGCGACCCGGACCTCCGGAAAAGTGGTAGAAGATGGATGGATGGATGGATGGATGGATAGATGGATGGATGGATGGATGGATGGATGGATTTTGGAGAAAAGCCACAAATTTATTAGAATGAATGATCAAATGTACAAAAATACACGGTTACAAAAAATGCAAAATTTTGGGGAAAAGTTAAACATTTAATCAAATAGAATAGATGGATCGTGACATGGATCGTCACCTTATCGTGGTGGTGGGGTTTGCGTGCCCCAGTGATCCCAGGAACTATGTTGTCCGGGGCAATTTGCCTCTGATAGGGTCACCCAAGACAAACTGGTCCTGGGTGAAGGGCCAGACTAAGAACGATCCAACAGACTCTCATGATAAATTCTATATCAAGGATTCAGTGTACTTCGCCCGGTATGGGGTTACCGGGGCCCCACCCTGGAGCCAGGCCTGGGGGAGGGGCTCGAAGGCTCGCGTCTGGTGGACGGGTTTCCACCCATGGGACCCAGCCGGGCTCAGCCCGAAGGAGTTACATAGGTCCGCCCTCCAGTGGGCTCACCACCTGCAGGAGGGATCATGGGGGTACGGTGCTAGGTGGATTAGGTGGTGGTCAAAGGCGGACACCTTGGCGGACTGATCCCAAGCTTTCTAAACTGGCTTTTGGTACGTGGAATGTCACCTCTCTGGTGGGGAAGGAGCCTGAGCTGGTGTACGAGGTTGAGAGATACCGGCTAGATATAGTCGGCCTCACCTCAACACACAGCTCTGGTTCCGGAACCAGTCTCCTGGAGAGGGGCTGGAGCTTGGCCTTTTCTGGAGTTGCCCCGGGCAAGAGGTGACGAGCAGGGGTGGGTATTCTTGTATTCCCCCACCTTGCTGCCTCTATATTGGAGTTTTCCCCGGTGGACGAAAGGGTTGCTTCCTTGCGCCTTCGGGTTGGGAAACGGGTCCTGACCATCATTTGTGCCTATTCACCAAATGATGTTTCAGAGTATCCACCCTTTTTGGAGTCTGTGACCGGGGTGCTGGAGGGTGCTCCTCTTGGAGACTCCATTGTCCTACTATGGGACTTCAATGTGCACGTGGGCAACGACAGTGAAACCTGGAGGGGGGTGATTGGGAGGAACGGCCTGCCCAATCTGAACCTGAGTGGTGTTCAGTTATTGGACTTCTGTGCTAACCACAGTTTGTCCATAACAAACACCATGTTCAAGCATAAGGGTGTCCATATGTGCACCTGGCACCAGGACACCCTAGGTTGCAGGTCGATGATTGATTTTGTTATCGTGTCATCAGACCTGCGACCGTATGTCTTGGACACCCGGGTAAAGAGAGGTGCAGAAAAAATCCTGTCCATAATTTTTATGGACAGGATTTCTAGGCGCAGCCAGGGAATGGAGGGTGTCATGCTTGGTGACCACAGGATCTCATCTCTGTTGTTTGCAGATGATGTTGTCCTGTTGGCTTCATCCAGCAATGACCTACAGCTCTTGCTGGGACGGTTTGCCGCTGAGTGTGAAGCGGCTGGGATGAGAATCAGCACCTCCAAGTCCGAGTCCATGGTCCTCAGCCGGAAAAAAGGTGGATTGTCCTCTCTGGGTTGGGGACAGACTCCTGCCCCAAGTGGAGGAGTTTAAGTATCTTGGGGTCTTGTTCACGAGTGAGGGGAAAATGGAGCGAGAGATTGACAGACGGATAGGAGCAGCATCTGCAGTGATGCGGACATTGTACCGGTCTGTTGTGGTGAAGAGGGAGCTTAGTTCTAAGGCAAAGCTGTCAATTTACCAGTCAATCTACGTTCCTACTCTCACCTATGGTCACGAGCTTTGGGTAATGACCGAAAGAACAAGATCACGGATACAAGCGGCTGAAATGAGCTTTCTCCGTAGGATTGCTGGACTCACCCTCAGAGATTGGGTGAGGAGCTCAGTCATCCGGGAGAGGCTCAGAGTAGAACTGCTGCTCCTCCACATTGAAAGGAGTCAGTTGAGGTGTTATGGGCATCTGATTAGGATGCCTCCTGGACGCCTCCCACTTGAGGTGTTTCTGGCACGTCCCACTGGGAGGAGACCCCGGGGCAGACCCAGGACTCAGTGGAGAGACTATGTTTCCCAGCTGGTCTGGGAACGCCTTGGTATCCTCTCTGAAGATCTGGAGCAGGTGGCTGGGGAGAGGGAAGTCTGGGCTTCTCTGCTTGAACTGCTGCCTCCGCGACCCGGACCTCCGGAAAAGCGGTAAAAGATGGATGGATGGAGAATAGAATAGAGCAGAAATGAATAGAATAGGTTCGGCTTTATTGTCATTGTAAAGTAGTACAGTGTTATGTCCAAAACCCTGGGAATGACCATGGACAAGTGAGCTGTGTTGGAACTGAACTTTATAACATAAACTGGTCAAATACAATACATGTGAATGAGCCCTCAGCTCATGTCTGTGCCTATTGAGAGAGGGATGGAAAAAAAGAAAGCCATAAGAAGGCTGACTCCTCCCTTATATGAGTCGGTGTTATGACTGTACCAGCCGGGTATGTCATCATCCTCTCTGTTATAAACCCCTTTATAACATTCATCCCCCTTCTTGGAAAAACACACAACACTATTAGCAATTGTAACCTTCCAATTTGGCATAAACAACAACCTCCTGAACTAGGCTTAGCATGTGGACCACCGCTCAACCCACCGCGGTTAAGTTGAATATTCTGCCACTCGTTTTGCCAGACGTGCTCCTATCTAAGCAGTCCTTTTCTCTGACAGTCTTCCATGGGCAAGGCGGTTCTTCTGGAAGGGCCTTGTGCCGGTCCCGTGGTGAATACACCCCTAGAGATGCTGAATCCCCCAGACCATAAGACCACAAAGAAGATTCATGGATGAAGTGAAGGAGGACATGGAGAATGTTGGTGTTACAGAGGAAGTTGCGAGGGATAAGTTGAGATTGAGGCAGAAGATCCACTGTGGAGACACATAAAGGAAGCACAAGAAACAAGAAGAATTTTTGATAGTCTGTGTGTCCCCTCCATCTCTTTTTCTCCCCGTCCCACCTCCTCATCCGTCACCCCTTGCGACCACTTCAGATCTTTTCAATTGCCTCCCCCATTTCCCCCTGTCAGGTCCATTATAACTAAAATTATTTAAATAAAGTATGAAAGCTATTTCAACAAGAGTCTATAAATAATCTTTATATACAGCAATGTCAAATATGAGCAAAGCTCCTTTTGGCAAAGTTAATCTGTTTGGCACAATAAGAGAGCAAGATATCTGTTCTATTTACCTAGCTCCTGGACAGGAGCTGGCAGGTGCCCCAGACACCGGTTCTCGTGGGTCACAGAAACCCCTCGTGGTCACGGAGCAGCCAGCCGCCGGAGGCACCAAGGAGAGTGAGCCACCGCCCGCCACCCCTCAGGTTACGGAATCAATAAGCAGGGACAAGACAGAATTGAATTCAGCCAATTGGTTTTAAGAGGAGGCAGATATTCCATTAATGGTTAATGGTAGACAAAGTGGCAGAGCAGCATTTCTCATCGGTGCCCACAGAGAAACATTATGGTGCCACCAGAGAAAGCTGTTGCAGTGGTGCAAACACTGAGTATCCACTGCATGTGAAAAATGTTTTTCTCACCTGTAATACATGTTTACTCAGAGTCAGAAATCATGTTGTTTGTACAGGTTTTAGGTGAGACTGTAAGCTGTAAAA
Organism: Pholidichthys leucotaenia; assembly: GCA_020510985.1. Taxonomy (NCBI): domain Eukaryota; kingdom Metazoa; phylum Chordata; class Actinopteri; order Cichliformes; family Pholidichthyidae; genus Pholidichthys; species Pholidichthys leucotaenia. Next base: position 212,238,963 of record CM035838.1, read on the forward strand.
TTTGTCATAAATTGACCTATTAAAGGGCTACGAAGGACACCAAACGCACGCTGTAGGTTCTGCACATTTATTAACAAAAAGACAAACACTACACGAAACAGTAAACTTCCATGTAATGAAATGGAGGAGCCAGAGGAGAGCGGGGCTTATGACCAGGAAGGAGATGAACATCCTGGGGAATGCTGGCTGAGGCGCTCGGGGACACCGGAGGAAAGAGAGAGCTTCTGCCGGAGCACACCTGAAGGGAAGCAGGGCTCACGGCTGAGGGAATTTAGGGAAGGAAATAATTACCTGGTCGAAGCTCTCCCGTTCTCCTCAAGGGCAGAACCAAAAAACACTCAACATCTGGCGGAGAACAACTGAGGAAGGTAACAGTCGGACACGACAATGGGGAAATGTTGTTGTTCCCTTAAATAGTAAACTGAGGCAATCATAGATTCATGACGTGTGGGTACATGAGTGAGAAAATAATCAAAACAACAAGTGACAGCTGTGCTGCCCACGAAACTGAATTTGACAGCCAGAAGCTCCAAAGCACTGTCAAAATAAAAGCACATACAGGAAACTAATTAACAACACAACCCCAACTGTAAATAACATAACTACATAAATAGACAGGACAATAAGGATGAGACTATGAATATATACAACTATAAACAAACAGAAACCAAATACAGCAGATAATAATGAACAAAGAAATAAACAAACAGGAAAAGACTAAACTCAAAACTGGAGACTGGGCACGGCCCCCACCTGTGCTCAGGATCATGACAGTGCCCCCCCCCCCTTCCTCAAGAGGTGGAGCCCAGAAATCACAGGGCAACATCAAAAAAGGAAAAGACCCCCCCACCCCCAACAAAAAAGACCCCCCCCCAACAAGAAAAATAGCCCACCTGGGGGAGGGGGGGAACCCAGGCACGGAGGAACCTAAGTAAAAAAAAAAAAATAAAAAATCAAAAAAACACTCATGATCCACAACATGCACAAATATGGTGACACAGACTCAAGGACCCCTGGAAGTAACTACGGCTGTTTGGGCGGCCTATCAGAGTTCCAGGACCAACACATGGTGGAGCACATTCAGTGGCCTCCCTGAGTTCTTGAGCAGCCTGCACAGATGGCCTAGCCCGTTGGGTGGCCTCCCAGCATTCATGAGCCACCCAACGTCATGGTGCAGTTTGTGGAGCAGTCTCCCAACGTTTCTGAGCCACTACGCACAACCCCCCCCCCCCCCCCCCAGGAGGCAGCAGCTGGAGCCCATGCCCCCAGAGGACCACAGGATTTCCTGCATGGAGGAGGTGAAACCAGAGCTGCGGAAGGATGACTACCAACGGTGATTGCTGGCCAGTGGTGGAGCCCGATGGTGATGGTGGATGACCAGCGAGTAGACCCGATGAGGGGAGAGGCTGCTCAGCGGAGACATCCGGTGAGGACGAAGAATTCACAATGACCTCCACCGACCATGAAGAACCCTCCATGACCTCGGACCATGGCGGGAAACCCTCAACAGCTTGAACGAAGGTGTAGCACTCACAGCGGGCCCGGACAGAGGTATTGCACCAGCGGCGGACTCGGACTGAGCCGTTTCCCGTGCATTGGTTTCAGACAGAGGCGTTGCACCTGCAGTGGCCTTGGACTGAGTTGCAAAACCTCCGAGGCATTGGACTGAGGTGTAGCACCCACAGAGGGCTTGGAAAGAAGCATAGAACCCGCAATGGCCTCGGATGGAGGCGTAGCACCCTTGGAGGCCTCAGACTTTGGTATAGCAGCCGTGGTGTCCTCAGACTGAGACGTAGCACCCACGATGGCCTCCAACGATGGTGATAGACCCATGAGGAAAACCGGAGAGACGAAGTGACTGACCCGTGAATACATCCGGCAAAGAAGATGGTCAATCAACGGGGAGCCCAACAAAGACTGAGTAGAGAGACCCACGGAGACCATCAGCAGAGAGGAAAGACCCACGGAGACCTCAGGCAAGGATGGGGGACCCACGGTGACCTTAGCAGAAGGCTTGGATAAAAATACACAGACACCATCTCAGAATCACTGGCAGCAGTGGAGCCCGGCAAGGAGGACCCAGGTGCAATGGACAGTTGGCCTCGGTCCTCCCTACCAAGAGCCTATAAACAAACAGAAACCAAATACAGCAGATAATAATGAACAAAGAAATAAACAAAAAGGAAAAGACTAAACTCAAAACTCGAGATTTAGCCTGGCCCCCACTGTGCCCATGATCATGACCAAATTCACACACATCTCTTTAAAAGGAAGAAATGTATCCAAACACTTTCATTTATACACCTGTTCTCATTTACCGGATTTATATTTAACTATAAGTTTAAAATAATTTTGCTACAATAATGTATTATGTGCAGTGCAAGGCTATTTCTCCTCTTCTGAAGGAGACAAGTGTAGGTTAAAAACAAATTCCTGCTGCTTTTACAATGTTTGACTTTCCATCGTATGGAGATTATGCTTCACCCTGAAGGGTGAACAAATAAGCTGAAGATAGACGTTCTTATTTACTTTTAAATTTATTTTAAATGTACATGAACTTCTTTTGTATTGGGATCAGTAAGCACATATTTCATTTAGGAAAATTTTCCATCTGTTATTTAACCCCTTGCACTCCGGTCAATTTTCCTAAAAACGCCAAAAAAATGTGCCCAAAGTAAATTGAAAGCTGTTCTTCAACCCTTTGCAGCATCTTCATGGGGTTGGTCTCATTTAAAAGAAAACACTTTGAATTTTTTGGCAAAAAAAAACCATGATCTCTCTAAGTGCTCCGGCCACTGAGTTACAGTCATCTAAACATAGTGAACTTGAAGAAAATAAATTTGGCCTGGGTGTTTTTTGGATACAAATGCTTGCAAATAACATAAAGCTTCCGATCCGGGCTGGAAAATGCAACAGAAATGTAGAACCAAGTGTTATCCAGCTGAGGTCCAAATTTTGTAACAATACCACAAAAAATGAATATATTACACAGCTTTGTTCTCAGGCTGTTCCCAGGCGTTTTGGAACTGTGCCAAATTGTGCCAAATGGCACAGTTTGGAAAAACGTCTGTAACTTTTGAATGATTCAATGTAGAAGCTTCATTTAGGGCTCTAATGAAAGGTCACATTCAGGGCTGTGTCTGTGTGTGTGTGTGTGTGTGTGGGGGGGGGGGGGTTGTCCACCCCGCCCCGCTACAGAGGACGGAGATCCGCCCTCGCTACATGACGGATTACACTCGAATAAGGCATGTTTCCACAGCACCACTGTCACTGCGGCTCCGCCCACCCCCCGCTACAGAATCGTAGAGGCGGGGGGGCGTTCACAGTCCGGAGGCGGAGAACCAACCGTGTAACGCGGCGCACGCACTTCGGACATCGTGTGCCGCACAGTTGTAATTTACCGATCGGTCAAAAGTCATTTTTGATTACAATTTTCAGGGATAAAAAATAATTTGGCTTATAACACCTTACCTCTTCACAGCCACATTGTCCTGGCCAACTTCTCTTCCTCATTGTCAGACGAACCGACGCTGGTTCGCTCGTTCTGGTCTCGCGACCCGGTCAAAACATAATTCCATGATTGCGGTTTTGGCGAATGATTTACGACCTTCGTCGTCGGCCTCCGTCGGTCTATGATGACCATATAAGACAGTCCTTCTCAAATAGTGGGGGGCGCGATGCAATGCCAGGGGGGGCGCGTATGACCCCGGGGAACAGGCTTTGCTTTTGCCGTGTAAAGTGTAATTGCACATCCACGGCAGCAGGTGGTGCAGTGGCGCTCTCATTGTCAAAGTCTGTGCGGGAGTTTAAAACTTTTTAAATTGCTGTCAACAAACCCCTCGAGAGACACCATGGAGAAATATTTAACAGTAACGAAAAGAAAGGCGGAGAGAGACACAGGTAAAGAGACAAATGAAAGTCTCCCAAAAGCTAAGACGAGGAAATATGACGAAGCTTATCTAGCGCTTGGCTTCACTCTGACTACGGTGGGAGACGAGGAAAGACCGGTGTGTTTACTGCGTCTGAAAATGTTTGCAGCGGACAGCATGAAGCCAAATAAATTAAGACGTCACCTACAAACATTACATCCTCAACACATTGATAAGCCGCTTGATTTTTTTCAGCGAAAACGTGCGGAGTACGGCCAACAATCATCCCGCTTTGTGAACGCTACATCAGTAAACCAGCGAGCACTTTTAGCATCATTTAAAGTGGCGTACCAAATTGCGTAGTGCAAAAAACCCCACACAATTGTTAAATATATTGGTGCTCCTGTGTTAATGTTCCAGATCAATTTACATTTAATATTATTTATTGATTGAATTATTTTTCTCAGCATCAAATGGTTCAGTTGGTCAAAAATGTTTCTAGTTTAAATAAGGATTGACATATTTTTTTTTATTTCAGGCACTTTGATGTACTTTAAGTTTTTTTTTTCTGTTTTAGACTATAACAGGGTTTCTGTGTGGCATAATAAAGTTAATATTTGTTGAAAGTTGATTTATATTGCTTTCTTCTTTTGTTAATGTTAAAAAGGATACAATTTTAGGTATACTTATACAATTTTTATAGATAATGATCTTATTTATAGTCACCGCGGCGAGTGGGGGGGGGGCGCGAAATATTTTCTCTTTCCTAGGGGGGCTTTGCAAAAAATAATTGAGAAGCACTGATATAAGAGAATCCTAAACACTCTGCTGGAATTAAAAAAAAAAAATAAGCCACTGCCTGTGGCTGCTGAAGCAGTCTCTCTTCACCCAGCTTTAGACAAAACAGCTCAGCGAACTTCTGTGCTTCAATTGGCTCGCAGCCGTTGGGAGGCGGGTCCTTCTGGCTAGTTTTTCATTCATTGGTTCTTCAAGGTTTCAGAAACCCAATTCAAGGCTCTTATTAGTCAAATGAGAGGTCAATCAGATGAACTAATCTGTTCGCGGCTGTGTCTGCAGCATTTATTTTCAGTGCGCTTGGACGCCACACACCACCTTCATCAAAATCTCCATGATGCGTCCTAGAGCGCATGAGAGCGCCCGGACGCAGAGACTTGCCCACCCGTGGGACAACGGAGCGCAAGAGGTTAAGCGACTCAGTACAATGATGACGGTCTGGTGTTCTGTGTGATCTCTCACTTTCAAGTATTAGTTGTATTGAATACTATTTACAATAAAATGAAACAGAGTTTCCAAGAAAAAAATAATCAATGAAACAGACAAACATTGTGGAACAACATTGTGGTTATGGGGATTAATCAGAATAGCACCTCAATTAATTATTTTTTCATTGAATGGGCTGTTGATCTAATGTCAGAAGAACTAAGGTTTTAAAATTAAGTCACGTGGGAATATTTGCCTTTATTAACTTAAATCCTAAGCCCAACTCATTCTGCGGTTGGACTAGAACTGAAACACTAATGAGGGTTCCAAGCCAAGGAACACAAGGTGTCAAATTCAGTGGTCCTTGGACTTCATTTCGGCTGTTTGCAGATGATGTGGTTCTGTTGGCATCATTGAACAATGACCTACACTGGAGAGGCTTAGTAGTGAGTGTGAAGTGGCTGGAATGAAAAGTGACACCTGCAAGTTCAAGTCTGTGGTCCTCAGCCAGGAAAGGATTGGCCTCTCCAGGTTGGAAATGAGCTGCTGACCCACATGGAGGAGTTTAGGAGAAGAGAGCAGGAAATTAACAGATGGATTTTTTTTTTGTTTTTTTTTTGTTACTTATTTGTACCTGTAGGTAGACTTGGTTTGCAGTCTGGTGACAAGCCACTGGCTGCTGGTCGCTGCGTGCGCGAGCGCCCTAAACCTACATGTTTTTGGTGTACGGGAGGAAACCGGAGAAATCCCGGAATAAACCCATGCAACACGGGGAGAACATGCAAACTCCACACAGCTCACTGTTGGTCGGGGGCTGGGATCGAACCCACGATCTCATGATCCCCGTGGTCCCCCGGCCGAGGGTAAAACTGTGCTGCCACAGTGCTAAACCACTGCGCCACCGTGCAGTGGATTGGAGCAGCATCTCCCGTAATGGAGACGTTGTACCGGTCTGTGGTGGTGAAGAAGGAGCTGAGCTCCAAAGCAAATTTGTCAGACACACAAGCTGCTGAAATGAGCTTTCTCTGTAGGGTTACTGGACTCACCTTAGAGACAGAGTGAGGAGTTCAGTTATCCAGGAAATGCTCAGAGTAGAGGTGCTGCTCCTCTACATCGAAAGGAGCCAGTGGAGGTGGTTTGGGCATCTAATCGGGATGCCTCCTGGATGCCTCCCGCGTGAGGTGTTTGTGACACGTCCCACAGGGAGGAGACCCCGGCGTAGACCCGGGACCTGCTGGAGAGACTGTGTCTTGCAGCTGGCCAGGGAACGCTTTGATATTTCCTCCCTGAAGAGCTGTAGGACATGGGTGGGGTGACGGAAGTCTGGCCTCCTCTGCTTAGACTGCTGCCCCAGCAGTCAGTAGAGGATGTACTAATTAATTAATATGAAAATTAAGACAAGATAAGATAAGCCTTTATTAGTCCCATAATGGGGAAATTCCAGGATTGCAACAGCACAGGGACAGCAACACTCAGAGCAATAATTTAGAAGATAAGAAAATAAGAGCAGTGAGTATACATATGTACACATAAATATATAAATATATATACAAATTGCGGAGCATTGTAGCTAGCTGCAATAAACAGCATAACCGTCTACTTAGTTATCCTACATAGGATGAATATGTACCCATACATATTGTCACCCTCCATAGCGACTGATATTGTCCTAGTTGTATACTGGAGGGGACCATTTGTGTAAGTCTGTTGCGTCTTTTGCATTCAATACTATTAGGTTGTCATGTTTTTTTCTTTTTTTCTTTTTGCTATCTCTGCGAGCAGCCCTGCTTAGGTTATAAAATCTGACAGCCGTAGGTAGGAAGGACCTGCGAAACCTCTCGATCGCACACCTAGGATGATGTAGCCGACTGCTAAATGAGCTCCTCAGTGCGTTCAGTATGTCCTGCATAGGGTGGGACTCGGATTCCAGCAGAGATGACAGCTTAGCCACTCCTGACTTCTTGATCAGTTTGTTCAGTCTCTTCCTATCGGCTGCTGTAATGCCACTGCCCCAGCAGACCACTCCAAAAGTGATGGCTGATGCCACCCCCGTGTCGTAGAATGTCTTCAGGAGCACCCCTTGTACACCAAAAGACCTGAGCCTCCTCAGTAGGAACAGCCTGCCCTGTCCCTTCTTGTAGAGTGCGTCGGTATTGTGTGACCAGTCTAGTTTATTGTTCAGATGAACACCCAGGTACTTATAGGATATCACCATCTCAATGTCTGTTCCTGGATGTTTACTGGTGCTGTGAGGGGTTGTCCTTGCCTGCGGCAGTCCACCACCAGCTCCTTAGTTTTCCTCGCATTGATCTGGAGGCAGTTCCAATGGCACCAGTTCATGAAGTCCTGGATAAGTCCTCTGTACTCAGCTTCATCTCCGTTGGAGATGAGGCCGACGATCACAGAGTCGTCAGAGAACTTCTGTAGACGGCAGTGTGTTGTGTTGTGTGAGAAGTCCGCAGTATAAAGGATGAACAGGAAGGGAGCCAAAACCATTCCCTGGGGGGCCCCCGTGTGTCACAACTCGCTGCTCCCAGTCATCCACTTCAGCTGCGCGCCCACCTGCGTCTCGTCAGGAACGGGCTATTTAGCCCACTTGGCCCAGAGCATCGGTCTGGAGCTGTCTGTGTTACCACGTGCTCAAACTCTCGGCAGGATTGTTCCTTCCCGTCCTGCCACTAATCGCTTCAGCACGTAAGCTGTTTTTACCTCTTACCTGTCTATCAGCCTTACCCCTGTGCACAGGTGGATTCCCTGGCGGTGGATTCTCCCATCTTCGCCATCTCCTCCTCTTGCATCTCCACGTCTCGTCGTGCACGCAGCAGAGCACTGTCTCCCAGGCCGAAGATCCTAGCCAACGCCAGCCACCTTCCCCTCTGCAAGTAAGCATCACTCAGTATCACTTCCCCGTGTGGTTAAGCCCAGCTAATTTCCCTGTCTCTGTTCTTCCCATAGGATTGTCTGGCTGCACAGCGTGCTGCTCTGTTCCTGACTCACAGCGTTCACCCACAATCCACATACAGTGGGGCAAAAAAGTATTTAGTCAGCCACCAATTGTGCAAGTTCTCTCACTTAAAAGATGAGAGAGGTCTCCAATTTTCATCATAGGTATACCTCAACTATGAGAGACAAAATGAGGAAAAAAAAATCCAGAAAATCACATTGAAGGATTTTTAATGAATTAATTGGTAAATTCCTCAGTAAAATAAGTATTTGGTCACCTACAAACAAGCAAGATTTCTGGCTCTCACAGACTTGTAACTTCTTCTTTAAGAGGCTCCTCTGTCCTCCACTCATTACCTGTATTAATGGCACCTGTTTGAACTCGTTATCAGTATAAAAGACACCTGTCCACAACCTCAAACAGTCAGACTGCAAACTCCACTATGGCCAAGACCAAAAAGCTGTCAAAGGACACCAGACAAAAAATTGTAGACCTGCCCCAGGCTGGGAAGACTGAATCTGCAATAGGTAAGTAGCTTGATGTGAAGAAATCAACTGTGGGAGCAATTATTAGAAAATGGAAGACATACAAGACCACTGATAATCTCCCTCGATCTGGGGCTCCATGCAAGATCTCACCCCGTGGGGTCAAAATTATCACGAGAACGGTGAGCAAAAATACCAGAACCACATGGGGGGACCTAGTGAATGACCTGCAGAGAGCTGGGACCAAAGTAACAAAGGCTACAACAGAAACACACTACGCCGCCAGGGTCTCTAATCCTGCAGTGCCAGACGTGTCCCCCTGCTTAAGCCAGTACATGTCCAGGCCCGTCTGAAGTTTGCTAGAGAGCATTTGGATGATCCAGAAGAGGACTGGGAGAATGTCATATGGTCAGATGAAACCAAAATAGAACTTTTTGGTAAAAACTCAACTTGTCGTGTTTGGAGGAGAAAGAACACCATACCTACTGTGAAGCATGGGGGTGGAAACATACTTTGGGGCTGTTTTTCTGCAAAGGGACCAGGATGACTGATCCGTGTAAAGGAAAGAATGAATGGGGCCATGTATCGTGAAATTTTGAGTGAAAACCTCCTTCCACAAGCAAGGGCATTGAAGGTGAAATGTGGCTGGGTCTTTCAGCATGACAATGATACCAAACACACCGCCCAGGCAACGAAGGAGTGGCTTCGTAAGAAGCATTTCAAGGTCCTGGAGTGGCCTAGCCAGTCTCCAGATCTTAACCCCATAGAAAATCTTTGGAGGGAGTTGAAAGTCTGTGTTGCCGAGCGACAGTCCCAAAACATCACTGCTCTAGAGGAGATCTGCATGGAGGAATGGGCCAAAATACCAGCAACAGTGTGTGAAAACCATGTGAAAACTTTCAGAAAACGTTTGACCTCTGTCATTGCCAACAAAGGGTATCTAACAAAGTACTGAGATGAACTTTTGTTATTGACCAAATACTTGTTTTACCGAGGAATTTACCAATTAATTCATTAAAAATCCTTCAATGTGATTTTCTGGATTTTTTTTTCTTATTTTGTCTCTCATAGTTGAGGTATACCTATGATGAAAATTGGAGACCTCTCTCATCTTTTAAGTGGGAGAACTTGCACAATTGGTGGCTGACTTAATACTTTTTTACACCACTGTACATATCTCATACACGCACCCAAACACCTCTTTGCTGTTGAATAAAGCTATTAAATCTTACCTGAGCCTGCGTGCGTCTTTCCTGGGCTGATAATTATGTCACCGTGCTACTGATGATTGTGTTGGACACACAATCCCGGGTTCTCACAAACTGTGGCCGGTTTGTGAGGTAGTCCAGGATCCATGATGACAGGTGCTGGTCCACCCCTGCGCACAGCAGCTTGTCCCTAACTATCATCGGTTGGATGGTGTTGAAAGCACTGGAGAAGTCAAAGAGCATGATCCTCACCGCATTCCCAGGCTTCTCCAGGTGGTACAGGGAACGGTGAAGGAGGAAGATCATTGCATCCTCTACCCCGATGCCATGCTGGTAGGCGAACTGGAGTGGATCCATTGCTGGTCCCACCAGGGGGTGGAGGTGAGCAGTCTCTCCAGGGTCTTCATCATGTGAGACATCAGGGCCACTGGTCTGTAGCTGTTCAGGTCTCTGGGGTGGGAAGTTTTTGGTACGGGTACTACACAAGCTGTTTTCCACAACTATGGTACCCTCCCCAGCTTCAGTCTCCGCTTGAAGATGTGCTCCACAATCCCACAGAGCTGGTCTGCACAGGACTTGAGGAGCTTTGCGCTGATGCTGTCCGGTCCCGAGGCCTTCCTCGCCTTGATCTTCCTCAGCTCCGTCCTCACCTGGGTCTTAGTGAGGGTCAGGTTGGAGGGCTGTGTGCTGGGAGTTGGGGGTTGTTGGTGGAGTGGGGTGTGGACAGCGGGTCTCGATGACTTTAGATGCAGCAGTGGTTGGTGTGCAGGCGGGGGGGGGGGGCGGTTGGTCAAACCTATTAAAAAACAGGTTCAGATTGTTTGCCCACTCCCTGCCCCCCGTGGCCTGGGAGGAGGTATTCTGGAGCCCAGAGATGGTTTTGAGGTTTCTCCAGACCCTACCGATGTCACTCTGTTGCAATTTGTCCTCCATCTTGTTCCTGAAGCTGTCCTTGCCTTCTCTGATCTTCCTCCTCAGCTCCCTCTGTACGGACTTCAGCATCTGCCTGTTCCCTGACCTGAAGATCCTCTTCTTCTCTCTCAGAAGTGTTTTTATCTCAGGGTTGATCCAGGGTTTGTTGTTCGAGCAACACCGTATGTTCTTGGTGGGTATAGTGTTGTCCACACTGAAGTTGATGTAGTCCGTGATGGTGTGAGTGAGGCCATCGATGTCCTCACCATGTGGATCGCAGAGCTGCTCCCAGGCAGTGGTTTCAAAACAGTCCTTTAGAGCATTCATTGCCTCCTCAGACCATATCTTCACTATGCGCATGACCGGAGGTTGTCTGTGTACTAGGGGTTTTTACATCGGCAGGAGATGAACCAAGTTGAGATCTGATCTCCCGAGGACGGGGGGGGTGGCGATGAGGTGTACGCCTCCTTAGTGTTTACATAGAATAAGTCCAGTGTTTTATTGTCTCTAGTGTGGCATGTGACATACTGGGTGAACGTGGGCAGGATAGGGGACAGTGAAATATGGTTTAAATCACCAGAGATGAGGAGAAGAGCATCTGGGTGTTCTGTCAGCAGCCTGCCAGTTACTGAGTGAATGGCGTCATGCGCTGTCCCAGCGTTCGCCGTCGGATTTGTATAAATAACAATGCAGATCACGTGTGAGTATTCCCTCGGGAGACAGGTAGGCCGCATGCTAACAGCTAGCAACTCAATGTCTTTGCTGCAGTGCTGTTCCTTAACCGTGATATGTCCCGGTCTGCACCAGCTGTTATTAAGATAAGATAAGATAAGATAAGCCTTTATTAGTCCCACAACGGGGAAATTCCAGGACTGCAACAGCACAGGGATAGCAACACTCAGAGCAACAATCAGAAGGCAAGAAAAAAAACAAGCAAGCAAGAGCAGCTAATATACATATGTACATATTACTATAAAATATATATATACACACACACACACACAGACACACAGTGCAGAGCATTGTAGCTGGATGGAATAAATATATGAATATATGAACACACAGTGCAGAGCATTGTAGCTAGATGGAATAAATATGTAAATATATAAACACCCACAGTACGGAGCATTGCAGCTAGGTGGAATAAATATGCAAGTATATAAACACACAGTGCGGAGCAATGTAGCTAGATGGAATAATATGTAGATATATAAAAACACAGTGCGGAGCATTGTAGCTAGATGGAATAAATATATAGATATATAAATATAAACACACCCAGTGCAGAGCATTGTAGCTAGATGGAATAAATATGTAAATATATAAACACACACAGTGCAGAGCATTGTTGCTAGGTGGGATGAAACAGCATAACCGTCTATTTAGTTATCCTACATGGTATAATTATGTGCCCATACATATTCTCACCCTCCATAGCGACCGGTATGTTCCTAGTTGTATGCCGGAGAGGACCATTGTGTAAGTCTATTGCATCTTTTGCATTAAAAAAAAACTATTAGTTTGTTACGTCTTTTTGCTATCTCTGCGAGCAGCCCTGCTTAGGTTGTCATACATTATCACTCCTCTGCCCCTTGCCTTCCCACTGTCTGGTGTCCGGTCTGCCCGTATTGCGTGGAAACCCTCCAGTTCGATGTTAGCATCTGTTGCTAGTTCTGTTAGCAATGTCTCAGTAAACAACATCATGCTAATCTCTCTGAAGACACTCTGGTAACAAGCCATAGCTGCTAGCTCATCTGTCTTATTGTGTAGCAATTGTACATTCCCCATAATAACGGACGGAAGGACAGGTGTGTACCTTATATTTCTCGCCTGCCGTCTTGCTCCAGCACGACATCCACGTCATTTCTGTCTTATTTCTACCAGTATGTCGTATTCTTGAGTTAGCATCGTGGGCTGATTAAGTGCTAACAGTTGGTCTCTATTGTACTGCCTCCTAAAAGCAGTGGCTCCGCCCGCTGGTTCAGGAGACATTTGGGCGATCCGTGTGTCCGTGATGGATAAGGTGTCACCAGATCAGAAAGTTGAGCAAGAGAAGCCAGATAGTAAATAGAAATAGGAAGAAATTGATCCGCTGTTACAAAAAGGCAGCCTACTCATGTGGCGCTGGAAGTAGATGAAACCCACTTTTTCTTAAATTAAAAACTCTCAAGTTGAAAGATCTGGTTGTTGATCTTTCTGGTTGAAAGATCTTCTTCTTCCGGCTTTCAGAGAGAGCAGACGCATTTCTTCTCCTCTCCCTTCTCCTCCTCCCTTTACTGATCCCAGCTTGCTGTGTCCTGTCTGTGTCTCGCTCTTCTTCTGCTGCATCTCGACCCAAAACGGAAAATTATGGAATTGAGCTGGGCTTTAAATGCAATTGACACCACTTTAAAAGAAGATCGGGCCAGGGGGAGCCCAAGTGGGGAGACTCATGGGACAATAGCGCCGATCGAGGACTACGTCATCAGTTTTTGCGCTGGTAGTCACGTGGTACACAGCACTACACAAGGTCGGACAAACAAAACCCTGTCCTACCGGTGGAGCAATGGCGAGTGATACTGCATTCCCACTTGTAAAACTGTTAGAAAGCAAAGTCCCAGGGGCTGCCTTTGTTTACAGTGACATTTCTCAACATTCTGTGGTCCAATTGAAGCGATGGTTGGAATGTCGTGGGTTGCCAGTGTCGGGAAACAAGCCTACATCCATTTTGGAAGAACCATCAACTGCAGACAATGTCTCAGGTACTTTCTCAGGTGGTGACAATGAATCAGGAGTTTCCAACTTTTTTTTCTTTGATGGGCAGGACAGACTGCTACTGCGTGCCATTGGTGGCTTCCTTTTTCGAGATGCCTTCATGACCTGTTAATGCCAAAAAAAAAATAAAAAATTAAACTATATGTACAGTAAATGAATAACTTAATAAATGCAAGGGTCTACTTGACACAATGTTTGGCATACTGATATTATGTTAACAAAAATATCATCTAGAGATAACAAGAGCACTAATTCCTTGTCAAGATTTCAGTATACTTCAAGTAAATTCAAAGGCATTGAAATGGCATCTATAGTCAACCTGTTTCTTTGACCTCTGCAATTTTATACAATCCACAAATCATTAAAATCCACATACCTGACTGGCATTGTAGTTTGCAGGAATAGGGTCAGGATGAGTTTCAGTTGGGCCATTGCCTCCAACAAAATGCTTTGTGCAGATGTAAGTCCATTTTTTCACTTTTTCAACAGTAAACCCCTCACGGCTGCAAGCTCTGACCCATTTTTGACATTTCTCAAAGTTTTGTTTAGGTTTGGGGAATGGTATCCATCCCACATTTTTCATGTGCTTACGGTCGCTGTATCTGCTATCACTGTTGCAAAGACAATAGCAGCAGTGTCTAGTCGCACCTGTCTTCTTCATAGTCCCTTCAGTCTCACTTGACACCATTTGCATAGCCATTGTGAAGTTAATTCCCCTCAGGCACACCTGCCTTGCTCCATTCACGCGATGCAGTGGCCCAGAAAGTTTGTCCTACTTCAGCCAAGTAAACACACGCATGCGCAGTAGTGAAAGCTATTTTTAGCGTTTTGGCTAGCTCCTCGATCGGCGCTATTGGAACTCATGTGTCTGTGTGATTCGATTGAAGATGTGGAAGACATCTATCTGTTTGGCTTATGATCACAGGATTTCTACTGTTTGGCTCTGGAGTTTCCTGGTGTATCGAAAATTAAAGAAGTTGGATGAGCTGGTCAAAATGCGGACCCGGCGAAGCTCCTTCAACAATTCGACCAGCTGGGGGGAGTGCACTGATATCGGCAAATGGTGAACTGATTGGCGAACTGAATCAGAAGGTGGGTAACATCTTGGAGTCGCTGGGTGCTCTCCAGGGAATGATTTTAAAGCCTGTGAATGTGATGCACAGAATCACATGAGAGAGGAAATTTTTATGCTCTAATGAACTGTGCTCATCTGGCCTTGATTCGGCGTCCTTGGGAGACTCATTCCTCCAGGAGAAGAGATAAAGCAGAAGGGAGTTTTGGCTTCTCTTAACCCAAACAACTGCTGTTGTACAACAATCTGAACTCTCCAAGGACAGCGTTATCATGTGACTAACATGGAATTTTACCATCTGGCATGAAGAGAGATGAACTCTGAGGACATGTTTATCTATGTTTAGAATACATGACATAACATCTAGCCATTGCCTAGGAGACAATTTTTGTTGTGCACCAGTAACTGATACATTCACACTGCACTCACACTGATATCATATGACTGATATACACACACTGGTCTCTCTCTTTTGCTTGTTAATATGTGGATAACTTGTCTGCTAAGTGTGCATTGAGGGTTTTTTTTTCTATGTGATCATAATCTTGCTCACTCGAGCGCTATTCTGATAACTATGTTTTTTTTCTCTCTGCCCAATGTGTCATCCCCTTCCCCTCTCCCTCTTTACCCCCACTGTATTAGGCGCCTTGTCGGCTGCCGCGTCATTAGTGAGCACTTAATATGAGCGCACCTAATGTCAAGTCAAATTCCTCATATGTGTAAACATGCTTGGCAATAAAGTTCATTCTGATTCTGATTCTGATTCTGACTTTAAAACTGCAGTAATAATGTTTAAAGTGAAGAATCTATCACTGCCCGCAAATATCCAAAAGTTGTTCCAAACAAGGGAGAAACAATATCATTTCAGAGGAACATGTATATTTCAAAAACCTTCAGTGAAAACTACCACCAAGCAACACTGTGTTTCAGTGCAAGGAGTCAGATTATGGAACGATTTTGGACCTGAATTAAAATCATGTACAATGCTTGGACAATTTAAACAAAAACTAAAGGAAGAAATACTCCAAACATATATACAAGATGACATGTAAAATCACATAAGGATTGTCATATCCAGTCTGCGTTGTGTTGTAGCTTAGTTTTTTGTCACATTTTGTCTTAGCTATGTTCTGAATTGTAATCGCTCTTGTTTTGTTTTTTTCTTTTGGATTCTTGGATGGAATATGGGTGGGCAATATAAGCTGCGGCTTCAGCCATCACCCATTTCGGATAACTTATGTTGAACTGTATAATCAGAGGAGTTATTGTTTAATTTGACCTTGTTGGATTTTCTTTCCCCTTTTGTTATAT
Source organism: Pholidichthys leucotaenia (assembly GCA_020510985.1). NCBI lineage: Eukaryota > Metazoa > Chordata > Actinopteri > Cichliformes > Pholidichthyidae > Pholidichthys > Pholidichthys leucotaenia. The sequence goes on from CM035838.1 coordinate 212,254,739, forward strand.
TATTGTTTCTTTTAATCTGTACTTTTAATCTATCCGAAATAAAGATTCATTCATTCATAAATTAAATGACTCACATGATCAGAAAAGTCAAACTTTTTCTTCCTATACTTATCTTTGTACTGTGAAAGAGACCCACCACTCTGACACTCATCTCTACCTGCTCCACAAAGCCTGTACTCTCTTCATCACCGACCACTGGCTTGGATGGTTGACCCCAGGTATTTAACCTCATCTACCTTCATTACCTCTACCTCTTGCATCTTCTCCATTATACATGTCCCTGCCTCTCATTCACACATGTATTCTGTCTTGCTTCTACTGACTTTCATTCCTCTTTTCTCATCCTTGCTATCCCTCTCAAATGCACACCTCAACTTCTCCAGGTTCTCTTTCACATGCTCCCTCCTTTCACTGCAGATCACAATGTCATCTGAGAACATTACAGTTCACGGAGATGCCTTCCTGACATTGTCTGCCATCCAGTCCATCACCATAGCAAACAAGAATGCAGTAACACCCCCACTTTGAATCCAACTGTCACTAGTGCAGCAAACCTAAACTTTATCTCATGGTCATCATATACTGTAGGTCCTTCAGCACTCTCGCATACTTCTCTGCCACTCCTGACTTCCTTTTAAAAATACCAGCTTCCTCTCTTGGCACATTACCTACCTTCCTCTCTGCATACTCATATTTATCAATCTCCCATGAAGCCTGATACCCCCCCACACACACAAAACAAATTCCATTCATCATTCTTAGAAAATTAAAGGTTTTTTCCATAACTCAAACTCTCCCACTGCACCAAACTTAATTGAAAAGGAGACAGTTGTAACATACCACGGTAACACCCACTTGTGTGTAACACCTCTTTGTAGCACTTTAGGTGTGTAATACTGCTTTGGGTGTAAAATCTTGTACCCTTGCAGTAGTATTGGGTTATGGCAGTGTAGTTACCTTTAACTCTACTACCTGGATGGAAGGGACAATTGGGCCAGATCAGACAGACCCCAGGTTCGTAGGAGCTCAGAGGACACAACAATTGAAAACTCACACGCACGGTGTATGGAACTTGCAACTATATACACTACCGTTCAAAAGTTTGGGGTCACTTAGAAATTTCCTTATTTCTGAAAGAAAAGCACTGTTTTTTCAATGAAGATAACTTTAAATTAATCAGAAATACACTCTAATATCTAATATACATTGCTAATGTGGTAAATGACTATTCTAGCTGCAAATGTCTGGTTTTTGGTGCAATATCTACATAGGTGTATAGAGGCCCATTTCCAACAACTATCACTCCAGTGTTCTAATGGTACAATGTGTTTGCACATTGCGTCAGAAGGCTAATGGATGATTAGAAAACCCTTGTGCAATCATGTTAGCACAGCTGAAAACAGTTTAGCTGGTTAGAGAAGCTATAAAACTGACCTTCCTTTGAGCAGGTTGAGTATCTGGAAAAAAATATTATTTCAAATACAAATCATTATTTCTAACCTTGTCAATATCTTGACTATGTTTTCTATTCATTTTACAACTCATGGTGGTAAATAAGTGTGACTTTTCATGGAAAGCACAAAATAATTGTCTGGGTGGCCCCAAACTTTTGAACGGTAGTATATATTTCAAAGTTATGTACATATAAACACAGGTAGAGTGCTGATCACAATAATAATTCAATAATAAAAGAAAATGCAATCCATCCAAAATATATTCACAATTATGTACAGTTCTTTGGTATCAGTTCCAAGTGACCAGTTGGGTCACTTTTACCAGTCAGTTAGGTTCGGGGAAGGCTCGCCATCCAGATCTGGAGTTCACGGTTTCTTGGTCCAGGAATCAGGAAACAAAAAAAAACAAAAAAAAAAACAAAAAAAACCCCTGACCTATAAAATAGGTCACAACAAGAATTAAGCTAAATTTATAGCTTGTTACATCAATGTCAAATAGTTCTACATAGTACAACAATAGTTCAAATTCCTTAAATCACCAAATGTGCATAAAATAAACACATTCTACTATCTCCATTTATCAATATGGTACCATAACAATGAGTGAAGTGCATTTGGAACACTTGACATCACAGTAATAATTGTGCAGTGTGCTCCACCAAGTTAGCATATCAGCTAGCACAACAATTTATCACAAATTTGCACTTTAAAACACACATAAACCACAGGTTCAACATTCACCATTAAGTAGCAATCAATGGCCAGGGAATTGGGACCTTTGCTAACCGTTACAGCTTTGAAAAATGCCTTTTTCTGATGAAAAAAATAGCCGAAATTAGCATCGGCGGTTAGCATTTCAAGCTAACGATTAGCATTTCCCATACACACTAAATGGCACTTACCAAGTTAAGTGACACATGCGTCATGGGGTTCCCGCACTCAACGTGCGTTTACAGCCTTTGGATCCAAATCTTAAAATTTAACAAACGGAGCATTAGAATTTGATAATACAGCAATGTCTCATTGCAGGTGTTTGTTCAGGCTTACCAATCTCAAGTTTTATCCGAGACAAAGATTGCTATTAGCACATTAGCGTCGCCATATCATCAAGGACCGTCTCTCTCTCTTGGTCGGTGTCTTTCGGCGTCTGGCGTGACTGAGCCAAAAAATGCAAGTCATACCCAGGCCCGGAGAGAGAGCATTTAACCCACTGGCTGACACTGCCAAACAACGGCGCAGCCATTGGTTGCTCAAATACCAAATAAAAACATTTGGAACTTTATCAGAACTCCCCAGAAAATGTTCCCTACTGTTTTATGAACATATTTTATGAACTTATATTGTATTTACATACCCATCTTCAAAATATCTATTCCCACTGTGAAATGAGTGTCCCCTTCTTCTTAAAGCGGTATCAATATTTATAATTCTATTCGTGTTTTTAACACTGGGTTACACTATCCCCCCTTAGAATCATGCAAGTCCCTTTGCATGGGATTAGCTAAATGGTATTGACGGGAGAACTAGTGTTCATGGGAATATTCCTAAGCTCTAACTCTGTTAAGGCTCTGGTAAAAGCCAGGTTTAGTCCTTGAAACAGGGACTGGCCAACAGTTATGAGAGGATTTCCCAACTGACTATACTGTAGCCTTCCTGGCTGGGCGGTTGTCCTCTCGGAACGTCTCACAGTCTTTGGGATTTCCCTTTCAGATTCTCTGTCTTCTACAGGTTCATCACAGGTACTTTTATCAGGTAAGTTGGTTTCACTTTCAGTTCCATTCTCATTGTTTGATGGTTCCACATTTGTTTCAGTTTCCTCCAGGTTTCCATCATTTGGTAAGTTGTCACATCAGAATCAGAATCAGAATCAGAATCAGATTTATTGCCATTGTTCATGTAGTACACAAACTAGGAATTTGTCTCAGTGCAATGCTACAACATTAAAACATGATAAGATAAAGAGATAAACTAAAAAAAACATGCAATAAGTGTAGAATAAATAATAATAATAATAATAATAATAATAATAATAATAATAATAATAATAATAATGAGTAATACTAGTCACAGCAGTTTTAAATAAATTAGCAAGTAGCAGATGATGTGCAGTCGATAATTCAACAGAAAAACAGTGATGAATGACATGAGTCTGGTTGAGCTGCTGTATATAGTGCATGAGAGTCAATAAGTCACTTAATGTTCAGCAGTCTGATGGCAGAGGGGAAAAAGCTGTTCATGTGCCGGGAGGTTTTAGTCTGAATGGACCGAAGTCTTCTACCTGAGGGGAGGGTGGCAAACAGTACGTGACCAGGGTGTGAAGGATCGGCCATGATCCGGCACATCCAGGTGAATTGTCATTTTCTATTTGGTTGTCATTCTCAGGTAAGTGAGTTTTAGCAGGAATGTCTTTTCTAAAGAATGTCTTTGGATGGGGAATTTCATAGACTTGAGTGAGCTTTACGGGCGTTTGGATTGGTTCTTCTCTGTACCAATAGACATCCTCATTTTCCGGTTCTGAATTCTCACATTCCTCACTTTGTTCAGGTGATTGTCTTGACTTAGGTTTGCGGACAGGTTTTGGTTGGACAGGTTCTTCTTCAACAGGGGCAAGAAAACCACAGGGAAGCAAGAGGTCGAGGTAAACGGTGCGAACAGGACCATCTTTTGTCTCAGGTTTTATAGTGTAAACAGGCAAGTCACCTGCTTGGCTCACCACAATGTGGATTTCAGCTTCCCACCTGTCTGCTAGTTTGTGCTTTCCTCTGCGGCGGACTGCACGTACCAAAACTCTGTCGCCTGGTTCTAGTTTTGAGGGTTTCATTAGCATATCAAATCTTGTTTTGTTTCTTTCAGCCATCTTGTTAGCATTTTCTGTTGCTAGATTGTAGCTTTCTTGTAGAGTTGTCTTCAGTTTTTCAATGTACTGAAAAATGCAATTTTTTTCAAACTTCTGTCAGATACCTCGGTCACATTGTGTCCAGTAAAGGAGTTGAGACCGACCCCGAAAAAGTGAAAGCCCTAAGTACCTGGCCTGTACCCCGTGATCTCAAACAGCTCCGCTCGTTCTTAGGCTTTTCAGGGTACTATAGGCGGTTCATTAAGAACTATTCCAGCCCCTCACTGACTTAACAGCAGGTTACCATTTTCATTTTATGCTGTTTTCACACTTGCATTTTATGCAAGTGTGACACAGTCACTCTGTGACGTTCCTGTGTGCATCTATGCAGCGCACAGGGGGATGGAATGAAAACCCACGTGCAGAAAATAGTGCATCACACCTACTGTGGCGGCCTCCGCAGCAGGTGTGATGGTAGTTGCAGTCCTGATCTCCTCCACTGAGTTCTCCAATGCCGGTGACTCCTCCGGCGAGGATTCTTGAGGTGGAGTCCCACGTCACACTGGACCCTGGGGGGCTGAAGCCAGGGGACGCTCCTCCGTTGGCGTAGGCTTCAGGTTTGTTACCGCACCCCTCCCCTGACCATGTCGGCTCTGCAGGGCTGGAGTAGAATCTTTCAGCACCTCGGCCCCCTCCTTCCTCCGAAGATCAAGCTCCAGGGCCGATGAGTATTCAAATGAGATAGAAGGAGATATGGAGAGGGTAGGGGGGTTAATTCTTGCTGCAGTGGTAGGTGAGGACCCAGCGGACTGCACAAACTGGACCTCACTCCCAGGCATCAGGCAAGATGATTTATCAAATTAATTAATTAATTGAAAACACACTTGCCTTTTAAACCCGGGAGCAGTGGTCTTAGCTGCAGTACACCCAGCCTCTTGCTTCTTTTCTGCGGTGCTCCTGGGTCCCCTGGAAAATCCGGAGAGGGCCTCCCCCGCAAACTGAAAGACAGGCAAAGGAGAGGTGGAGTTCTTCCTGTGGTCTAACGCTGGGTCTCAGTGCCTTGGGAGAGGCGAAGGCAGCGGGACAGGAGCCAACACACAGGAGACGAGACTGGGCTTCTCTCGCCCAATTCTTCTATGTGCGGACGCCGGCCTCGCAATGCACGACGAGGAAACAGGTGGAGGCAGAGGCGGCAGTGGAGGGAATGATGGAGCAATCACCCAGGGATCAATGCACAGGTAAAGTCTTCGCTCCACCAAGTTGATAATTCTGCCCAAGCAGTCCATCTTGCCCCTCCGGGAGGTACAGCTGCGTTCGCTGACTACCAAACCCTCAATCGCCCCGATGGCTTGGTGGTCCTACTGGCCCCACTGTCTCCGCCATACTGCTTCACCAGCTTGAGGCACAATGGATCCTCAGAGCAGGTGGGCAGAAAAAGCAGACAAAAATGAAAAAGAAAAGAAAATTGCACTCACAAATCTCAACTGTTTTTTTTTTTTTTTTCTGGCCAGACCATTCTGTTACGTTCCTGTGCGCTTTTACGGAGCGTACGGGGGAATGGAATGAAAATCCACGTGCAGAGATTATTGCGTGCAATTTTATGAAACAAAAATAAGTTTTCAGTCCAGCAAGCGATCTAGACAAGCAAACAGTCAGATGGGTTATGGTCATGAAGGGCACTGGAAAAACAGGGACGCCTCTAGGACGCTCATTAGCCTGAGGGACAGAATGTCTAGTACCGCAGAACAGCTGGACGGCACAAAAAGAAAGGCAACCAGGAACTGACTTGCTGTAGCGGTCAAAGGCAGTCCATGCAGTCCGGTGTAAGCAAGAGAGTAGGAACAGCCGCTCACAACAGGCAATGAACGGGTGTCAGGTGAAGTTAGAGAAGACTGTAACAGTCAGGCTGAAAGTAATAATGTAGGCAGTGGAGACAACATACACAGAGGAGAACTGCTACTGTGTATAATGCGCACAATGATCCGGCCATATCTTTCCCCAAATACACAAATACAGAGTTTATATAATGACAATACTAATGAGGAAAGAGATCACCATTGTGCATAATGAGGAGTAACCAGAGGGAGTGCGTGGGCTGGACTGAATGGAAACACGTGTGCAAGAGTGAGTGTCTGGGCATGTGAGTGAAGATGAATGGAGGCGTGTGTGTGTGTGTGTGTGTGTGTGTGTGTGTGTGTGTGTGTGTGTGTGTGTGTGTGTGTGAGCGTGAGTAAGAGAAAACTAATAATAAGAAACAGCTGGTGCCACTGACATGAGGAGGAGGCGAGGCCGAGCTGTCAGGGAGCGAAGGACCCAAAGGGCTCCCTGAAGCGCCCGGTGGAAAATAAGCATACAATACACAAAATGGTCAAAATGGCCACAGAGTCAGAACTGGGTTTGAGACCCTCAAACCCAAATTCATGACACTGACATGGTTTTAAGACCCAGTGAGCAGACTCAGACTCAAAAGCGGATTCAATTATCTTTATTGTGTTCAGGATGTATGCATGCGTGTGTAGATGTAGCAGCCGGGGGCGAGCAGAGCACCGTGCAGCCTGGCAACCCTATGAACTAGCAGAGACAGATGGGATTAGTGTTTGACCCTGGAGGGGATGTACAGGAATGTCCAGTGCTTACTCTTTGATGAGAAGGAGTTTTACTCAGGTTCGACCCGAAGGCTCCGTCCAGGGAGACAGCGCCCACTGTCCCGGTTGCTGCTGGAGAGGATGGAGGTGCTTGAGGATAGAAAGTGCAGCTCGGTTCGCCGCCAGGAGAGAGAGGTCCGCTGCCACGGATCTCCGCCTATGCACAGGGGATGAGCGTAGACAATGATGAGTATATTGAGGCTTACTTGTCGTGGAGGTGATAATCCTTCCAGATGACCGATGAAAAGGAGCGATGTTCTCAGGAGAGTGTAGGCTGTGACGAGGAGAAACTGCGAGGAAGACGAAGGCGTGTGTTGGTCTCATCTGACCATGGAGAAAGACGACTCTGCGCTGATCTGAGGGCAGTGCGGTCTTAATAGCTCCAGTGATGAAGGAGAGCAGGTGTGCACGCAGCTGAGGACAATATGCAGGCAGAGTGAATCATCACAGACACACTCAGACAAAACCCAGCCAGCATGTCCATGTGGGCCTCACTATAGATTTACACTGGACTGTCTGCTGCATCCCATGTGGGCTTGTCTGTGGGTTCCATGTTGGCCACATCTGTGTTTGTCCACATGGACTTTACCTGTGGTACAGGTGAGCAGGTAATCTGTTTATATGTTTTAAACCCACTGGGCCCTGTGATGTAGCCAATTATATAGTTTTTATGTCATATATTTGTTGGATCTTTTATTTGTGTCGCACGAGGTGGTGGCTCTGCCTTCTGGTTCTGCAAAACCCATTGCTTTATGAAGGGCTGCAGGTAGGAGGGCGGTATCTTACTCGTTTCCTCTGCCAGCAGTTTGGTGTGGTTAGGTGCACGGTGCCTGATATAATAAACCTGTGTTCAGTTCCATAACTGGTCTCCTCCTTTGCTCCAGCCTCCTACATAACAGGCCCCACATGGGTTTAATGCGGGTGAGGAGGTTTCAGTAACACTGGCGCCATAGATAAAATTATTTGAAAAAAGTCACAAATTTATCAAGAGAAAAATGTGAAAAATTACAAGAAATAAGTGACAAATTTACAAAAAAAACCTACGAATTTTATGAGGACAAAGAGTCACAACTTTACTAAAAAATAGCAAAATTATGAGAAAAAATGGAAAAGTTATGAGAAAAAACATGTAATTTCACAATGGAAAAAATAGTAAAATTGTTTGAAAAAGTTACAAACTTCCAAGAAAATTTTTACAAATTTGAAAGAAAAAAGTCACAAATTAATGAGGATAAATTTAGAAAAAATTGAAAATTAACAAAAAAGTGACAAATATATCCAACCATCCATCCATCCATTTTCTACCTGTTAATCCTTTTTGTGTCACTGGGGGGGGGGGGGGGGTGTAGAGCCATTCCCATCATATCTGAGCCAAAGGCAGCGTACACACACCAGCAAACCAGCAAATATGAGTAAATATATTGAACATCCGTGAGTAAAAATTTCTAAATGTCTGAGAAAAAGTTGTAGGTTTACAGAAAAAAAAAAAAAAAGATGAAATTTTTGAGAAAGTTCAAAATTTACAAGAAAAATCTTGCAAATTTAGGGAAAAAACACAAAAATTTACAAGAAAAAAAAATAATTTTACAAGAAAAAAGTAACAAATGTATGAGAAAAAGTCCCAAGATTAAAGTAAAAAACTGACAAATTTATGACAAACTCACAAAATTATGAGAAAAAAAAAAAGAAAAAGAAATTTATGAGAATAAAGTTTCAAGTTTAGAGAAAAAATCTGTAAATTTATGAGAAAGAAATTTTCAAGAAAATGTTTCAATTTAGTAGAAAAAAGAAACAAATTTACAAGAAAATAAGCTGAAAATAGGTACAGCTGTGGACAAAATTGTTGGTACCCTTGTAGCCCTCTGTTAATGAAAGAAAAACCCACAATGGTCACAGAAATAACTTGAATCTGACAAAAGTGGTAATAAATAAAAATTCTATGAAAATTAACCAATGAAAATCAGACAATGCTTTTGAATTGTGGTTCAACAGAATTACATTAAAAAACAAACTCATGAAACAGGCCTGGACAAAAATGATGGTACCCCTAGAAAAGATTGAAAATAATGTGACCAGAGTGACATGTTCAACCAAGATGTGTCCTCTAATTAACATCACAGGTGTCTACAAACTTGTAATCAGTCAGTCGGCCTACTTAAAAGGTGACAAGTAGTCACTGAGGTGTTTGGTGACATGTTGTGTACCACACTAAACATGGACCAGAGGAAGCAAAGGAGAGAGTTGTCTCAGGAGATTAGAAAGAAAATTATAGACAAGCATGTTAAAGATAAAGGCTATAAGACCATCTCCAAGCAGTTTGATGTTCCTGTGACTACAGTTGCACATAATATTCAGAAATTTAAGATCCACGGGACTGTAGCCAACCTCCCTGGACATGGCCGCAGGAGGAGATGGATAATACGAATGGTAACAAAAGAGCCCAGAACAACCTCTAAACACATTCATGGTGAACTCCAAGGTCAAGGTACATCAGTGTCAGATCGCACCATCCGTCGTTGTTTGAGCCAAAGTGGACTTCATGGGAGACGACCAAGGAGGACACCACTGTTGAAAACAAATAATAAAAAAGCCAGACTGGAATTTGCCAAACTGCATGTTGACAAGCCGCAAAGCTTCTGGGACAATGTCCTATGGACAGACGAGACAAAACTGGACCTTTTTTGGCAAGGCACATCAGCTCTATGTTCACAGACGCAAAAATGAAGCATACCAAGAAAAGAACACTGTCCCTACTGTGAAACATGGAGGAGGTTCTGTTATGTTCTGGGGCTGCTTTGCTGCATCTGGCACAAGGTGTCTTGAATCTGTGCAGGGTACAATGAATTCTCAAGACGATCAAAGTATTCTAGAGAGAAATGTGCTGCCCAGTGTCAGACAGCTTGGTCTCAGTTGCAGGTCATGGGTCTTGCAACAGGATAATGACCCAAAACACACAGCTAAAAACACCGAAGAATGGCTAAGAGCGAAACTTTGGACTATTCTAAAGTGGCCTTCTGTGAGCCCTAATCTAAATCCTATTGAACATCTGTGGAAGGAGCTGAAACATGGTGTCTGGAGAAGGCACCCTTCAAACCTGAGACAACTGGAGCAGTTTGCTCATGAGGAGTGGGCCAAAATACCTGCTGAGAGGTGCAGAAGTCTCATTGACAGTTACAGAAATTGTTTGATTGCAGTGATTGCCTCAAAAGGTTGTGCAACAAAATATTAAGTTTAGGTTACCATCATTTTTGTCCAGGCCTGTTTCATGAGTTTGTTTTTTAAAATAATTCTGTTGAACCACAGTTCAAAAGCATTGTCTGATTTCCATTGGTTAATTTTCATAGAATTTTTATTTATTACCACTTTTGTCAGATTCAAGTTATTTCTGTGACCATTGTGGGTTTTTCTTTCATTAACAGAGGGGTACCAACAATTTTGTCCACATGTGTATATGGGTAAATTCCATGTGAGCAAACACAGATGGAGCCCACATGGAAGCCACAGACAAACCCACATGGGACCCATAAGAAAGCCCAGTTTAACCTTTGGTTGAGCCCACAGGGATATGCTGGCTAGGAAGGCTCTGAAAACCCAACTTCCATGGAAAAGCTTTCAAGAAAAAGTTGTGTGGCACAGCACAGCTTTATTTGTGGTCTTCTGTCCCACCTACTGGTTCAGGTTTGCATCACTGCTGTGTTTATGACATGTTGGTTCAATATTAGTATCACCTCAAGTTCTCTAAACCTACATTTGCCATCCTGTTGTCCTTTTCTTGGCCTTGTTTTATCTTGTTTGTGAACTGTGTTGAATTCCTTAGTATCTACAGCATTTCAGCAGTGGTGTTTTGTAGAAAACCACCATCACGTTCACCAAGATGGCGCCCACAGCGGTCGACATGGTGCTTCGCTGCGCTCTTTGTTTGTTTTTGTTTGTCAATTGTGTGTCTGCTTGTACTTATACCCGTGAAGAACTTCTAAATATCAGGACTTTGACCCCCACGGACCTCCTCCCAGTTTTTCTAGCCCCTGCCGCCGATCTGGTTTATTGTTTGGCTCGGAAAGTGAGACGGCGAAAGAGAGGTAGACGAGCGGGCGCTCTCGTGCGGCTTCGCAGGAGAGGCTCGCGAACGGCGCTGCCTGGCATATTTCTGTCCAATACCAACTCTCTCTCTAACAAGGTAGATGAATTGAGACTGCTGATGCGTTTTAAGGACCTCGCCTCCTCAGCTGTCCTCTGCTTTACTGAGACCTGGCTCCGGGAAAATATACCAGACAGCGCGCTGCGCCTCGACGGCTTTCAGCTCTTCCGTGCTGATCGTGACACAGAGCTTTCCGGCAAGACCACAGGAGGCGGTGTCTGCTTCTACATCAACTGCAGCTGGTGCTCTGATGTAACGGTGATTTCCAAACACTGTTCTCCTGCCTTGGAATTTCTTGTTATCAATTGCAAGCCCTTCTATTCCCCGCGGGAGTTTGCTTCTTTCATAATGATCGCTGTGTACGCCCCTCCCGACACGGACACGCGCGAAGCTCAGCGCGTGCTCGCGGATCACATTCAACACACAGAGCAGAGTTTTCCAGACTCGCTGATTATTGTGGCTGGCGACTTTAATCAGTGCAATCTGAGCCACGATCTCCCCCGCTACAAACAGTTTATTAAATGCCCCACCAGAGGATTAAACACACTGGATCACTGTTACACCACAGTGAAAGACGCATATCGCGGTGTCCCTCGAGCTGCGCTGGGATTATCTGATCACGTGATGGTTCACCTCATTCCCACATACAGACAGAGATTGAAGCTCACTAAACCTGTTGTGAGCACTACGAAGATACGGACCAGTGATGCTGAGGAGAAGCTGGAAACGTGCACGGAAATATCTGACTGGGGCATGCTTAAAGGAGCCACGCATGATCTGGATGAGTACACGGACACTGTGAACTCATATATCCACTTTTGTGAAGAGAACATTCTTCCATCACGCACCAGGGTGAGTTACTCTAATGACAAACCCTGGTTCACAGCTAAGCTCAGACAGATCAGGAAGGAGAAGGAAGCAGCGCTGAAAAGTGGAGACAGGGACTGCTACAGGGAGGTTAAATACCGGTTTAACAGAGAGCTGAAGAGGGCTAAATCTGTGTACTCAGAGAGACTCCAGCAGCAGTTCACTGCTAATGATTTGGCTTCCGTGTGGAGAGGACTGAGGCAAATCACCAACTATCGACCTAAGGCTCCTAAAGGTCAGGATGACAAAGCCCTTTGTCAAAGACTGTCCCAACACTATGCCCGTTTTGACACCTCGTCATCTGTGTCCTACTCCCCCCCTCTCTCCAGCTCCACAGCCTCCACATTCCCTACTTCATTTAAGGCACCCCCCCCCTCCTCCCCCCCCTCCCCTTATCATCAGTGAGCAGGATGTGCTCAAACAGTTCTCCAGACTGAACCCGCGCAAGGCCCCCGGCCCAGACGGCGTGTCTCCCTCCACCCTGAGACTCTGTGCGAAACAGCTGGCTCCTGTATTCACAGACATTTTTAACACCTCCCTTAAGTTATGCCACGTGCCGTCCTGCCTCAAATCCTCCACCATCATCCCTGTCCCCAAGAAGCCACGGATCACTGGACTTAATGACTACAGACCTGTAGCGCTCACCTCTGTAGTCATGAAGTCCTTTGAGCGCCTGGTCCTGTCCCACCTCAAGTCCATCACCACCCCTCTCCTGGACCCGCTGCAGTTTGCCTACCGAGCCAACAGGTCTGTAGACGATGCAGTCAACCTGGCCCTCCACTCCATCCTGCAGCACCTGGACTCCCCGGGAACCTACGCCAGGATCCTGTTTGTGGACTTCAGCTCCGCATTCAACACCATCCGCCCCGCTCTGTTCCGGGACAAGCTGTCCCTGCTCAACGTGCCTGACTCCCTCTGCAGGTGGATCATCGACTTCCTGACGGACCGGAGGCAGCATGTGCGGCTGGGAAAGACTGTCTCAGACTATACTAGCATCAGCACCGGATCACCCCAGGGCTGTGTACTTTCCCCCCTACTCTTCTCCCTTTACACCAACTCCTGCACCTCCAGCCACCAGTCTGTCAAGTTGATCAAGTTTGCGGACGACACCACCCTCATCGGGCTCATCTCCAACGGCGACGAGTCCGCCTACAGGAGAGAGGTGGCCCAGCTGGCGTCCTGGTGCAGCAATAACAACCTGCAGCTGAACGCTCTGAAGACAGTGGAGATGATTGTAGACTTCAGGAAAGTCACTACTCCTCTGCCCCCCCTCACCCTCTCAGGCTCTCCCATCACCACTGCTGATTCCTTCCGCTTCCTAGGCACTACCATCACCAGGGACCTCAAATGGGAGCTGACCATCAGCTCACTCATCAAAAAAGCCCAGCAGAGGATGTTCTTCCTGCGGCAGCTGAGGAAGCTCAAGCTACCCACCAAGATGTTAGTGCAGTTCTACACAGCCATCATCGAGTTCATCCTCACCACCTCCATAACCGTGTGGTACGCAGGAGCCACTGCCAGGGACAGACTAAGGCTGCAGCGCGTCGTGCGCACTGCTGAGAAGGTGATCGGCTGCAAGCTCCCATCTCTCCAGGATCTGTACATCTCCAGGACCCGGAGGCGTGCTGGCCGGATCATAGCCGATCCCTCACACCCTGGTCACGTACTGTTTGCCCCCCTCCCCTCTGGTAGAAGAGTTCGGTCCATCCAGACTAAAACCTCCCGTCACATGAACAGCTTCTTCCCCTCTGCCATTAGACTGCTGAACACTAAGTGACTTATTGACTCTCGTGCACCATGTGCAGCAGCTCAACCAGACTCATGTCAATCATCACTGTTTTCTTCCTGCATTACCGACTGCACTATATAGTTCTCCACAGTATCTGCTGCTGGCTAATATATATTTTAACTGTTGACCAGTATCACTTAATCTTATCCGACACTTTATTACATGTATAGTTTATTTCTCTTATCCTATCATGTTTAATGTTGCAGCATTGTACCGAGACAAATTCCTAGTTTGTGTACTACATGAACAATGGCAATAAACCTGATTCTGATTCTGATTCTGATTCTGATTTTAATGACTATAGAAAATGCAAGTGGAGAGTCTGCTGACATTGGGTAATTGATGTAAAAAGTAAGAGATTAAGACTAAACATTGTAATAGATCTGAAGAGTAATACAATATACTGGCTAATTTTTTAAACACCAGTTTCACTTAAGCACATAGCAAGAAACGTTCTGTCTGAAGTTGTCTTTGGTGGGGTGGAGCTTTACTGGACATTGACAGCAGAAAAACACAGACTTGGGACTTGGGACTGATTTTGCTCTTGATATGTCTTGTAAGTCACAAAAAAAACATGTTACAGACATGTTAATGACAGAAAAAATACTTGATTTTTGTTGGGGTGTTACTTCAAGCATATATAGAGGGGTTGCACGTGACGCCAGAGGTCACATGCAACATTGTTTTTCTGCCATTTTGGATGCCAGACATCCTGGACCCTGTGTTGAGAAAAAAAAATAATTCCAATAGAATATACTCAGTCCAACTCGCCACGGTGTTGTTTGTTTTCCATTACGACTGAACACCACCTTAAGTGAGTGAGATCTTGACAGCAAGGCGGCCCGACACTCCCATGACATCGTTTGTATGGGACAAGAAAAACATAAGATGGATATGGAGGCGAGCCTGCTGCTCTCTTTATTTCTGACAGGTAAAGGCAAAAAAGGAGAGCCAGAGAAGGCTACAGGCAATTAGACAAAACACTGGAAAAGTATTGGAGCATTCAGGAAGTCATGGAGCAGCAGAAGATTTGAGGGTACGAACTAGATCACTAGTGGCTAGGAGGGGTTCCCATGCACCCCCCGGAAATCAACTTTTAACCAGCATTTCTGGAATGCTCTGGATGAGCTGTTAACGAAATGCCTTGTTTCCAAGCTTGCAAAATGTCCCACGTGACTTTTTATGCTAATTTTATCTAAATTATTGCCGCCATTACCAGAAAATGCATTTTTTGTTATATCTCTTTAAATGTTTGAGAAAACTCCTTAATTATGGCTTCTACACCCATGTTATGAAGGTCAATTGTCACATTGAACCTATTTTCAGAATGCCCATATTTGTATAGAACAAGAAAATATGCAAATTAGGTCCGCCATTGTGCAAAAATCTTTATTTCTCTATATCTCTACCAGTCTTGGACATAGCCTCACCAAAATGGTTTCTACCTCCCTTATTACATGGTCAAACAATACGATAGCGTTATCATTGTTGTGAATACACGTGTTACTAGTATGTTATGAAATCCTGTAATTACGGCTGCCATTAAGAAAAAATAGTTTTTTCGCCCTATTTTGGCTCCTTTTAGAGATAAACGTTTTCTGGGAGCTTCTACCTCCCTATTAACATGGTCAAGGAACATGATAAAAACTAATCATGTGTTCATTTCTCACAGTAATATGTAAATATTACGCATCATCATCATCATCATCCTCTTCTTCTATGTCGTCTTCTGCTTCGTCTTCAGACTCTTCTTCTTCACTGTCGTCTTCACCAGCAGTATCTAGGATATCTACGAGTGAAGTAGGTAGCGCCTCTCCATAGTACCAGATGGGTTCTAGTACTTCCTGGTCTGTTCTTAACCAACCTTGACCCTCATCGTGTGGTTTCGGCTTTTCGAAGATAACTTGATGAGCTCGTTTGTACAGCGCAACCCGGTAGTTTGCACGCTGGATGTGTGGCTTGAGCGCATAGCGGCACGGAGGGAGACGTGGCAGGTCGACTTTTGACTTGGTAGTGAGCCTCTCACCTTCACCAACCATCTTTCGAAGCAGTTTGATACGTACGGTATCCACGGACGATTCACGAGGTTGCCCATACATGATACAGGTGAACTTCTCCAGCTGCGTAACCACTTCAGGGTCGACGTTCCAGTTCTCTCCAAGCTGACGGAATTCAATTCAATTCAATTCAACTTTATTTATATAGCGCCATTTCACAACAACAGTCATCTCATAGCACTATCAACTGTAGGGGGGAACCCCCACAGTTGCAGAAAGACCCCAGCAATCAAGTGATCCCCTGTGAGCAAGCACTTGGCGACGGTGGAGAGGAAAAACTCCCTTTTAATAGGAAGAAACCTCCAGCAGAACCAGGCTCAGGGAGGGGCAGTCATCTGCTGCGACTGGCTGGGGGGTGAGGGGACAGAGAAGATGAAAAGAACAGACATGTAGAGAGCAAACAGCACGATGGGGACTCAATCTATGGGAGAGAACAAACAAATGTTAATGACCAGCAAAAAAAAATATTTCATAGAGAGTGAGGAAAGGAGTGAGGCCCAGTGCATTACTGGAGGTCCCCCGGCTGACTAAACCTATTAGCAGCATAACTAAGGGAGGGTTCAGAAACACATGATCCCTCCCTAATTGTAGGCTATATCAAAAAGGTAGGTTTTAACCCTAATCTTAAAAACAGAGATCGAGTCTGACTCCCGAATCCAGATTGGCAGCTGATTCCACAGGAGAGGAGCTTGATAACTGAAGGCTCTGCCTCCCATTGTACTTTTGGAGATTCTAGGTATTACAAGTAGTCCTGCATTTTGGGAGCGTAGTGCTCTGTTAGGATAATACGGTAGTATCAGATCTTTTAAATAAAAAGGAGCCTGATTGTTTAGAGCTTTGTAAGTAAGAAGAAGGATTTTAAACTTAATTCTAAACTCTATGGGAAGCCAATGAAGGGAGGCCAGAACCGGAGAGATATGATCTCTCTTTCTAGTACCTGTTAAAACTCTTGCTGCAGCATTTTGGATCAGCTGAAGACTTTTTAAAGATGTTTTAGGACAACCTGATAATAAAGAATTACAATAATCTAATCTCGAGCTAACAAAAGCGTGGATCAGTTTCTCAGCATCACTCTGAGACAAGATGCTCCTAATCTTGGCAATATTGCGCAAATGATAGAAGGCAGTCTTAGAAACAAATTTAATATGTGAATTGAAGGACAAATCCTGATCAAAAATAACTCCAAGGTTCCTCACAGAGCTATTAAGAGAAAGAGTAACTGCATCCAAACTGAAAGTTTGAATTGGAAAGGAATTTCTAAGGTTTTTTGGACCAACAAGAATGACTTCAGTCTTATCTGAATTTAATAGCAGGAAATTACAAGTCATCCAAGCTTTGATTTCCTTAAGACAGGCTTCTAACTTGGCTAATTGATTACTGTCATCTGGCTTCACTGACAGGTATAATTGTGTGTCATCTGCATAACAATGAAAATGTATACAGTGCTTTCTAATAATGTTGCCTAACGGAAGCATATATAAACTAAAAAGAGTAGGGCCTAGCACAGATCCCTGTGGAACTCCATGACTAAGCTTTGAGTTGAAAGAAAACTCATTATTTACATGAACAAACTGGAACCTATCAGATAAATAAGATCTAAACCACTGCAACGAAGTTCCATTAAGTCCAACATAGTGTTCTAATCTATCAAGTAGAATATTATGATCGATAGTATCAAAAGCTGCACTAAGGTCTAAAAGGACAAGTACAGAAACTAGTCCATTATCAGATGCAATGAGGAGGTCGTTAGTGACCTTCGCTAAGGCTGTTTCAGTACTATGATGGATTCGAAACCCAGATTGAAACTCTTCAAGTA
The DNA here is from genome assembly GCA_020510985.1 of Pholidichthys leucotaenia. NCBI lineage: Eukaryota > Metazoa > Chordata > Actinopteri > Cichliformes > Pholidichthyidae > Pholidichthys > Pholidichthys leucotaenia. Next base: position 212,272,341 of record CM035838.1, read on the forward strand.
AACCATTTCCCTGCAGGTGGTCGAATAATTGCGTAGCAACAACTCTTTCTAAGATTTTTGAAATGAAAGGGAGATTAGAGATTGGTCTATAGTTAGCTAAAGCTCCTGGATCTAGCGTTGGCTTTTTGAGTAAGGGTTTAATTACAGCTGTTTTAAAAGCCTGCGGTACATGGCCTAAAGTTAATGAAGAATTGATTATATGAAGAATAAAGCTACCAATAAGTGGGAAGACTTCTTTAAATAACCTAGTAGGAATAGGGTCTAAAAGACAAGTTGAAGGTTTGGATGAGGAAACTATTTTGTCTAACTCACAAAGGTCGATTGGAGTAAACTCATCAAGACAGACATCAAAAGAAGGAGTTGTAGTAGTTACAGTATTTAAGTTAACTGTGGGGAGAATCTGATTGATTTTATCTCTGATGGATGAAATTTTATTATTGAAAAAGTTCATAAAGTCCTGACTAGTAAGCTCTAAGGGAATGCTAGGATTGACAGAGTCCTGACTCTTTGTCAATCTGGCTACAGTACTGAAAAGAAACCTGGGATTATTCTTGTTCTCTTCTATTAATGCAGAGTAATAACTTGTTCTAGCTTTTCTAAGAGATTTTTTATAAATTAAAAGATGATTTCTCCAAGCTAAATAGATTTCATCTAAATTAGTAGAGCGCCATTTTCTTTCTAATTGACGAGTCTTCTGTTTTAAGCTACGAGTTTCTGTGTTGAACCAAGGAGTTAGAAATCTCTGATTAGACTTTTTCTTTTTTAAGGGGGCCACCAAGTCTAGAGCCTGATGCAGAGAAGCTGAAACACTATCCACCATGTTATCAATTACAGAAGGAGCAAGCTGTCTATAGCTTATTTCCGTTGTGTTGACACATGGCATAGAGGAAACAATCTGCATAAATTTGGAAACAGCATCATCTGAGAGGCATCTACTGTAATAATATTTTTCTTTAGGAGCCAAATAGTCAGAAATAGTAAAATCAAAGGTTAACAGACAATGGTCTGACAGTACAGGGTTATGAGGAGACACTACAAGATTTTCTATTTCTATGCCATATGTCAGAACAAGGTCCAATGTATGGTGGAGGTAATGAGTAGAATTTCCTACTTGCTGAGAAAACCCAATCGAGTCTAATATTGAATTAAATGCTACATTAAGGCAGTCACTATCTACATCCACATGTATATTAAAGTCCCCTACTATAATTATTCTATCAGATTTCAGCACTAAATCAGCTAAGAAATCAGCAAATTCGGATAAAAATTCTGAGTAGGTTGATGGGGGACGATAAACTATGGCAAATAAAATTGGGTTTAACCTAAAATTGCTAAAGTGCCCAATACTGAGGACCAGGCCCTCAAAGGAATTATAACATGTTTTTTGCTTTACATTAACTAGTAATTTGGAATGGTAAATTGTTGCTACTCCTCCTCCACGACCAGAACTTCTGGGATTTTGACAGTTTAAATAACCAGAGGGAGTTGATTCATTTAAACCAACATAATCCTCTTGCCCTAACCAAGTCTCTGTAAGGGAAATTAAATCAATCTGATGATCAATTAACAGATCATGGACTAACAGAGACTTGGGAGTTAGAGACCTAATATTTAGTAAACCACATTTAATTTTTAAATTATGAGGAGGAACAGAGGCCAAATCATTCAATTTAGAGGCTTTATGTTTAATTTGAGTTTTACCAATGTTTTGCTTTATCACTTTGGGATGCTTATGCATGATATTTTTATTTACTTTGGAGGGAGCAGACAACGATTCTCTGATGGGGAAGACAGGGGCTAAGCTGAGGGGTGGCGGATGAAGAGGAGCTGCAGAGAGGCGTGTAAGACTGCGACTCTGCTTCCTGGTCCCAACTCTGAGTAGTCATGGTTTTGGAAATTTGGATAAAAAAGATGCCAGATTGTTAGATAAATGAGAAGCACCATCCAAAGTGGGATGAATGCTGTCTCGTCTCATAAGACCAGGTTTTCCCCAAAAAGAGCTCCAAATGTCAATGTAGCCCACGTCATTTTTACGTCATTTTTACGTGGAATGCCTCATGAAACCTTGGGCTCTTCTCAAGTTTTTTCAGAGGACCGACTTTTCCTTTTCCTTTAAAGGAGCTTGTACAATCTTCTCCAGTGAACACGTAGAAGCCAAGTATGGTGGAACAGTAGCTGCGTCCCAAGGACTCAGCAATTTCCGAGAGATTGAGTAGCTTGCAGTGTTTGCCAGATCCTGTGTCCAAGTAGACAGTAAGGTTTATTGTATGGGCATGGTAGAGCAGAATCACGAAGATGTCCGTGTCTGGCGTACGGACCAAAGCATTCTCATAGCCAATTCTGGCGGCAAAGTGAAGGTATAGCACTACCCTTGTGTCAGTTTCTTCCTGATCACTGTATATTTCGGGGAGTTAAGATAAGATAAGATAAGATAAGCCTTTATTAGTCCCACAACGGGGAAATTCCAGGATTGCAACAGCACAGGGATAGCAACACTCAGAGCAACAATCAGAAGGCAAGAAAAAAAAAAAAAAAACAAGCAAGCAAGAGCAGCTAATATACATATGTACATATTACTATAAAAAATATATATACACACACACACACACAGACACACAGTGCAGAGCATTGTAGCTGGATGGAATAAATATATGAATATATGAACACACAGTGCAGAGCATTGTAGCTAGATGGAATAAATATGTAAATATATAAACACCCACAGTACGGAGCATTGCAGCTAGGTGGAATAAATATGCAAGTATATAAACACACACAGTGCGGAGCAATGTAGCTAGATGGAATAATATGTAGATATATAAAAACACAGTGCGGAGCATTGTAGCTAGATGGAATAAATATATAGATATATAAATATAAACACACCCAGTGCTGAGCATTGTAGCTAGATGGAATAAATATATAGATATATAAATATAAACACACCCAGTGCAGAGCATTGTAGCTAGATGGAATAAATATGTAAATATATAAACACACACAGTGCAGAGCATTGTTGCTAGGTGGGATGAAACAGCATAACCGTCTATTTAGTTATCCTACATGGTATGATTATGTGCCCATACATATTCTCACCCTCCATAGCGACCGGTATGCTCCTAGTTGTATGCCGGAGAGGACCATTGTATAAGTCTATTGCATCTTTTGCATTCAAAAAAAAAACTATTAGTTTGTTACGTCTTTTTGCTATCTCTGCGAGCAGCCCTGCTTAGGTTGTACAGTCTGACAGCCGTTGGTAGGAAGGACCTACGAAACCTCTCGGTTGTGCACCTGGGATGATGTAGTCTGCTGCTAAATGAGCTCCTCAGTGCATCCAGTATGTCCTGCATAGGGTGGAACTCGGACTCCAGCAGAGATGACAGTTTAGCCACCGTCCTTCTCTCTCCTATCTCCTCCATCGGATCAAGGCGTTGCCCCAGGACAGAGCTAGCTTTCTTAATCAGTTTGTTCAGTCTCTTCCTATCGGCTGCAGTAATGCCACTGCCCCAGCAGACCACTCCAAAAGTGATGGCTGATGCCACCACCGTGTCATAGAATGACTTCAGCAGCGCCCCTTGTACACCAAAAGACCTGAGTCTCCTCAGCAGGAACAGCCTGCGCTGTCCCTTCTTGTAGAGTGCGTCAGTATTGTGTGACCAGTCTAGTTTATTGTTCAGATGAATACCCAGGTACTTGTAGGATGTCACCATCTCGATGTCTGTTCCCTGTATATTTACTGGTGCTGTGAGGGGCTGCCCATGCCTGCGGCAGTCCACCACCAGCTCCTTAGTTTTCCTCGCGTTGATCTGGAGGCAGTTCCGATGGCACCAGTCCACAAAGTCCTGGATAAGCCCTCTTAGAAGAGTTCTCGCTCTTCCACCTGAAAGCAATAAAATACAAACAAAGTTTTTTACTTCAGTAATTGCATGGGCATAAAAGTAATTGAAATGTTATTGACATACCTCCCCATTCGAAACGACCAGTTCATGGGCCCGTCCTTCAACAATAATCACTGCTTTCTGCATGTTTTGGAGCCTCGATGCTGCTTCTCGGCCACTCCAAACGCGTAGTAGTAAATTACATAATTGCTTTTTGTTCTCGTCATTGGCGAGGAACACTTTGAAGTTGTATGGCTTCCTCGTTGAAGGACCTGCGAGAATAATCTTCTCTGATTTCCCGCGCCTCAACCTCTCCTGCGCCTTGATCGATTGTGGATAGTAGCTGTCAGTGGAAAACAAGAAATGCTTCCTGGCTACCATCTGGTCGAGTATTTGCAAGCAAATCTCGCCGCAAGTGGGAGGAAGATTAGACAGCGTATGAAGCAGAGCCATGCCATCTTGAATAAACAGGGTGTCTTTGGGGTAGGAAAGGTCTTCGCTGGCGTGGTCGTCGAGGATATAGTGAAGGACACTGGCCTTGTTCGTCTTAGAGAAGAAGCCATCTGGTGTTCCAAGACTGGGAGGTACTGGTAACAACGGAAACTTAATAAGTTTGTCTAGGTACAAAGGATCTTCCTGGTCTTGGGACTTGACAAGGAGCAGAAAGGCAAGGTTACTCTGCTCTTGATACTGAATAACCTGAAACAATCAACAACTTCAGAATTTTAGTAACAGTTTGCTTCTGAGCTGTTTACAAAGCTTAAGGCGTTAGAGTACCTTTCCCTGAGAGGATGTCAGGGTAACCTTCTTGTTGCAGGCCTCCATGGTCTTCAGCTTCTTTTTCGTCAAAGGAGAGAAGAACCCGTCAGGTTCACCTTTTTCTAGGCATTTGATGAAGTCAGCCTTGGCAGCCTTGCCAACAGATTCTGCTCGAAGGACGTCTGTCTCAACCTCAATGGCGACTGGAGCACCTGAAGCAATAAGATAAGATAAGATAAGATAAGCCTTTATTAGTCCCACAACGGGGAAATTCCAGGATTGCAACAGCACAGGGATAGCAACACTCAGAGCAACAATCAGAAGGCAAAGAAAGCAAGCAACAGCAGCTAATATACATATGTACATATTACTATAAAATATATATATACACACACACACACACAAACACACAGTGCAGAGCATTGTAGCTGGATGGAATAAATATATGAATATATGAACACACAGTGCAGAGCATTGTAGCTAGATGAAATAAATATGTAAATATATAAACACCCACAGTATGGAGCATTGCAGCTAGGTGGAATAAATATGCAAGTATATAAACACACACAGTGCAGAGCAATGTAGCTAGATGGAATAATATGTAGATATATAAAAACACAGTGCGGAGCATTGTAGCTAGATGGAATAAATATATAGATATATAAATATAAACACACCCAGTGCAGAGCATTGTAGCTAGATGGAGTAAGTATGTAAATATATAAACACACACAGTGCAGAGCATTGTTGCTAGGTGGGATGAAACAGCATAACCGTCTATTTAGTTATCCTACATGGTATGATTATGTGCCCATACATATTCTCACCCTCCATAGCGACCGGTATGTTCCTAGTTGTATGCCGGAGAGGACCATTGTGTAAGTCTATTGCATCTTTTGCATTCAAAAACTATTAGTTTGTTACGTCTTTTTGCTATCTCTGCGAGCAGCCCTGCTTAGGTTGTACAGTCTGACAGCCGTTGGTAGGAAGGACCTACGAAACCTCTCGGTTGTGCACCTGGGATGATGTAGTCTGCTGCTAAATGAGCTCCTCAGTGCATCCAGTATGTCCTGCATAGGGTGGAACTCGGACTCCAACAGAGATGACAGTTTAGCCACCGTCCTTCTCTCTCCTATCTCCTCCATCGGATCAAGGCGTTGCCCCAGGACAGAGCTAGCTTTCTTAATCAGTTTGTTCAGTCTCTTCCTATCGGCTGCAGTAATGCCACTGCCCCAGCAGACCACTCCAAAAGTGATGGCTGATGCCACCACCGTGTCATAGAATGACTTCAGCAGCGCCCCTTGTACACCAAAAGACCTGAGTCTCCTCAGCAGGAACAGCCGTACAGCCGTGAGCTGTACTCAGCTTCATCTCCGCTGGAGATGAGACCAACGATCGCAGAGTCATCAGAGAACTTCTGTAGATGGCAATGTGTTGTGTTGTGTGAGAAGTCCGCAGTATAAAGAGTGAACAAGAAGGGAGCCAGCATCGTTCCCTGGGGGGCCCCCGTGCTACTGATGATCGTGTCGGAAACACAGTCCTGGGTTCTCACAAACTGAGGCCGGTTCGTGAGGTAGTCCAGGATCCATGATGACAGGTGCTGGTCCACCCCTGCGCGCAGCAGCTTGTCCTTCAGGATCATCGGTTGGATGGTGTTGAAAGCACTGGAGAAGTCAAAGAACATGATCCTCACCATATTCCCGGGCTTCTCCAGGTGGGACAGAGAACGGTGAAGGAGGAAGATCACCGCATCCTCCACCCCAATGCCATGCTGGTAGGCGAACTGGAGTGGATCCATCGCTGGTTCCACCAGGGGGCGGAGATGAGCAAGGAGCAGTCTCTCCAGGGTCTTCATCAAGTGGGACGTCAAGGCCACCGGTCTGAAGCTGTTCAGGTCTTTGGGGTGGGAAGTTTTTGGTACAGGTACCACACAAGATGTTTTCCACAGCTGTGGTACCCTCCCCAGTTTCAGGCTCATGTTGAAGATATACGTCACAATCCCACACAGCTGGTCTGCACAGGACTTGAGGAGCTTTGCGCTGATGCCGTCCGGTCCCGACGCCTTCCTCGCCTTGAGCTTCCTCACCTGGGTCTTGGTCAGGGTCAGGATGGGGGGCTGTGTGTTGGGAGTGGGGGGGGGGGGGTGTCGGTGGAGTGGGGAGTGGGTAGCAGGACTTGATTTCTTAGAGGCAGCAGTGGTTGTTGTGCAGACAGGGGGGAGGGCGGTTGGTCAAATCTATTGAAAAACAGATTCAGGTTGTTCGCCCACTCCCTGCCCCCCGTGGCCTGGGGGGAGGTATTCTGGAGCCCCGAGATGGTTTTGAGGTTTCTCCAGACCCCGCTGATGTCGCTCTGTTGCAGCTTGTCCTCCATCTTCTTCCTGAAGCTGTCCTTGCCTTCTCTGATCTTTCTCCTCAGCTCCCTCTGTACGGACTTCAGCATCTCCCTGTTCCCCGACCTGAAGATCCTCTTCTTCTCTCTCAGAAGTGTTTTTATCTCAGGGTTGATCCAGGGTTTGTTGTTTGAGTGACGCCGTATGGTCTTGGTGGGAACGGATTTGTCCACACAGAAGCTGAGGTAGCCCGTGAAGGTGTGAATGAGGCCATCGATGTCCTCACCATGTGGATCGCAGAGCTGCTTCCAGGCAGTGGCTTCAAAACAGTCCTTTAGAGTGTCCATTGTCTCCTCAGACCATAACTCCACTGTGTGCATGGCCGGAGGTTGTCTATGCACTAGGGGTTTGTACACCGGTCGGAGATGAACCAAGTTGTGATCCGATCTCCCAAGTGGGGGGAGTTGTGATGAGGTGTACGCCTCCTTAGTGTTTGCGTAGAACAAATCCAGTGTTTTATTGTCTCTAGTGTGGCATGTGACATACTGGGTGAAAGTGGGCAGAATGGGAGACAGTGAAACGTGGTTGAAATCGCCTGAGATGAGGAGAAGAGCATCTGGGTGTTCTGTCTGCAGCCTGCTGGTTACTGAATGGATGACGTCACGCGCTGTCCCAGCGTTCGCCGTCGGATTTGCATAAACAACAATGCAGATCACGTGTGAGTGTTCTCTCGGGAGATATGTAGGCCTCATGCTAACAGCTAGCAACTCAATGTCTTTGCTGCAGTGTCGTTGTTTAACAGTGATATGTCCCGGTCTGCACCAGTTGTTGTTAACATACATGATCACTCCACCGCCCCTAGTTTTGCCACTCTCTGGTGTTCGGTCAGCTCGTATCGTGTGAAAACCCTCCAGCTCAATGTTAGCATCTGCTGCTAGTTCAGTTAGCCACGTCTCAGTAAACAAAAGGAGAGAGCACTCCCGGTAAGTGCTATCATAACGGGAGATAGCCGCTAGCTCATCTAACTTTCCCAGTATCGACCGTACATTTCCCATGACAACAGATGGAAGGGAGGGTCTGTACCTTATATTTTTTGTCCTCCGCCTTACTCCAGCCCGGCAGCCGCGGCGTTTTCGCCTCAGTTCTCTCGGTATGTCGAGTTTTTCCAGTGGGACCGGGTGGCGGTTAAATGCTAGCAGCTCTTCCCTGTTATATCGTATCCTGCTATAAACAGTGGCTCCGTCCACCGGCTCAGGAGACATTTGGGATGATCTGTGTGTCCGTGATATAAGTGGGGTGAAAAAAAAAAAAGTGATCAAAAGAGAGAGGAAGGGAAAAAAAAACTCGGAATCGAGCCGCTGTTGCAAAAGGCAGCCGACTGGTGTGGCGCCGAGATATTTGAGTCAGACTATTTGAGACATTTGAGATATTTGAGACAGACTCTACTGCAATGCAGTAGAGTCTGTCCTTATCCACAATGGTGAAGGGATTTATAAAATCTTTGACTGCAGAAATTACTCACTGGACTGCGTCTTCGCTCTTCTTTATCTCGGCTTTTTCTAATTCGTGGTGTTTTCCTGCCCTCGGACCCTCTGGATCGGTGATCAGGTCAACCATGTCAAGAGTTTTCCCATAGAATTGGGCGTGCACAGACGTGGTACGGCACCATCTTTGGTATGCCCCGAACTGACTGTACAATCCTGAAAAGCCACCTGAAAGGTACACAATAGTTTTGTATTACATTCTTTCTAAATGATCTACGCTGGACTTTGCTACGTACTGTGAAGCCTTACCTGGGGACTTGGCAAAGCACATGAACGTTTCCTCCATGGTTTTGTCTACCGCACTGAGGGACCCTGGAATCATGGAGCGTGCCACAGCGATTGCACCCTTCGCTAGCAGATCCTTAGCACCAGGATGTGTTCTCTCCAGGTTGGTCAGATGAACCTCGAGCCAAGTAAGATATCTAAGGATAAAGGCATAGACCATTTTACGTTTTGGACTTTCTTATTTAATTAGCCTTTTTTACGGATGTTTCTTTTGTAATAGCTCAAGCAGACATACCTGCAATAGTTGTGACCATCAAATGCAAAGAAGAGAGCTGCCATCTCTCCGCAGCACTTGTGTAGCAGCTGGAGATTATTCGTCTTGACGGAGTAAAGCAGCATAAACACGAGGTGGCAGTGCTCGATAAATGACATCCAGACGGCAGCAGTCTTGCCCAGATGGCCATTGAGAACCTTCTGCTGGTAGGCCTGATACCTCGTAATAAGCAATGAAGTGGAGGGATCTCTGAGAGCCACTTGAAGGTTCTCCTGACTACAGGACTTGGCAATATCGAAAAGCACACTGGGGTTAGCAAGTGGGGTGGCCTCTTCTTCTGTGAATTGCTCTATGAGCAGCCTCTCCATGGCCTCGCACACTGTTTTGAGGCAGAAGAGTGCCCTGGCATAGGACTTTCCACTGAGGACACCCTTTATGGATCCCGTTGTCACTAGCTGTGCCTCGATGAGAATTTCCTTGTAGCCAGAACCACTCATCTTTTTGCTGGTAAGTGTCCCAATATAGTTCATCGATGTGTGGAACGGGCCAATCATGACGACATGGTTTGGGTACTCCGCTGGCCATCGCCAAATAATGGGCAAGGCTTTCATACAAACTCCAAGATCAAATGTTACCAGCACCCACTTCTGGCCGACTTCAGCAGTAGCTTCTTCAGAGCGTTTTAAGAGTTCGTGCACAACAGCATTATCAGTGATGGGCTGATGGACTGGCATGAAGTAGTCAACTGTTGATCTTCTTGGAGGAGGACTTCCTGTTGCTGATACGAAACCTCCTAGTCCAGGAACGGATTGCCTTCCCCCACTTCCAATGTAGCGTGCCACGAGCCACATGAAGTATTCTTGAATCTTTGCGGCATATAATGCGTCATTCTTGACAGGGGGCATGAATCTAGAGCCTTCTGGAAACTTTGGACCGACGCGAGTAAAGTTCAGGGGTGGCAGCGTTTTAGGTGTGTCAACTTTAAGGCTTCGTGTTTGCGACTTGTTGACTAATGGGAGCATTCTTGTTGTTACAAGATCAAATCCAGCTGTGACCTCTTGAATCATTATTCCTCCCGCGCTGTTTATGATGTTGTTGCTATGGACATTCATTGTCGTTTTGTTGAGATTGTCCCACTCACAATGGAAAACGGCATTAGCTTCTCCCATCACAATTTGAGGTGAAAGGTAGGTCGAAGACTCATCTAAAGCTTTGGCCAATGCAGTTTCCAGTTCCAATCCGAACTCGTAAGTCTCCGAGTGACCAAGCCTGTTCAAGATCATAGTTAGTTGCTTTCTTCTAAATAAGTGACGTACTGTGACACAAAGTAACAGGTGTTTCGGAAGCTTCCACTTGCCGTCAGTGACTGCACGACACAAATCTTGACCAATGGAGAAAACCAGCCGATCCACCTTTTCACTTGTCTGGATTCCCTCTTTTCCTGACATTACAATGTTGAGGAATCGTGCTAGCTCTGGAGGCAGGATAGCTTCAGAACTGAGCTCTACGACATCAGCTGTCGGTGGCCATGGTAATTCTTTGGCCTGCTTGTAGGCATTTAAGATAATGCCCCGAAGAAGGAATGCCACGTCCTGGAGTTTGTCTTTATTTCCTAGAGTATAAGCTCGGGAGAGAACATCAGAGATCGCGAGTTTTGAACTGTAAACAAGCCAGAATGATAGAGCGCCACAAGTGTCCTGTTGGACTTTCGTGAAGCAGACATCCTTGATGATCGGATCATTCTGTAAACGTTTCATTAGCTTCTCAGATCGGTAGCTGTCGATCTCGTACCCATTTCGAACCAGCTCATTGACATAGAGAAGACACAGATCGCACATACGAATAACTTCATTCTGCAGAACAACACAAATTTTGACATTCTCCAGTACCAAAGAAAACGCCTTTTCGTGGGCGCAAGACATCAAAGTATCCTTGGCTTCACTGATCCTAAGAATACTATGCTCATAATTGGCGAACGCTGTACGGAACGACGCCAGGCATGACGGATGGTGCTTGGCTTCTGCAGCGAAAAGGTCTACGTCTTTTACTAGAGCATGAAGACGGGTAAGGCCCATTTTCTCGGCACGAGACGCGATATGTTGCCATGCATTTTCTTTATTCTTCCAAGAGGGAAAGGGGATCGTTCTTTCGGTTTTGCGGTCACGCCCTTTAATCTCTACCTTTTCACAGAAAATACACTCCTCTGGGAATATGGAACCAGTGGTTCCAGCAGACGACAATCGGCGTTTGATGCGTTGAGGCTGAGAACTCGAGCTAGATGGCTCAGAGTCTTTCTAGGCGATCAAGGTTTCTGATGAATCGAACATAGCACTGGCGGTGGTATCCTATTAATTCTAAATCATCTGGAAGAGTTTCTGGGATTTTATTGCAGACTAACTCCATCCGATACGGCGAGTCGTGGGACTGACGGAGACGTTTACTTCAGATTTCATGGAGCTGGTGCAGTTTCTCAAAAGCCGTCCCTTTTATTTGAGTAAAGGGAGTAAAGGAGCCATGATCTTTGATAGAAGGCTCATGGAGGATGCATGTCGTAGGTCGAGCTCGTTTTCGATTTGACATGTCTGGTAAATATTACAACTCTATCCCATCTGTCTACGTGGAAAAGAAAAATATGCCGTGAAATGTTGAAAAATCATCAATTGAAAATGATCTCAAACTACTGTCTGCCAATTTGTTTTTATCACGTTTGCAAAAGCTTAATAACAATTCAATACTAATTCGAATTTTTTCAACTATTTCAAAAATCATGACTTTTAATAAATGGGAAAAAGTATAGGAAGTATACTCACCTTGAAGGAAGTCGAAAGTGCTATAATGGTGCTTGCATTTACAGAGCCCCTAAAGGAGCTGGTAGCCCCCATTTTGTTTTGAAACGGCCAAAAAAGACTGGGCACTAACACAGGGTTCCCAGCAACAGTACCACAGCATAGAAATCACGTTTTTGCATGCAATTATAAAATAAAAGCACATTTCAAAACAAATGCATCGCTATCTAAGAAATTTGGCAAACTGATTGTGATTTTAAGTGATTTTCATAATTCACTACCTCATTTGTAGTATTTGTGGATGGGTGCTTTAACCATTTATTATGAAAATGCATAAGGTGAGAAAGAAAACTTGAATAGCACGATCAATCTTCGTGTTCCTTGACCATGTTAATAGGGAGGTAGAAGCTCCCAGAAAATGTTTATTTTTATAAGGTGCCAAAATAGGGCAAAAAAACTATTTTTTCTTAGTGGAAGCCGTAATTACAGGATTTTGTAACATACTAGTAACACGTGTATTCACAACAATGATAATGTTATCGTATTGTTTGACCATTTAATAAGGGAGGTAGAAACCATTTTGGTGAGGCTATGTCCAAGACTGGTAGAGATATAGAGAAATAAAGATTTTTGCACAATGGCGGACCTAATTTGCATATTTTCTTGTTCTATACAAATATGGGCATTCTGGAAATAGGTTCAATGTGACAACTGACCTTCATAACATGGATGTAGAAGTCATAATTAAGGAGTTTTCTCAAACATTTAAAGAGATATAACAAAAAATGCATTTTCTGGTAATGGCGGCAATAATTTACATAAAATTAGCATAAAAAAAGTCACGTGGGACATTTTGCAAGCTTGGGAACAAGGCATTTTGTTAACAGCTTATCCAGAGCATTCCAAAAATGCTGGTTAAAAGTTGATTTCCGGGGGGTGCATGGGAACCCCTCCTAGCCACTAGACTATTATAATTAGATTTTTTGTTTTATCTTGATCAATCTCAACAGTAACACATTCCAAAATCCCTGGTAATGCAAAGGACATTCCATTTACAAGCTTACACCTATACAGGTCATCAATATACAGTGCAACACCACCACCCTTTTTTTGAGATCTGTTAATATGAAACATCTGATATCCTTCTATTGCCATCAGGGAAGCCTGCTCTTCATTAAGCCAAGTTTCAGAGACTGCGATAGCTGTAAATTTTCTGTCTAGCTGTTTTAAATAGTCCTGAATCTGTGGAAAGTTTTTGTTAAGACTTCTGCTGTTGAAGTGTATTATTGATAGTTTACCATCTATAGTGCAGCGGTTAATTGCATATTTCGTAAGAATCCTTCAAATGGTGACACAAGCATGAAATTCTCCACAAATATGCTTTAATGTCCTCTCTTTCAGAAAAGGGTCCTGGCCACGCCAAAAATTCAAGATGGCCGCCATTTTCCAAGATGGCTGCCAGAATGTGACAATTTTTTGTTATTTTTCCTCTTTTCTTAATTTAATTTTCCAAGTGAACCATGTTTATGCTCTTATATACTAATTTTACAGATTTTGTTGTCTCTGATATAAATTTAAGAAGGTTAGCCTTCAATGTGGTGCCCAAAATGGCTGCTACTCCTTGAAAATTATGATTTATCCATCGTAAATTGAGCATATTTAACACACACATGTAATCGTTTCTGGATGTGGATCTTGGTTGGTGTGGTGCAGATCCCATTCAACCGTTTTTATAAACTACAGTTGTGACTGTGATTGCAATTAAAAAAAAACAAGAGTGATTGTGAGCACACAACCAGGGCACACTGGTGTCAATCACTGCTGTGTAACTCGGCATGAGGTTCAGTGTCAACTGATCTAGCTTTACTAACACTGCAGTATTAGACTAGTTGTAGTAGTATATGCATAGTTTAGTGTCCCAAATGCTTTCTAACAGCCCCATATCATGTAGCTACTAAACTGTAGTTTTTTAGTTATTAGATACTAGTTAGAGAGTCGCACCTGAATTGACAGGATGTGCCAGCGCGGGAGAGCCGAGCCAAGGGTAAGGGGGTTATGCATGTCTCGCCAAATGTTCATGTACTTACCCGGATGGTGTACAGATCACACGGGACTTAAATGGCACTGGATGAATGATCGGGCTAGGTGTAGGGCAACCGAACCTAGTTGAATCCCATACAGTAATGTGTGCACAATTTGATTAGGGTGGTAAAATGATAGCCCCTCGGCCTTAATCAAGACACATCATGGCAGAAGCGAATGTGATATCTGCCAATCGGAAAACAAATTGGAGCTTGTGTTGCCTTTGCCAGAAGGACAAAATAGGTGAGGGCCTGACATCCACTCCAAGTCATCATTCCCCAGAACATGATGGATACAAAATGCTGGCAAGGAACATTCCCATGTTCAGCGAAATCAATGACATGCCATTGAGAATAGATCCAACGAGGCTGGATTTTTTTTTTTTTTTTTTTTTTTTTTTTTTTTTTTTGTTACTTATTTGTACCCGTAGGTAGACTTGGTTTGCAGTCTGGTGACAAGCCACCGGCCGCTGGTCGCTGCGTGCGCGAGCGCCCTAAACCTACATGTTTTTGGTGTGCGGGAGGAAACCGGAGAAATCCCGGAGTAAACCCGCGCAACACGGGGAGAACATGCAAACTCCACACAGCTCACTGTTGGTCGGGGGCTGGGATCGAACCCACGATCTCATGATCCCCGCGGTCCCCCGGCCGAGGGTAAAACTGTGCTGCCACAGTGCTAAACCACTGCGCCACCGTGCAGCTGGATGAAGGTGATGGCATAGAAGCCACACTCAGGAAAAATATGGCAAAATACCATGTGAGCTGTCGCTTGTTGTTCAACAACACTAAATTGCAACGGGCACAAACGTGCCATTCCAGTAGTCAAACCAGTGAAACTGAGACTGGAGCTTGTCAGTCAAAACTGCGGCGAAAAAGTCATGACAGTCAGACATGCATTTTCTGTGAAAAAGTGGCACCTGCATCAGACCTCAGAGAGGCCAGTACAACGGGCCTAGACAAGAGGCTGCGCGACATTGCAGAGATGCTTGGTGATGGTAAGCTTCTTGCAAGATTGACTGGTGGTGATGTCATTGCACAGGAGTTCAAGTACCATAATGTTTGCCTTCGGGCTCTCTACAACAGGGAAAGGGCGCACCTGAGGAACCTTGAGAAACGTGACACTAAGTCACAACCAGATGTGTATCCAATGGTGATCTCAGAATTGGTTGCATACCTTGTTGAAAGCAACCTATGTTCAGAAGGACCAGTTACATTTCGCATGCCAGATATCTGCCACATGTACCAAAAGCGTCTGGAACAGCTGGGGGTGGACTCACCAAATGTGAATTCCACTAGACTGAAAGAAAAGCTATTGGCTGAAATTCCAGGACTTGAGGCTCACAGATCTGGCGCAGATCATAGAGAAGTGATACTTACATTTCAGGAAGATGTAGGCAAAGCGCGTGCTCAATCCACAGATCTTTCAGATGCACTTATCATTGCTAAAGCAGCAAAGATCCTCAGAAGATGTATACTTGACCACAAGTCTAGATTTGAAGGTACATTTTCTCAGGGTTGTGTGCAAAATGCTATACCTCCCCTTCTGCTTCAATTTGTGGGGATGGCTGAGCATGGTGCTGACATAAAATCACAGCTGAGATTCGGGGCATCAAAGTCAGACCAGGCAATTGCTCAGCTCATGCAATTCAACTGCTACACCCGCTACAAGGAAGGAGCAGCAACTCACAGGCATTCTAAAGACAGAGAGACCCCATTTCCCGTGTACATGGGGCTCTCTGTTTATGCCAAAACCAGAAAGAGGAATCTGGTTGAGATGTTGTTCGATCATGGTCTCAGTATCTCTTATGACAGAGTGCTGGAGATCTCTGCTCAACTTGGAGATGCAACAGTCAGCAAGTATGTTGAGGAGGGTGTGGTTTGTCCTCCAGTGCTGCGGAAAGGGTTGTTCACTACTGCAGTGATGGATAACATTGATCACAATCCCTCTGCAACAACTGCAACTACCTCCTTTCATGGCACAAGCATCTCTCTGTTCCAACATCCCACAAAGGATAATAGTGGACAGGAACGAGGGCAACTCAGGTTTGGGCCTGAGAAAGTAAAGTCAGTTCCTGAACTTCCTGATACATTCACAAATATCTCTCCAGCTTCCTTCCGGACAACAAATCCTGTTCCACCAGGTACTGCAATGCCAAAACCACCCACAGATATTCTGGGGCCACAACTAGCACTAGAGTACCAGTGGCTGGACAAGGTCTCAGTGACTCAAGAAGTTGATGATGCATTGAACCTAACATGGTCAGCACATCATGCTTCAATGAAGAGAAGCCCTGAATTTGAAGTTACCATTACTTCTTTGCTTCCTCTCCTGCGGGATCCAGCTCATTCAGTTGCTACAGTCAAACATGTAATGAACAAAGTAAAAGATGTTGTTGATTTCCTCAACCCTGGCAAGGTACCTGTCATCACAGCTGACCAGCCAATCTACGCCATAGCAAAGCAGGTGCAGTGGCAGTGGCCAGGTCAGTATGGTGAGGACAAGTACCTGGTCATGTTTGGTGGTCTGCACATTGAGATGGCAGCACTGAAGTCGCTGGGTACTATCCTCCAAGCCAGTGGATGGACAGGAGCTCTAGTTGAAGCTGGTGTGGCTTCATCTGGCACTGCAGAGTCCTTCCTGTCAGCTGCAAGTGTTACCAGGACGCGACAGATGCACCAAGTGACAGCCTCCAGCTTGTACAAACTCTTGAAAGCTGCATATGATGAGTACTGTACTGAGCAGGAAAATCAAGATGAAGAGGCACTGGACTTTGAGAAGTGGTGTGACTCCCGAAAACAGGATAGTCCACAGTTTCACTTCTGGCACATGGTACTATCCATGGAGCTTGTTGTCTTTCTGCTGATTAGATCTTTCCGCGAGGGAAATTTTGCTCTCTACTGCCAGGCACTACATGAACTGATACCCTGTTTCTTTGCCAACAACAATACAAACTATGCTCGTTGGCTGCCCATCCACCTCAGGGACATGCTTATGCTAGAGATTTCACACCCAGAGTTAGACAAAGAGTTTAAAGCTGGCAACTTTGTGGTGCACAAGACCCGTCGTCCTTTCTCAGCAATGGCTCTAGATCAAGCCCATGAGCAGACCAATGCCATCATCAAGGCTGATGGTGGAGCCATTGGGTTGACAGAAGATCCATCTGCACTCAGGCGATGGATGTTAGCTGGCCCAGAGGTCAGTCGCTTGTTATCTGTTTATGACACAGAGGCCCAACGCAAAGAAATTCCCGAGCAAGCAACACACCATGAGCAAAACCCACAGGCACAGAAGACTTTTCTGGACAAGGTCAACAAGCTTTCTGCAGCCTTGCAAAACCTAGGCAGTCCTTTTCAGGAAGAAAGTTCTGACTTGTATTCCATTGACACCAAGGATATTGCCCACCCCAACACAGCAGAGCTTCTCAAGACACACATGAACAGAGGCCATGCCAAGTTCCAGGAGTTCTCAGATGCTCTGGCAAGCCGCCCTGCCTCCATGTATGAACCCATCAAGAAGAATGTGACCGACTTCTTCCAACAAGAATCGGCTAGTCCTGTACAGTCAAAGCAAAGGCTATTGAAAGAAGACTGTCAGTTATTCTCCTGACAGTCTCTCTCTCTTGTGAGAAACAGTTCATGATCACAATCCCATGATTTAAAGTTCATTTAAATGAAAAAAGCATGTTTATTTCAACAGATATATGGTCTCGGTGTGAGATTGCCAGATACTGATGGCGGCCATCTTGAAAAAAGGTCGCCATCTTGAATTTTCACGTGGCCAGGACCCTAATCTGAAAGAGTATATCCAGGAGGGTATCTGTGCAAAATTTCATGCTTGTGTCACCATTTGAAGGATTTTTTTAGTTATCTGCTCCACTACTAGTTGTACTTGACTTTTGAATTGCTTTTCAGTGTAATATTCACAATGGTTATGAATATTATTGAAAAAGTGGTTATCAGGATCAATATCATTCTCCATCTCTTGTAGTTTATGTTCAGCATAATGGCACATTTTCAAAGCGCTTTCATTAATACTAACCCTCTATTCTAAGGGCCTATAGGAAACAGATATCTAGGGACAATTTAGAACAGCCAATTAACCTAACATGCATGTTTTTGGCATGTGGGAGGAAACCGGAGAAATCCCGGAGTAAACCCACACAACACGGGGAGAACATGCAAACTCCACACAGATCACTGTTGGTCGGGGGCTGGGATTGAACCCACGATCCCACGATCCCCACAATCCCCCGGCCAAGGGTAAACTGTGCTGCCGCAGTGCTAACCACTGCGCCACGAACATGTGTCGGAGCAGACATGACAACAGACACATTATAAAGTATGCTGATGACTCAGTCATTGTCAGTCTCCTCCAGGATGGTGAGAGTGGCCACGGCCCAGTAGTTGATGATTTTGTTCACTGGTGTGAGGATTCCTACCTGCAGCTGAATACAACAAAAACGAAAGATATGATTATTGACTTTAGGAGGAAAACTCCCAGGCACAAAGTCACCATACTAAAAGGCCAGATCACCGAATGTGTACAATCGTACAAATATCTTGGAACGATTATTGATAGTAATTTAAACTTTGAAGTGAACTGTGAAAGGGTGTGCAAAAAGGGTCAGCAAATTTGCATTGTTTGAGGAAACTTGCACGCTTCCAAATTGACTGAACCATAATGACAATGTTTTATGGGGCTTTTATTGAATCTGTTTTATCCTTTTCTTTAGTGTCATGGTTTGGTCAGATAAAACTGAAACAGAGGAAATCCTTGGATCAAGTAGTTAGATGGTCCAGTCGTTTGCTTGGTGAGTCACAGCTGAGCCTGACATCCCTGTACACCAGACAAGTACAGATGATGGCTGCCTCCATTTTAAATGATGACTCCCACCCTTTGCACTGCAACTTTCAGCTTCTTCCCTCCAGACAGAGGTTTGCTGTCCCAAAAAGTAAAACCCAGCGCTACAAAAACAGCTTTGTCCCTGCTGCTGTCAAAGAGTTGAACAAGCTATAAAAATATATTGTACATATTTTATATTTACTTATTTTGTATGATGTCACTTGGGTTCTAAATATTTTATTGGGTTTTAGACCTTTGAGTTTTTTAACCTCTGACTAGTTTTTAACTTTTAACTTTAATATGACCCCTCTCTCTTACCTCTGGTTTCTCCCTCATCTCTTTGTCTTTTTATACCCTGTTTGATGGAGCCTTGAGTATTTTCATCATGTTTATAGTCAGCTTCATGTGTGCCTGTGTTTGTTTCTATGTTGAATGTAATTAGTGGCTTGTAAATATGGATGTCACCAGACTGCAAAACAAATCTACCTACGGGTACAAATAAAGTAACCTGAACCTGAACCTGAACCTGAACCAACAACGGCAGCGGCGAAGCCCCGGCATCACGGAGGAGGCGACCTCTGTTTTTACCATCGTCGTTTCGCAGAGAGGGCACGCAAGTGTATACCGCCGTGCCAGTTCAAGAGCTCGGGAAACTCCAGGACCGAGAGTCGGTAGCAGCTGCGGCTCTCGGTGAACGGAACAAGCTGCTCTACCTGACGGATGCGCGTTCTGGGAGGCAATTCCTCGTGGACACAGGCTCCCAAGTGAGTTTCATCATGCCAACCTAAGCTGACTGGCTGGCTGGCCCCGGGAGTCACGGAGCATCAGCGGCGAATGGCTCGAGCATTAAGACCTTCGGTGAAAGGACTCTACTTCTGTCCCTGCACGGCCGCACATATGAGTGGACTTTTATTATAGCGGCGGTGAGTTTCAACATGTTAGGTGCTGATTTTCTGTGCTCACATGGGTTGTTGGTTGATCTTCCCAATAGACGCTTGGTTAATGCACTCTCCTTTTACTCTATTCCTTGTGCAGCTCGAGTGTCCTCGCCCACAGCACAAGCCAACATCGCCACAGCAGGCGGTAAGTTTCACACACTCTTCACCCAATTTCCAGCACTAACGGTTCCCACGTTTTCAGCAGCCATTGCTAAACATGGGGTGGAGCACTTTATCACTACCGCTGGTCCCCCCGTTTTTGCAAAAGCTCAGCGCTTGGATGCAGCTAAACTGACCATAGCGCGCAAGGAGTTCACCAACCTGGAAAGGTTGGGCATCATCCGGCGTTCGAATAGCCCATGGGCTTCCCCGCTCCACATGGTCCCTAAGGCTGATGGCTCGTGGCGACCTTGCGGTGATTTCCGCAGGTTGAACAATGCCACAGCGCACGACCGCTACCCAATTCCCCATATTCAGGATTTTTCGGTCCGTCTGGCAGGGGCGCACATTTTTTCTAAAATAGATTTGGTCCGCGGTTATCATCAAGTCCCAGTACGCGCTGAGGACATTCCCAAAACAGCGGTAATAACTCCGTTTGGACTTTTTGAGTTTTTGCGTATGCCATTTGGGCTTAAAGGCGCCTCGCAAACTTTCCAGCGCATGATGGATGTGGTGTTACGCGATCTCCCTTTTGTGTTCGTCTACCTGGACGACATTTTGGTAGCCAGTGCGTCCGAAGAACACGAAAAGCACCTCACGGCAGTTTTCCGGAGGTTAGGAGAGCACGGGTTAATAATCAACCCAGCGAAGTGCCAGTTTGGGGTGGCGCAGATTGATCTTTTGGGGCACCACGTCTCCCCAGAGGGGGCAGTTCCGCTGCCGGACAAAGTGCGCGCAGTAGCAAATTTTCCCCAGCCACAAACAGTCAAAGCACTACAGGAGTTTTTGGGAACGGTGAATTTTTATAACCGTTCCCTCCCCCACGCAGCGCAGCTCATGCAACCATTGTATGCTGCGCTTAAAAAACAAAAACCCTCAAATGCAATCGAATGGTCCCCGGAGAGGGAGCGCGCATTATCGGAGGTCAAAAAAGCCCTTGCAGACAATGCGTTGTTGGCTCATCCAGACCCAACAGCCCTCATAGCGCTCACCACTGATGCGTCAGACGTGGCCATAGGGGCGGTAGTGGAGCAGCATGTCGCCGGGGCTTGGCAGCCACTGGCCTTTTTCAGCAGGACCTTGCGCAAAGCCGAGCGTAAATACAGCGCGTTCGACAGGGAGCTGTTAGCGCTCCACTTAGCCATTCGTCACTTCCAGTTCTGACTAGAAAGTCGGCATTTCACCGCGTTTGTCGACCACAAACCGCTCACTTTTGCGATGGCCAAAGTTTCGGAACCATGGTCGGTCTGGCAGCAGAGGCAGCTGGCTGCAATTTCAGAGTTTACTACTGATATTCAGCATGTAGCGGGTAAACTTAACGTGGTGGCAGACTGCCTCTCTCGCGCCGTGACCGCTCCAGTTCGCGCAGAGGGGGATTATACTGCCACGGCCGCGGAGCAAAATAGCGGCGCGGAAGCGTACGCGGCCCCAGTCCTCATGGGGATAGATTAAGAGGGAAGAGGGGCGCGCGCACAGCCTTGCCTGGAATATTTCTGACCAATACCAACTCTCTCTCTAACAAGGTAGATGAACTGAGACTGCTGATGCGATTTAAGGACCTCGCTAATTCGTCCGCCCTCTGTTTTACTGAGACTTGGCTTAATGATTCTACTCCGGACAGCGCGATCAGCCTTGAGGGATTTCAGCTGTTTCGTGCTGATCGCGTCACAGAGCTCTCCGGTAAGTCTAAAGGAGGAGGAGTATGCTTTTACATTAACAGCCGCTGGTGCTCTGATGTAACCGTGATTTCCCGGCACTGTTCTCCCGACCTAGAATTTCTCTCCATTAACTGCAAGCCATTTTATTCCCCGCGGGAGTTTGCTTCATTCATATTGATTGCTGTGTACGCCCCTCCCGATGCGGACGCGCGCGTGGCTCAGCGCGCGCTCGCAGATCACATCCAACATGCGGAGCGGACTTTCCTGGACTCCCTGGTTATTGTGGTTGGCGACTTTAACCAGAGCAATCTCAGTCACGAGCTCCCCCGATACAGTTTATTAAATGTCCAACCAGAGGTGAGAACACACTAGATCACTGTTACACCACAGTGAAGGACGCATATCGCGCTGTTCCCCGCGCTGCGCTCGGATTATCTGATCACGTGATGGTCCACCTCATTCCCACATACAGACAGAGACTGAAGCTCACTAAACCTGTTGTGACCACCAGGAAGAAATTGACCAGTGAAGCTGGAGAGAAACTGAACACATGCATGGAAATAACTGACTGGGACATGTTTAAAGGAGCCACACATGATCTTAACGAGTACACAGTCACTGTTAACTCATACATCAACTTTTGTGAGGAGAACATTCTTCCATCGCGCACCAGGGTGAGATACTCTAATGATAAGCCCTGGTTCACTGCCAAGCTCAGACAGATCAGGAAGGAGAAGGAAGCAGCGTTGAAAAGTGGAGACAGGGACTGCTACAGGGAGGTTAAATATCGGTTTAACAGAGAGCTGAAGAGAGCTAAATCTGTGTATTCTGAGAGACTCCAGCAGCAGTTCACTGCTAACGACTCGGCTTCTGTGTGGAGAGGACTGAGGCAAATCACCAACTATCGGCCTCAGGCTTCTAAAGGTCAGGATGACAAAGCCCTTTGTCAAAAACTGTCCCAACATTACGCCCGTTTTGACACCTCGTCAACTGTGTCCAACTCCCCCCCTCCACCCAGCTCCACTGCCTCCTTGGCCGCTAATTCATCAAAAGCGGTCCCCCCCTCCTCCTCCTCCCCCCCTGCCCTTGTCATCAGTGTGCAGGACGTGCACAGACAGTTCTCCAGACTGAACCCACGTAAGGCCCCCGGTCCGGACGGCGTGTCTCCCTCCACCCTGAGACACTGTGCGAAAGAGCTGGCTCCTGTCTTCACAGACATTTTTAACACCTCCCTTAAGCTATGCCACGTGCCGACCTGCCTCAAATCCTCCACCATCATCCCTGTCCCCAAGAAGCCACGGATTACTGGACTTAACGACTACAGACCTGTAGCGCTCACCTCTGTAGTCATGAAGTCCTTTGAGCGCCTGGTCCTGTCCCACCTCAAGACCATCACCACTCCCCTCCTGGACCCGCTGCAGTTTGCCTACCGAGCCAACAGGTCTGTGGACGACGCAGTCAACCTGGCCCTCCACTCCATCCTGCAGCACCTGGACTTCCCGGGAACCTACGCCAGGATCCTGTTTGTGGACTTCAGCTCTGCATTCAACACCATCCGCCCCGCTCTGCTCCAGGACAAGCTGTCCCTGCTCGGCGTGCCTGACTCCCTCTGCAGGTGGATCACCGACTTCCTGACGGACCGGAGGCAGCATGTGTGGCTGGGGAAGTCTGTCTCAGACTCTGTTAGCATCAGCATCGGATCACCCCAGGGCTGTGTACTTTCCCCCCTACTCTTCTCCCTTTATACCAACTCCTGCACCTCCACCCACCAGTCTGTTAAGCTGATCAAGTTTGCGGACGACACCACCCTCATCGGGCTCATCTCCAACGGCGATGAGTCCGTCTACAGGAGAGAGGTGGCCCAGCTGGTGTCCTGGTGCAGCCACAACAACCTGCAGCTGAACGCTCTGAAGACAGCGGAGATGATTGTGGACTTCAGGAAAGTCACAACCCCCCTGCCCCCCCTCACCATCACAGGCTCTCCCATCACCATTGCAGATTCCTTCCGCTTCTTGGGCACCACCATCACCCGGGACCTCAACTGGGAGCCGACCATCAGCTTCCTCATCAAAAAGGCCCAGCAGAGGATGTTCTTTCTGCGGCAGCTGAGGAAGCTCAAGCTACCCACCAAGATGTTAGTGCAGTTCTACACGGCCATCATCGAGTCCATCCTCACCTCCTCCATAATCGTGTGGTACGCAGGAGCTACTGCGAGGGAGAGACTAAGGCTGCAGCGCGTCGTGCACACTGCTGAGAAGGTTATCGGCTGCAAGCTCCCATCTCTCCAGGATCTGTACATCTCCAGGACCCGGAGGCGTGCAGGCCGGATCATGGCCGATCCTTCACACCCTGGTCACGTACTGTTTGCCCCCCTCCCCTCAGGTAGAAGACTTCGGTCCATTCAGACTAAAACCTCCCGGCACATGAACAGCTTTTTCCCCTCTGCCATCAGACTGCTGAACATTAAGTGACTTATTGACTCTCGTGCACTATATACAGCAGCTCAACCAGACTCATGTCATTCATCACTGTTTTTCTGTTGCATTATCGACTGCACATCATCTGCTACTTGCTAATTTATTTAAAACTGCTGTGACTAGTATTACTCATTATTATTATTATTATTATTATTATTATTATTATTATTATTATTATTATTATTATTATTATTTATTATTCTACACTTATTGCATGGTTTTAGTCTTTAATTTTTTTTAGTTTATCTCTCTATCTTATGTTTTAATGTTGTAGCATTGCACCGAGACAAATTCCTAGTTTGTGTACTACATGAACAATGGCAATAAATCTGATTCTGATTCTGATTCTGATGATGCAGCCATGGCCGCAGATCAGGGTAGCGATGCGGACGTGTGCGCGCTCCAGTCTGGACCAACAGGGTTAAGGCTGGAGAGCAGGAAGCTGCAAGATGGCATGCCCCCCTTAATCTGCTATGTCTTTACCGGACGACCCCGTCTGGTAGTGCCGGCCACGTGGCGCCGCCGTGTTTTTGACTCGATTCACTCTTTGGCGCACCCGGGGGTGCGCGCGTCGATAAAAATGGTAGGGGAGAAGTTTGTTTGGCCGAGCCTGCGCAAGCACGTTAAAGAGTGGGCAAGAGCCTGCATGGCTTGCCAGCGGGCCAAAATACACAGGCACACTAAAGCCCCCTTAGAGCCGTTTCACATCCCGGCCAAGAGGTTTGATCATGTGCATGTCGACCTCGTAGACCCCCTACCGTCGTCGCAGGAGTACACGCATCTTTTGAAAATGGTGGACCGCACCACGCGTTGGCCTGAAGTGGTCCCACTGGCATCAACCACAGCCGCAGACGTGGCCCGCGCGTTTTTAACGGCTTGGGCAGCGCGTTTTGGGGTCCCGCTGGATATTATGTCCGACAGGGGACCTCAGTTTGTTTCTGAGCTTTGGTCAGCGATGGCCTGCAGCCTTGGGGCAACAATTCACCGCACTACCGCGTACCACCCCCAGGCTAATGGTTTATGTGAGCGTTTTCATAGGTCATTGAAAGCAGCCCTCAGAGCGTCGCTTACGGATGCAAACTGGGTAAACACGCTACCATGGGTTTTATTAGGGTTGTGTTCTGCACCTAAAGATGACTTAAAAGCCTCCCCAGCTGAGTTGGTGTTTGCACAACCACTCCGGCTGCCAGGGGAGTTTCTTCCGGATAATCCGGCGCCAGAACGTCCCCCTGCTCAGCGGTCACTGAACGACACGGGAGCGGACACGCTTCTGGGCCCCGTTCATCACACTTTTCCGCGTGTTTTTGTACCTAAATCTTTAAAAAACGCCAAGTTTGTTTTTGTCAGGCACAACGCTCAGAGTCCAACCCTGCAACCACCTTACGATGGCCCATATAGAGTGCTGGAAACAGGTGATAAACATTTTTTGCTAGATTTAGGGGACAGGAAGGAAACAATTTGTATAGACAGACTTAACCTGCTTTTGTGATGTCTGATGAGGCTGTGCAAGTGGCGAGGGCTCCTCGATGCGGCAGACCCCCCAGGGAGCATGCCCCAGAGCCTCCACAGAGATTGACTAACAGTTCTCATCCTCAGATAGCGGATTCACTGCAGGATGGCGCCGCGGGGGCGGTCAAGCCCGCTTACAGCAAGTTTGGAAGACGGTTGAAGCCCAGACAGCTTATGGACGGATATTTGTGATTTTATCATATGATGTTGGCTATGTTGTATTGTTTCATCTTCGACGTTTGGGGGGGGGGGGGGTCATGTGGCTCACATATTTGAGATGCTTAAGCTGCATATGTATATTACTGTTGCCTCACGTCTTAGAAGCAACAATAAGTCTGGCACTCCAGGGGATAACAGGAGGGTGTGAAAGCTGTCTTTAGAAATGGTTCTGAGAAGACTTCCTGACCACCAGGCTTTTAGGTGGAGGAGAGAAGACCTGGGGGGTGATGTATTGCCTCGGGGGATTGAATGACAATGTGATTCTGTACTTTGATGTCCCGGATATAAAAAGGGGAGATGGTGGAAGTTCTGTCTCTTTTCTGCTTGAGAGGATGTTGGAGATACGTGAATGATTAATAAACCTGAATTGAGAAATAAATTCAGCCTCTTCATTTCACGCTCTCTACAGCCTCAATTATTTACCTCGTCCTCTCCACTCTCCTCCCACAGGGCTACCAGTCTCAACCTGCATTAAACTAATTGTACAATAAAATTTTCACCATGCACCGTACCTGTTGTTTCCTTTTGTGTTTTCTGCCACTGGGTTCCTGCATTTGTCAACCATGTAAAGCTCATTGACATTGCTGGGCTCCCCTCGCTTATTTGGCTTCAGTCCAAAATGCTCCCACATGGGAGCTTTGGAGTTCAGTTTTCTCTTTATTCTTCCCAACTTTCTGGAATTGTGCAGCTGGAAGGAAACTCAGCCACGAGCGGTCTTGCTGTGCTCATGGTGTAATTTGTTTATACACAGTGTGAAATGATTACATGTACAAATCAGCACTGACTTGTAAGAACAATAAATTAGTTTGAAAATGAGACTTACTCTGTGACAGTTTTGTGGATGGCTTGGTAGGTGCTGACGGCAGTCGACACCAGGTGTGGTTTCTGGAGGAGGTGGTTACATTTTCCCAGCTAGTGTGCCCTCTGGATGGTGTTGTGGGCTCACACATGACAGTGTCAGAGAGTAAGCAGTTTCGCTGAAGAGTATTTTTTCCAGTCACTGTCGCTGAGCCAGAAACAGCCCTGACTCTCTCAGTCTGCTGTGGACCTGACACTAGACTGTTCTGGTTCGGCTCTAGGCAATCTCCTAGTTCAACTCTGCTCCATACTCATTCATAAATCCTGATTCAATCCACATTAACTTTCACCCTGTGAGAGTGAGTGGGTCTGTTAGAGAGAACACAAATAAATGTTAGGGAGCCAGAGCACAAATGAGAGTGTGTAGATGAGTGAGTGTGAGTGACGGTGTGAGTGTAAGTGAGAGTATGACTGAGACTGAATGAAAGTGTGTGAGAGTGAATGAGCCAGAAGAAATGTGAATGCAAGAGTGAGTGAGTGGATGTGCTGGCCAGGGAATGCTGGACCTATAGGGGTGGCACCTCCTGGCCACATGGGCTCCCTCTGGCTGGTGGGGAGGGTTGGCTTTTGCTGGGGCTGCTAAACTACTGCCTCCTCTGGGTGTGGGTGCCTGGTGGGTCCCAGGACGTGTGTCTGGGGCTCTAGGGTGGGCGGGGGTTTGCTGTATGAGGGGGTGCCCAGTGGTGGGTAGTGGCTTCTTCCACCTGGAGCCAGGGGCCAGGGGCCAGGGGCTTGCTGCCCCTGGAGTGGGGGTTCCCCACACCAGCCACTTGGTGCTCAGGCCTCCTCTTTCCAGCTCTCTTGCGGTGGATGCCTGGCTGTGCTGAGGCTTGGTGGCTTTGGGTCATATGTTCTCTCTATGGGTGATGGCTGTGCCCACCCCCCTTCCCACCGGGGGTTGATTGTGCTGTCTTGCTTTTAATGGTTTCATGGGTGATGTCGCTGCCGCCTGCTATTCTCTTTTTTTGTTTCTTGAGAAAGCATTCACATACACACACTCACTTTCACATGAAACTTCACACGTTTACTTGCGGTTGTCCATCGAATCTGATGATGACGTCCACTTCTATCTATGAGTCCTTTGATGGCTGTGTAGTCCTATCCTGGACCCACATGTCCTGTTGCAGGTAGGGCATGTAAAAGTTGTGGTAGTAGCAGCAGGGGCTGAAGGTGCATTCCTCCTCAGTCTTCTCTCCTGTCTCCTGGCTGTCCTGTCCTCCTCCATCATACGAGTCCCCACAAGGCACTGCTGTCGCCAGGTGTGCCAGTCAGCAGCAGCCTCCTCCAGAGCCTCAGGTCTGATCCTGCACTTCTTTAAGGCCATCTTTAGCAGGTCCTTGTAGCTCTTCTTCTGCCCTCCAGCAGAGCGTCGACCATGGTGTAGCTGGCCATATAACACCCTGCGAGCCAACCAGTTTGGGGGCATCCTCACCACATGTCCCAGCCAGTGTAGCTGGTGCTGGGTGATCATTGCCTCAATACTCCTACAGTTGGTCTTAAAGAGTATCTCAGAATGAGGCACATGGTCACGCCAGGTGATTCCCAGGATGCGTTGAAGGCAGCGTATATGGAACCGTTCTAGATCCCTAATGTGGCGGCTATAAGTCACCCAGGATTCACAGCTGTAGAGGAGAGTAGTGACACAGACTGCCTGGTAAACAGAGATCTTTGTTTGGACATGGAGGTTCTTGTTCTGGAAGACCCGACGCTGGAGTCTCCCAAAAGAAGCTGATGCCTGCCTGATCCTGTTCTCGACCTCGCTGTCAATGGTGTTGTCTACAGAGAGGATGCTCCCCAGGTACTTGAAAGATGGAACAACAGACAGCTGTTCACCAGCAACAGTGAAGGTAGGTGGAGTAGATGGGATATTGGTGCTCCATTGGTAGACAACCTCTGTTTTGATGGTGTTCACCGTCAGTCCCATCCTGCTGTATGCTCTCACCGCAGCAGTAAGAACAGACTGGAGATCCTGTGGGCTATGAGATACCAGAGCACAGTCATCCTCATACTGTAGCTCAATAACTCTCACCCTTTGCAGTTTGGTGGTTGCCTGGAGCCTCCTTATATTAAAAAGATTGCCATCTAGACGGAAGTCCACTGTTACACCGCTGCTGTCCTCAATCTCCTTGTGGAGAAGCTGGGTGACACAGAGCAGGAAGATGTTAAAAAGTACTGGTGCTAATACACACCCCTGCCTAACCCCTGTACAAATGGGGAAGGAAGGAGATTCCTGTCCTCCTATAGTCATCCGAGCAGTCATACCATCATGAAATTGGCGGAGGATATTGACAAACTTGCTGGGGAAGCCATACTTAAGAAGAACTTCCCATAGGAGTTCTCTATGGACAGTATCGAAAGCTTTGGAGAGATCGACAAAGGCCATGAACAGGTCCTGGTGTTGCTCCCAACATTTCTCCTGCAGCTGCCGAGCTGTGAAAATCATGTCCACCGAGCTCCTGCCCTTCCTGAAACCGCATTGCGATTCAGGCAGCACTGATTCTGTGATGTTGTTGATCAGCCTGTGAAGCATCACCTTTGCCAGGACCTTACCAGCAACAGCAAGGAGAGAAATACCCCTGCTGTTGCCGCAGACAGCCTTGTCACCCTTGTTTTTATAAATGGTGACAATTGTGGCGTCTCTCCATTGTTGTGGGATGTTGTCATCGGCCCAGATCTTGGTGATGTACTTGTGCAGGGTTTTTGTACACAAGTAGCCTCCTTGTTTCAACAGCTCGGCAGGGATGTTGTCATTACTAGGGGACTTGTTGTTTTTGAGAGAGCGGGTAGCTGATAGAACCTCCAAGAAGGTTGGGGGCTGATCCAGGTCTTCCATCGGAGGAAGTGTAGGCAAGTCGTCGAGAACAGTGGGGTCTGCATCCGAGTCCTGGTTAAGCAGGGTACTAAAGTGTTCAGCCCATCTCAGCAAGATGTTAGGCTGATCTTTTAGGATTCTCAGCCCATCTGCTGTTTTCAGGGGAGTGATGCAGCTATTTGTTGGGCCGTAGATCTTCTTGACAGCATTATAAAAATTATGCTTGTCATTTTTATCGGCAAAGGCCTGGATTTCATGTGCTGTTTTTGTCCACCACTCGTTCTGCCTTGTCCGAATAGCCCTTTGTACAGCCCGCCGAGCTCTCTGCCACTGATGCCTGATGATAATGGATGAGGGGTTCCTTAAGGTTGCCTGATGTGCTCTGTGCTTGTCCTCCAGCAAGTCGTAGATGGTGTCCGAGTTGTCATCAAACCAGTCTTGGTGGTTCTTTCTCTTAATGCCAATTGTTTGGGCTGCTGCCTCACAAAGAGCCGAGCTGATAAAGTCCCACTTCTGGTCCATGGTTTTCTCAGGCAGACTCAAGAAATGCCCCCCCCCCCCCCCCCAGTTTCTCAACCAGGGAGCGACAAAAATCATTTCTTGCATCCAGATTTACCAGACGGGAGCAATCAAGTTTCCTCCTTTTGGGCCCTTGTAGTTGCAAGGTGAGGGGGGGGGCATACTTGCATGTGGACCTTGGCCACGATCAGCCTGTGATCTGTCCAGCATTCTGCACCTCTCATGGCATGGGTGATGTGGACATCTCTGATGTCACTGCGCCTCACAATGATGTAGTCAATCAGGTGCCAGTGTTTAGAGCGAGGGTGCATCCATGATGTTTTGTATTTGGCCTTTTGCTGGAAGATGGTGTTGGTTATGGTCAGGTTATGCTCAGGGCAGAGAGTGAGCAATCTCACTCCATTTGCATTAGCTTGGCCAACTCCGTGTCTGCCAAGCACTCCACTCCATATCTGGTTGTTCTGACCCACTCTGGCGTTAAAATCTCCAAGTAAACAGATCTTGTCATTTTTGGGGATCCCGCGAAGAGTTTCGTCCAGTGACTGGTAGAAGGAATCCTTGGCCTCACTCTCCGATGGCAGGGTCGGTGCATAGGCACTAAGAAGTGTAGCAAAGCGATTCTTAACCAGGGGGATACGGAGTGTCATCAGTCTCTCATTAACGCCAACAGGTGTTTCACTGAGTCTTGGTAGAAGGGTGTTTTTGATAGCCAGTCCTACACCATGCAGATGTTGTTCTCCTGAGGGGTAACCCCTCCAGAAGAATGTGTAGCCCATCCCTTCCTCTGTTAAAGAGCCCTCATCTAGGAGCCTGGTCTCGCTCAGTGCAGCAATATCAATGTTGTAGCGACTCAATTCAGCAGCAACCAGAGCTGTTCTCCTATGGGGTCTATCAGAACCTCGATCCAGGAGTGTCCTTACATTCCATGTTGCCAGTTTTAGGTTGCATGTTCTCTTTTTATTGTTTCGACCGCAGAGGGGGAATGACCCAACAGGCGCGGTAACCTGTTCAGGCGAAAGATGGGTGGGCAATTTTTTGGCCACTTTTTCTAGGCCCCTCCCCAGTTGGGGTGAGCAGTGCTGTCCTAAATAGGGCTGCTCAATCACACAGGGGTCTGCCGAAAACAGCTGCCACCCCAGCTGTTAGCGACAATAATAGCCCTGTACTGCTGATGTGCAGGGTTATAGCTAGAAGCTCCCAGTAACATTCATACCTGCTCCCGTTGCCACACACTCTGTCGCCACCAGACTTCAATCAGATGTCCAGGAAGGTAAGGCCCACCATGGTCAGAGGTGGACACCTGCGCATTGAATTATTTAGAGTGCCATAGGGGGCGCGCTCTTCCCAATAGCACTGTCGTTGCGATGATGAGGTAAACCCGGTGGCGCGGGTAAGCCCATGACGACCAGTCCCTCAACATGGCTGCAGGAGGCTGCCGGGTCCTTGGTCTTTTAAGTCCCCCCTTTTGCGCACCACCAGCGCATTGCTTTTCTGTCAGGGGTTGCTCCCTTAGCCTTCACCTTAATAGATTACCCACAAGGCAGTGGGGCTATTTACCCATAGTTGGGGCAGGGGTTGATGGGCGTCAGGGCGTGTCCACACAGGGTGGGCCTATACACCGTGTCTCTGGGGCCCCCTGCTGCTCCGAGATCCCCTCCAGTTTAGCCTGGGACCGCAGGGTACCCAGTTACCATGTGTGGCCACGAGGAGGCACTGCAGGGGTCTTGGTGGTGGAGAGGCTATGTACCAGCAGGAGGAGACTTACTAACCTGCACTTATATAGCGCTTTTCTAGTCACAAAGACCACTCAAAGCGCTTTCATTAATACTAACCCTCTATTCTAAGGGCCTATAGGAAACAGATATCTAGGGACAATTTAGAACAGCCAATTAACCTAACATGCATGTTTTTGGCATGTGGGAGGAAACCGGAGAAATCCCGGAGTAAACCCACGCAACACGGGGAGAACATGCAAACTCCACACAGATCACTGTTGGTCGGGGGCTGGGATCGAACCCACGATCCCACGATCCCCACAATCCCCCGGCCAAGGGTAAACTGTGCTGCCGCAGTGCTAACCACTGCGCCACCGTGCAGCCCAGCGCCACCGCACTCAGCTCCTCTTTTCACCCCCAATGGGGGCTAGCTGGTCTATGTTACTATACTACTGCACTAGGCGCTTCGCACGCACCTTGTGTAACCCTGTGTCACACACAGGGGTGTTTTTCACACACACACAAGTAGAGACATACAGTATGTCTCTCGATTCTCTTACAGGTGCAGATATCAGACTCGTGATGTGAACTCTTTAAAAGCATAAATAATTTGTTTTTTGTGTGTTTCTCTGTTTGTTTCAGTTGTGATAGTCTGTTTTCTCTGTTTGTTCCTCTTTCTTTTTCTCCACCTCTGCACCTCCTCACCCAACCCTTGTGAACACTTTAAATCTTTTCAGCTCTCTCCCCCATTCCCCCCTGTCAGGTCCATTGTAAGTAATATAATTTAAATAAAGTATTTCAAATATGAGCAAAGCTCTTTTTGGAAAAGTTAATCTGGCACAGTAAGAGAAGCAGATATCTGTTCTGCTAGCTGCTAGACAGGACAGGGATAAATAAAAGAACACTTTCACCGTGTGATCCTCTGCTCCTCTTTTCCATGACAGCCTCCCTTTCAACCTACAGTCACCTACAGTGCTGAGTTTGTTTCCCACACTGAGCCGTTTATCACTTTTTTACACTTTATCCCCCCCAGTTGAAGCCCAGAGGGGTCGACCGGCGTGGAATTATGTCATGGGTCTGTCCCACTTTTGTAAAATCAACTCCTCCTACAGTTTTGCTCCGATTGTTTTGAAACTTGGTACCATGGTTTGATATACACTGAGGATACACATATTGCAATTTCACTGTCATCGGATGACCTTGAGATCAGAGGTCAGATTTTTCCATAAATCTTCTGAACATAATAACTACAGAAGTATTGATGTAGGTTTATCAAATCCATACAGTAGTTGTATCTAATACACATCTTGGATGATTTACGCCTTCACCTAACTATGGGTTTGGGTTCAAGGAGTCAAAGTTCAAAGTTAGCATTGAAGAAGAATCCATCTCTATTGTCATTCAAGCCATTCAGCCAATCATGTACAGTAGAACAAAATTAGGTTTCTCTACATGTTTATCACATGTAGAATCACAGGGGTTGCTGCCATGCAAGGCGCCACCGCAAACAACTGCAGTTGTACTATGGTAAATGTTACATTTACTGTGACTATAAAATGAGTAAAGCTACGGCCACCAAACCTGGTATACAGGTTCACCTTAGGATCCTGACCTCTAACTATGGGTTTGGGGTCAAAAGGTCAAAGGTCAAGATTAGCATTCCTTATTCCTTATTACTGTACAACAAGTAAAGTTAGGGTCACCAAACTAGGTAGACAGGTTCAATCTGAGACCATAACCTCTTACTAGGGGTTTGGGGTCAAAAGGTTAAAGGTCAAGGTTTGCACGCCCAATGATCTTTTACTAAAGGACATCTAAAATTCTCTAGGGAAGGGATGGACAACTTTGGTGTAGTGAGGGCCACAAATTGTTTTCCTCACTTCCCAAGGGTCAGATTTACATATACGTAGATCTGGTGGTGACCATATTTCCTACAGGGCTTCATTTCAAGATCTTGCCCTCCAACTATGGGTTGTATACTTTGTTGTATATTCATAGATGATGGGTTTATCATAAGTTGGTTCTGCAACAGTAATTATATTGAAAAGTTGAAAACTGCTCTCCGTCAGTATTGGGATCTTCAAAGAGAACAAAGGTGGGGGATATTGCACTTACCTCAGAGTGCTCTTGTTATTTTATGTTTGGGTGCTTATTCCACTAATGGTTAACGGTAGAGGAAGTGGCAGAGAAGTGTTTGTCAGTGGTGGCCAGAGAGAAACTTTAAGGTGCTGCCAGAGAAAACCTTTGCAGTGGTGCAAACACCTCCATGCAATACGCCTGGAATATGCCTGCATGTGAAAAATGTTTTTCGTGCCTGTTATAAATGTTTTCTCAGAGTGAGAAATCATGCTATTTGTATGAGTTTTAGGTGAGTCTATTGTCATGATCAGGCAAGCGTGCCTTCCCCTTACCTTCCTGTCTCTATTTTCTTTCTCCTCGGCTCATCAAGGGCGTCATCACCATAGCAGTCTGTTGCAGGCGACAGTGACTGTTTCATTTAGGTCTGATCAGATTCCTCTATGCAGCTCCATTCCCCGCCCTCTGCTGCCAGGAACTCCCAACCCTGCCAACCCGAGCGACGTTCGAGCCAGTATGAGTTGCTTTCTGACTGGCCATTTCATGAATTTTCTTGCATAGTATTTGAGTACCGCTAGCTTTTACCGGACTAGCAGCACATTCTTGGCAGATAGAGGTATTATCAGTAGCAAGGACAGGCCAAGACAAACTGAATCCAGTAACTGTTGCAGTGACTGACCTGATGATAGGTTTGTTTATCTCTGCTCTTTGTGTAGTGCATGTCACAATGCACTGACTGGCAAAAGTCCACCAAAGACCTTGTGACAGATGTGCTTATATGCCAGGATGTCCATTCTCACCCCGTGTAACTGGGAGTGGTCCACCACACACCTGTGACAGATATTGTTTTGTTTTTTTCCACAATATTTTTATTGAACCTTTTTTCAACAAACATGACACCAACAATCAAACCCCAACACTAAAACAAACCAAAAAAAAAAAAAAAAATTCCAAAAACACCATCAACCGTTAACAAAACAAGTCAAACAATGCTCCTCTGTTTAACCTAGGTAATCCATTGCATAAGTATACATTCACCAATTTGGAAATCACAAGGTCCACACACATCATTCACCTTCTTCTTCAGTAGTTATGTTTAGTTTCTTTAAATAATCAATGAAAGGTCTCCATATATTCTCAAACACATTTTCCTTTAATTTCAATATGTATGTTATTCTTTCTAGTGGAAGGTTTGTTAACATCTGTCTTAACCACTGAGTCACATCTGGTCTATGAGTCTTTTTCCACAGCAGTGCAATACATTTTTTGGCGTTAAGCAAACTGAGGTCTATGAATGTTCTTTCACTCTTATTAAAGTTATGCTTTTCTGGATACAGACCCAACAAAAACAATTTAGGATTCAATATGAGTTGTTTTGAAATTATTTTTTCAATTGTTACCCTCACCTCTTCCCAAAACATTCTAATTTTTCTACATTCCCAAAAACAATGAAATAGAGTTCCTTTACTTTCCATACATTTTGTGCACGTATCTGGTATGTTTTTGTTATATCTATTTAACTCCACCGGTGTAACATACATCCGCATTAACCATTTAAAATGTATCAATTTAAGACGTACATTTATTGATTTGGTTTGAGCTTCTGTGCAAGCCAATTCCCATTGTTCCTCTGAAATTTCAATTTGTAGGTCTTCTTTCCAATAATTCATTCTTTTCTGTGAGTTTTCACTTGAGGATGATATCAGTGAGTTATAGAACTCTGAAATAATACCCTTTCTCTTACTATTTTTCGTCAAAATTTTTTCCAAGCATGAATAGGTAGGACGGGTGAGAGCATTATTTTGATTTGATCGAATGAAATTCCTAAGCTGAAGATATTTTAAAAAATGTGCTCTATTAAGATTAAATTTAGCCCTCAGTTCTTCAAAAGACATTATGTTGTCTGAACATGCTAAATATAAGTCTTGAATCTTTTGAATCCCTTTTAAATTCCATAATTTAAATACAGCATCCGCTCTCTCTGGTGTAAAATATTGATTACCCCATATTGGGCTAAATTGTGACAATAAGTGCGGTTCTTTTAAATATTTTTTGATTTCATACCATATTTTGATCATATGCTTTACAATTGGATTTTTAACTTGTTTCTGTAATTTTTTAGCCGAGTCTGAGTATATGAATAAGGGAAGAGGTAAAGGTAAATTGTATGATTCCATCTCCGTCCAGTGAGGGAGATCATTTGATGAAAAATAATATGTCATAGACCTCAGTTGTGCTGACCAGTAATACAACATAAAGTTTGGACATTTCAGACCTCCACGATCAAATGGCAAATATAGTAAGGCCAGACGTAATCTAGCCTTCCTATTGTTCCATATAAATTCCACTAACTTTTTTTTAATTCTTGAGAATAGATCTGAAGGTGGTGGTAAAGGAATGTATTGAAATAAATATAGCATTTTGGGTAAGATATTACTTTTAAGTATATTAATTCTCCCGATCATCGACATTGGCAATGACATCCATCTCTGAAGCAACTCATTAATATCTGTCATTAAGGCTTCATAGTTGATACTAGCGGCTGATTCTAACTTAGGCACAATTTGAATTCCTAAGTATTTAAACTGATTTACAACATTGAATTGATTTACCTCAGGAGCTGGGTGCTTTCTCTGGGTTTCATTTAGCATTAATATTGAAGATTTATTTTTATTTATTTTATATCTTGATATTTCCCCAAAGTTCTTTATTATATTTAACAAGGTCGGAATTGATTTTTTAAGATTTGACATAAACAAAATTATGTCATCAGCATACAGGGAGATTTTATGTTCTATTTGTCCTACTTTAATTCCATATATTTGTGGATGTAAACGCACTGCCATCGCCAAAGGTTCAATTGCCATAGTAAACAGTAAAGGCGAAAGTGGGCAGCCTTGTCGACAACCTCTATTAATTTTTATTGATTTTGAGATATTGCTATTTGTTAGGATTTCTGCTGTAGCATTATTGTATATTATCTGAACCCATTTTATGAAATTCTTTCAAAGTCCAAACCTTTGTAAAACTTTAAAAAGAAAGGGCCATTCGACCCTATCAAAGGCCTTTTCAGCATCCAATGATAGGAGAGCTGTGTCCGGAGCTTCTTTATTAGAATAAATTATATTAAATAATCTTCTTACATTATGGAAGCCTTGTCTTCCCATTATAAAGCCATTCTGATCTCGGTTAATTATATTTGGTAATATTTCTTGTAGTCGTCTTGCTAAAATTTTACAGATTATCTTAAGGTCTGCATTTAATAGGCTTATTGGTCTCATGTTTTCACATTTATTAGAAGGTTTACCTGGTTTTGGCAACAGTATAATTAAGGCATTATTTATATATGGCGGTAATTTACTATTTTGAAATGCTTCTAAAACCATTTCCAAAAATGGTTTTATTAATTTATTCTTAAATTTTTTATAGAGGTCAACTGGAAGACCGTCAGGTCCCGCACTTTTTCCTGATTTCATATTATCAATGGCTAGCCCAACTTCTTCTTGACTAATTTTTGACTCCAGTATCTCCCTGTTTTCATTTGGAATACATGGTATAGATAATCCGTCCAAAAACCCATTTAGTTTTGTTAAGTCAGTTTCATTTTTTGTATCATATAGTTTTTCATAATAATCTCTAAAGGCACTGTTAATTTCTAAAGGATCTACGACTGCCTGTCCGTTACTTATAATACTGGTAATTGGTGTTTTAAATTCTAATTGTTTAATCTGCCATGCCAATAATTTTCCTGATTTTTCACCTTGTTCATAAAAGGTTTGCTTCAATCTTAGAAGACTCGAGGCAGCTCTATTTGCTGATTTTTTGTCATATTCAGCTCTCAGAATCAGTAATTCATTCGCTAATTTGGGATTACTTCCTGCATACACTTTTTCTTGAAGGATTTTTATTTTACGTTCCAATTGGACTCTCTTCTCTCGAGTCTTCCTAGATTTTGAACCTGTATAACTAATAATATGCCCCCTAATAAAAGCTTTGAAAGCTTCCCACTTTATACATGCTGATGTTTGTGTAGTGTTGATATCAAAGAACTCATCTATCTGTTTTTCTATGTACTTAACAAATTCCTCATCTTGAAGCCATTTATGCTGAAATTGCCACCTACCAGGAACCTTTGTCAATTTCTTATCTACATATATTATACAGCAGGGTGCATGATCAGAAATCACAATGTTATCATAGAAACAATTTTGAATCTTGGACCTTAATTCCATAGAGATCAAAAAATAGTCAATACGTGAAAATGTCTTGTAGGTGTTAGAATAACAAGAATAGGCTTTGACTTGTGGTTTCATTTCTCTCCATATATCTAGCAATCTCAATTCTTTCATAAAATGATTAATGGTCATCCTACATCCATTGTGCGTACAGTCCTGTCCTGTTGACCTATCTATACTGGGATTCAATGTACAGTTAAAATCCCCTGCTATTATATATAGCCCTGTGAGTGATGCTAAAGTAAGAAATAAATTAACAAAGAAGCTTTGATCATCTATATTGGGACCATATATGTTCACCAGATTTATATTTTCTAATAACAAAGATCCTTGGATGATTAGATATCTTCCCAATTTATCTCCAATTACATTTTTCACTTGAAATGGGACTGATTTATGTATGAGAGTCATAACTCCCCTGGCTCGGGATGAAAACGATGAGGTGAATACACTTCCCTGCCATCTCCTCCCTATTCTTTTTACATCCTCCTCTATTAGATGAGTTTCTTGTAAAAACACAATTTTTGAACCTATGTCTTTTATTTTATTCAAAACTTGTTTAAGTTTTTTTAGGTTTTGTAGACCTCTGCAATTCCATGATGTTAAATTAAGCTTAACGCTTTGGTCTATGAGCAATAAAGAGTTTGAGATTACCTTGCAATATAAACATGCTCATACAGAGAAGCAAAAACATGGATGGTTGAACATTCATCCCACAGACTACACACAAACAAATTCCCCCTCCCCACATTCGTGGTAATCCCCCCAAAATCAAAAAAAAAAATTCCGTCTCCCGTTATAGCCTGAATCTGCTCCTCCCCCGTGAGGATCAGTCAAACCACTCACTCTTTCCTCCTCTCAATCACCCTGACTCTGCTACTTTAAATGACATGACAATAACTCTCTTCTGTAGTTTTTCCAATTTAACTCCAAAATTTTATAGCAACTTTGTACATCATAGCCTTTTTTTTTTTTTAATATATCATACCATCTATATTTTGTAGAAATGCTATATATTTCAAATCAATCAGATACTTGAACACTTGCTTAAATATTCTACCTTTTATATCTTGTTCTTGCTTCATGCTTGGCTCTCGCCAGTCTCTCCTTGGATCTGCTTAATGAGTTCCTGCGCCTCCTGAGGGGTCTTAAAGACTTGGGTTCTCCCTTTATACGTGACCAGCAGTCTTGCAGGATAAATCACCCTGTGACGAATTCCAAGGCTACGCAGCTCTTTACGGGCGGGGTCTAACTGTTTCCTTAATTGTTGGATTCCTGCGGCCAAATCTGGGTAGAACCGCACCTGTTGGTCCTGGTATTTAATTTCTCCTTTAGTGCGGGCTGCGCTGGAGACCGTCATCTTGTCCCTGTAGTGAAGGAACTTTATTATCAGCGTCCTTGGTGTTGTCTTCTTATCTCTCGATGGGCCTATTCGGTGTGCGCTTTCCAAGACGACTGATGACTGTAGATCCGCATTATCCAGCACCTCTGGGATCCACTTCTCCAAAAAGGAACACGCATCCTGTTCCTCCGCCCCCTCCGGAAGGCCCACAAGCCTTAAATTATTCCGTCTAGACCGGGATTCCAAGTCCAAGACGTTTTCTTCCAGACGTTTATTCTTTAATTCCAATGTTTGGACCTTTAATTGCAGGCTGTTGACGTCATCTTCAGCGTTAGAGATCCGGAGCTCCACCTGCGTTATTCGCTCCATACAGTCGCTTATTTCTTTTCTCATAGCTTCAATCGCAGCTATAATCCCATCAAACTTAGACGAAAAGTCTGTTCTCATAGCGCTGATGGCAGCAAGGACCGCATTCGTTCCTTCGGCAGTCACCGCACCACCGCTAGCTCCCTCCTCAGCCATGGTCACAGGTGTTTTATCTGCTGCGTCATGAGCGTGGAAATCTGTTAACTTGGCTTGTTTCGTCGAATCAGTTTTTCCTCCGCCTGATTTCACAGCCTTAGTTTTTACCATATCCGCCTCCAAACGCTAGAGCAGGTTTTTGTTCCAATTGGGAGAGTTTTAGCCAACTTTTTTTTATCATTAGGAGCAGAGCAGAGTGGAGCACACCCTTCTAAGTGGCCACCATAACCGGAAGTCCGATATTGTTTTTAGTTCTGCCAGGATGCCCAGTTTCACCATCCACGCACTCGGAAGGGATGGGTTGCCGGTTGAGTCGCCGACGGCCCAACCCACGAGACATGTATTACCGGTTTTCATGGTTATCCGGTAGCAAACAAACCAATGCCTGACCTGACAGACAAGGGCACTTGCATGATTACACACCTGCTTCCTCCTGATTCTCCAGCGTATCAGTGTGTTAAGAGCTCTCCGCTGGATCGTTTGGTTTGTGCCGTCTTTCGGCACAAACGTCTGGTTTGTGCCATCTTTCAACTAATGTTCTTGTTGCGAGGCAAACTCTTCACCTCTTCAAGTTGTCTTACCTTTTTGTACTCCTCTTCTCTCAGGTTTGCTGCCGCCTACAGTGGTGCATCTCCGGAGCTGTGTTTGCCCGCTCACCTGAATCATCTCCCTCCAGGACAATGGCTTCTCCACCTAGGTCCTCCAGTCACTCCTCCTCCGTCACTGCCATCATCAATCCACCGTCTCTTCCACCATGCTGAAGTCACTGCTGGGCTCTCTGCCAGTATCGTAAGATCTATATCCTCAGCAGTTATTATCCAGTGCGCCATATTCATTACTAACCCTTCCCGCACCTGATTGTCCTTGTGAAATGGTTGCCTTGCACTTAAGTCTCATCAAAATCCTAACTCATGACAGAATGATCCAGCCAGGATCGAGGCTTAACGGGCACAGCCTCAGAACAGTCAGCGCTCTTGCATTTTGAATCCATGGAGCACCAGGTCATGTTTTTGTTGGAGCAGCTCTAAACTATTACTCAACAACTGAGCACGGTTACAGAGCATTTGTGTCAGCTTCCTGGTGCGGCCGCTCCCCCTCCCGTACCTGCTTTCCCGGCAGCCCCTGTTTTCTTCAGGACTATCTCCATCCCCACGCTTGCACCATATGGGGGTAGGTGAGGGGGTGGAAGGGGGTCCTGTTACACTGCCGGATGTATTTTCAGCAGATGAATGGAGAATACATGGATGATTCAGAGAAAATACAGTTCCTGACCGTAGTACTCCGCAACCGGGAACTCAAGTGGGCTCAGTCCATCTTGGGTGGCGGGGAGAGGTCCCAATATACTTTTGAATGCTTCGGTCAGGAATTTTCCAAGGCATTTGATCACACGGAGAGTGAGGGTAACATCACTTGTAAGTTGCTGGGGATCAGGCAGGGGAGTCAGTCAGTTGCCAACTACTCTGTCGAGTTTCGGGTCGCTGTGGAGGACTCTGAGTGGAATGACACAGTGCTATGTAGCATCTTCCTCTGGAGATTGAATATCAACCTCTGTTACAAACTGGCTATTCGGGTGAACACCTCCTGTTTGGATGAATTGATCACCCAGGCAGTGGCCCTAGACAACTAGTTCCAAGAGCGCACTGCAGATAAGAGGATCGCTGCTTCCTTGACTGCCCCATGGCCGGTCCCCCAGCAACTTCGCGCTGTATCCACAGTGCCACATCTGGAGCCGATGGCCCTTGCTAGGGCTCATCTGAGTCCGGAGGAACACCGGTGCTGGGAAAAGACATGGGTGTGTATGTACTGCGTGGCCACTGAGTTTGTACTGCATGGCCACTGAGTCGGCACCGGGAGCTGAGTGCAAAACCTCTGCTCTTGTAGATTCTAGACCTGAGCAAAACTTCATTCATCAGGAACTGATTCAAAAATTTCAGATTCCCACCAAGAACCTCTCAACACCAGTTAATGTCTCCAACTAATCTGGTAGTAGTCTTGCGGCAGTGACCCGACAAACTGATCCCATTTTGGTCACTTTGTCTGGTAACCACTGCGAGACAATCAAGTTTTTTGTGTTGCCACAGTCGTTGACTACAATGATTTTGGGGTATCGGTGGCTTCACAAACATCAACCCATAATCAACTGGGCCCAGGGTTCAATTTCTTCCTGGAGATCATTCTGTTTGTCGCTGTGTCTCCAATCTGCTGCTTGCTCTCTCTTCCTCTCTTCTCCCCTTCGGCTGAGCAGCCGCATGCCCAAGGTCTACCATGACTTAGGGGAGGTCTTTAGCAAGTCAAGGGCCCTATCTTTGCCACCTCATCGGTCCTATGACTGCTCTAAAGTCATATAAAGTAATGACAAAGCTCCAGGCAGTGAACTGAGCAGATCAGCAAAGAACAAACATAAACGCTCTACGGTTCATTGGAGAGTAGAATAAATAAGAATATGGACCCAAGGTGCTCCCAGTTGAGACTAAGGAGCGGGGGTGGGGGAATACAAAATAAACCAGGGTTCTCCCAGGTGAGACTGAGGAGTGGGATGAGGAATAGAAGATAAAGCAGTGCGCTCCCAGGCAAAACTAAGGAGCAGTGGGGAAACTGTACTTACAAAGTCTCGATAGAGTGGGCCATGCTCTTGAGTAGGAGTTGACAATCCAATGAACCGGCGAGCAGCAGGTGAACAAGAAGAGCTTAAATAACAGGTGAGAAAACAAGCTGAGTGAACACAGGTGTGAGTGAGTGTGTGTGTCTGTGTGTGTGTGAGTGTGAGTGTGGGCTGAACTGAGTGAGCACAGGTGTGAGTGAGAGTGTATATGTGTGTGTATGTGAGTGTGTGGACTAAGCTGAGAGGTAGAAGCAAACAGTAATTAAATTCAGCTGTCAAACAATGACAGGACAGGGAGGCATGGCTGACAGGAGGCAGGGCAACCCCGAAAGGTTCCCTGACAGCTGCCAGTCAGAAAATAAGTGAAAACAAACCAAAACATAAACAGACAAATAGCACACACCAGAATATGACAGGAGAAATAAATGTAGCCACAAACCCATGAAGCTGTTTTTGAAAAAAATCCAAACCCTGTTCATCACAGAGCCCCCCTCTCAAGGGGTTTACACCAAACACCCAAACAGAGTAAAAGCCCCCCACCCCCACCCCCACCCCAGCAGGAACTACCACAAACTACTCAGTTCGGGTGGTGGGGAAACAGGCCATGAGGGAACAAAAAACAATGCAACTCAAGACCCAAAACAACAAAAACACAAAATCACCACTCCCCTCCCCCAGTTCTGGAGCAAGAGGCTTGGGAGGCCGCCCAAAGTCCCAGGCCCCAAAGTCAGAATGGTGAGGCCAGTCAGGTGGCCTGCCAGCATCCCAGGCCAGCTGGACAATAAGGAGGAATGAGTCAGGTGGCCTGACAGGGTAACTTTGCCACCAAGCCCAATGGCACAGTTCATCAGGCAGCTGGCCTGGGATTTTCAGCATCCGGCTCAGGAGAGGTGGCCCAGGTGACGGCTCCCCAACAGGGAGACCCACAATGGGAGGGGAAAGCAGAGGAGACGGAACCCCGGCTTCGGGTAGTGGGGAGGGGGGAACCAGCATGCGTTTTGCTGTCTTGAGCTGGAGGGTAGCTGCACCCATGAGGGTTACGGTGTGGGACATAGCCACACTCCCTGTGATCCCGGCTTGGAACAAGGCAGCACCCGTGGTGGCTCCGGCTGGAGATCAGCAGCACCCACAGTGGGCCCTGGCTGGGCCATGGTTGCACCCTTGGTGGGCCCCAGCTGGGCCATGGTTGCATCGACGGTGGCTCCAGGTAGCAGCATGGCACCACCCACGGTGGCTCTGGGCTTGAGCTCTCCAGCCCACTTGGTGGCTTCGCACTGGAGCAACGCTGCACTCTCGGTGACTTCGGTCTTGGGCAGTGCTGCATCCTCAGTAGACGAGCCAACCGGTGAGAGCAGCAGACCAAGAAGTCACTCCACCAATGGGAACCCAGGCGGGGATGACGGGGGTGGACCCACATCGCCCTCAATGGCGATGGCAGCTGGAACCTCAGGGACCTTGGGGGGCAATCCTGGATCCTCGTTTGCTTCTGGTGGCACTGGCTCCTCTCCAGTGACCCTGGGAGAAAGTTCAAAGTCAACACAGAAGGGAGAGGGGTCAGGGTCACCAGCAGCGGCGGAGCCCGGCGAGGTGAGCTCAGGCACAGCCGGCGACTTCCCCCGGAGCTCCTCACCAAGAGCCAGGAAAGTTTGCTACAACATAGAAAATAGAAAGACAATAGACAGCACTCACCTTAGCTTGAGCTCCACCGCCGTCCAGGACTCCGACGATCCAGGTGGCGACAGGTCAACTGGCTTAGAAAATGCTGCACCCACAGAGGGCCTGGCCTGGGTCAAAGCTGCACACACGGAGGTCCCAGGTTGGGACCGAACCCCCACAACAACCTCTACTGGGGAAGCTGGACAAAGGATGACCCCAGCAGTAGGCGAGGCTGGACTTGTGATGTCCGTAGGTGGTGAGTCCCGATCCATCAGTGCTTCAGGCTGGAGCAGATCCTTCCCGGTGACCCTGGGATGAGACTCAGAAACAACAGAGGGAGAGACAAGGTCAGGATCGCCGGCAGCGGCAGAGCCCAGTGAGGTGAGTTCAAGTGCAGCTGTCTGCAGCACCCGGCTCTCCTCCCCAAGATCCAGGTAAGATTGCTCAAATACAGAAGGGAGAGAAACAAATGAGAGCACTTGCCTGGACTCGGGCTCCACCACCGTCCAGGACTCTGTCAATCCTGACAACAATGTTGTGGGCCCAACCTCAAGGCGGTCCAGCGCAGGTTTCTTCTCTGCTGCTGCGGTCTCCGCAGCAGACTTGGTGGTGTCAACAGTCCATGTACTCCCAGGCTAAGTGACCCACACCGGTGATTCATCCGGCATGACGGCTGGGATTCCACTCACCACTGGTGCCGGAGTATGGTCCTCCAGGGCCACAAGCTCCTCCTCCGTCTGATGGCTTGGTTCAGGTGCCGGTGAACTCTCGAATGCAAATGGAGAGGAAACAGAGAGGATTGGTGAGGGGTAGTAATATGCCACTGGTGCAGAG
Organism: Pholidichthys leucotaenia; assembly: GCA_020510985.1. Taxonomy (NCBI): domain Eukaryota; kingdom Metazoa; phylum Chordata; class Actinopteri; order Cichliformes; family Pholidichthyidae; genus Pholidichthys; species Pholidichthys leucotaenia. The sequence continues at coordinate 212,317,197 of CM035838.1, forward strand.
AATTCAGTGGACTGCAGAACCTGAGTCTTTTGACCAGGGATGAGGAAAGAATGCTCATCAATAACAAAAAAGGAATGAGAAAGAACTTGCCTGTTCTCCTGGTTCGTGATGTTTCCAGTGGTGCCTTGAGCATTTTCATCCCTCTCCGTGTCCCTGGCGGGCCTGGGCTCCTCTGTAGGCGGCGGAGAAGCCCCCAAGCAGGCATGGAGGTGGATGGATCCGGGAGAAAAATGACCCTACCCCCATTGGTGTATGTAAATGCTGCTGCGGAGGAGATGTGTGCTGGTGAAGAAGCTGGAGGATAAAACGGCTTTTCAAAAGAATTCTCCTCCTCCTGTGAGAGAGGGGTTGCTGGCTGAGAGATGGTATAAGTCTTCGGGCAAGACCTCCGGGAACGGCAACAATGTGGAGGAGAAGTGGGCTCCAATGTTCCTCCTACAGGCCAAAAACATGCAGGTTAGGTTAATTGGAGACTCTAAAGTGGCCCTAGGTGTGAATGTGTGTGAATGGTTAAGGGATAGCACCGTACCGTGGCTGCTTCATCTATCCAGGTGGATGCCCTTAATTTCCCCTCTGGGGATCAATAAAATACACAAAATTAAAAAATTAAAAATAAAAAAAATGTTAGAGCTGGCTCGACTTCAGGCAGGAGCGCCGGTTCCCTCGGAGAAAGCTCCACTAACTCCCACGCCAATTCCGGGAGGAGCCACGGCTTCTGCCAGCAACACAAGTCTGCATTCTTCCAATTCCTCTGTAGAGGGAGAGGGCCAGGGCTCTGGAGAAGGAAGCGGGGCTTTCGCGGGAGAGACTGGAGGCTTCTTATGATGGACGCGCTTCTTCGTCAGGGAAGACGGTTCCGGTGATGGGGTTTCCTCCAGCGGCAGGGGGTACACAGAGCTGAGTGCGTCTGTAGCCTCTGAGTTATTCCATAGGATAGGGAACGCCTCCATTACCCATGTCGTGCTGTCCGACCCTCCTGGACCATCTTCGGGGAAAGGGAAGCCTGCATCTGCGCTAGGATGACCTCCAGAGAGTACACTGCCTGCTGCTCCTCCGTCCATGGCGAGCTCAATGTCGGTGAGTGGAAAGACACAGAAAAATGAAAAAAACAACACACAACTCAACCACTGGGTTTTCTCATTTCTGGGCAGTTAATTCTGGCAGGAGAGACTAAATATCCAAATTCAGGATAGAGTTTTGAGTATTTATTGAGTATAAAGTAATGACAAAGCTCCAGGGAGCGAACTGAGCAGCTCAACATGTCACATGGGATGAGACGCCGGGTCCCGGCGCTCAGCCCATATTCCTTTTCATCCCTGCCTCTCATTTAGCAGCGTCTCAGCTGGCTCCCAGCTGTCAGTGTCACGGGACGGCTGGGGCCAATTAACCCTCATCAGCTGGGGCGCTGCTAATGAGGATAAAATGGAGCAGCCTCGATCACTCGGGGCGGTGACATACAGCACTGTTAGACTGAAGCCCCTACGTCTGGTGTCAGTCCTCTACTCCTCTTACAGCATTCCTATGAGTGTTACCCGCTGTGAGTATTTATGCCTCATACCCCTAGGCCCGGTGCTGGCGCCTTACTCCTGTCTTGTACAACTCGTGAGTGTTCCTCTGTATGAGTATCTGTGCTTTCCTTGTCCCTCACCCCTTGCCTACAATAAACATCACAACTCACTGGCTCGCCCTCGGCTCTCATTGTGTGGCTCCCTAGAGCCACACATAACAGTATGTCGCCGCCAGACGAGTTGCAGGCGGCCGTGAGTTTGTGTGGACTCGTACCTTCCTGTCCGGGTGTAAGCGCCGTTAGCAAGCCGTCTCCCAGGAGTCACGTCCGACGCCAGGGCGACGAGCTGAGGTCCATCCCGGAGGCTGTCGACAGGATGCTCTTCACCCTGCACGACGCCTCCAACGCGAGACGCTAGCATCTGGACCATGCTGAGAGCCTCCTGGACACTTTGCCTAGTCATTTTTACCATCCTGAGGCCAGTGCCAGGAGAGACGCCATGGTCGCACTGCGAGAGGAGCTCCGCGGGTTGGAAGGAAACCCCGGCAGGAAGCCAAAGTGGATGACGTTGCCCCCCGCTTCGGGAACCCGTTCCTGCTTCCATTCCAGCCCGGGAGTTCGCGCCGCCCAGAGGGCTTTCCCGGTTCTGCACCACGTCACCCGGGATTCCCCTGAAGGAGCCGCAGCTAACAGCAGTTATGTCCGGGGCCGAGCGGCTGTCGCGAGCTCCACTGTGCTTCCAGTTTCCATCTTCAGGCATGTGGCGGCGGCAGTGAGATTGGTGGAGAGGACTCCAGGGCTACGAAGCTTTCCCGTGCTCAACGCCTTCCTCGCCTCGATCTCTGATCAGGAGCGACGATTCCTGGGTCCCCCCCTCGCTTCGTCCCCTGGGAATAGCCGTCATCACAACGCCCAGGCGCCTCCGCACGACTCCCGTCCGGATCCAGTTCCGGGTTGCCGCCAGGACCTTTTCCCCCACGCAGCTGTCATCTCTTTGTCTCGTCAGCATGGAGATTTCACAGCCCCGTTCCTCGAGCCTCTTTCCCCCGCTGTCATCCCGAGGCATTCGGGCTGGCTCATCCCGGCTGTTATCCCCTCCTCCTCGACATGCTTCCTGACTGCTGTGTGTGCCTGGAATCCTGACCTGGCGTGCCCTCTTCTGGAGACGACATGAGGGATCCCCAGATGTCTTCCCAGGGGGTCCTCCGTTATCGCCCGGCGGGGAGGGGAAGAAGCGATGTCTACGACAGCAGGCCCCACCCGACCTCCAGGAGGCAGGCAAGTCCCAGTTGTTTCACATCAGTTTTGTGATTTGCTCTGTCATACCCCTGGAGGTGGAGTTTGGAGTTCGCAGCTCCCTGAACTCCCACCACCTGCTGTAACCTGTGATCTCAATCCTGCATCCTCTGTGTCTCTCTCCGTCGAGCGGTCCCCGGCTCCGGGTCGACGTCGTGGGACGAGGAGGGGGCCTGCGGTTCTGGTTCTGCAGCTACGTTGTGGACGGAGGAGGACTGACTGCTGTGTGGAGTCTGCGCCCATGACCAAAAGTCCCCGGATCTCCACGGAGGAGCGGTTCGGTCCAGTGGGACGAGGTTCTCCTGTCATCATGCCGTGTTGACCGTCGGCGTGGTTACCAACGCTGGAGGAACCTCAAGCTGCGCTGACCATCGTGCCGGCTGTGGGGCCCGACGCAGCTGAGTGGGAGCCTGACAACGACCTCCTGATGATGGACCCTGGATCTTCGCAGTCCTGGACGGCGTCAGAACCCGAGATCAGGCGAGTGCTCTCCTTTCTTTCCTCCCTTCTTATCTGTGAGCACTTTAGCCTGTCTCTAGGGGAGATGAGCCGGGTGCAGCTGCCTGCTGCGTCCGAGCTCGTCTCGCCGGGTTCTGGTGCTGCCGGTGATCCTGATCCCGGTTCTGTTTTCTCTTCTGAGCCTTCTTCCAGGGTCGCCGGCGAGGAGTTGCCATTCCTCGTGGTGCTGAAGGGTCCAGGTTCAATGTTGGAGGTCAGTTCTGGTGCGGTGCCGACCCAGTCGGGGTCCGTCGTGGGTGCTGCTCCAGCGGTGTTCGGCGTGGATTCGCCCGAGACCCAATCGGGGTCCGACGTGGGTGCTGCTCCAGCGGCGTTCGACGTGGGTTCGCCTAAGGCCTCTTCCACCGGGGTCCGCTTTGACCCTTCGCCCGTCTCAATGGTCCTGGTGGCTGAGTGATGCGGGTCGGCGGCTCGACCTGCAAGACTTCCGGTTCGGCGATCTGCTCCAACCCCCCGACGAACTGTGTTTGCTTCTGGGTGGCCTGGTACGGCTACCAGTGGACTGGTTTCTTGGGACCTGGGTCTGGAGTTGGCCATCCGAACATTTCCCTTTCCCCGGTTCGCCAACTGGACAATGGGCGGGGAGACCTCCGGAGCCATCTCGGCCATTTTGGACTCTGCCTGCCATATTCCTCGGGTGTCGCCTACCCTTTTGCTGTTATTAAGGTCACTCGGGGGTAATCTTTTGTCCTTTTGGTGAATGTATATATTTATAGTGCTGTGTATTGTGTTTTTTACTGATTGTACTCAGCATTTTTCTCCCTATTGTTTGCCTTGATCTTAGCCTTGCCCGTGCGTTATGGAGTTATGTGTTTTATTCTTTTCCCAACCGTACTCTGTAATTGCCCATCAGTTCCTGTCACCTTTTTTTTTTTTTTGGTGGGTTTTGTTTCTCTCCCTTTGCCCGATCTGCTTGTTATTTGTATGTTCTTGAGTAATGTTTTTTTTTTTTTTTTTTTTTTTTTATCTGTTCCCGTACTCAGTTTTCTCCCCAACTGTGTCCTGGGTTAATTTTTTTCCCCCGTGTAATATGGAGTATTGTATTTGTGTTTTCTCTCTCTGGTACTCTGTATTCACTCATGGTTTTTTTCTCTTTTCTTTTTCTCCGCTTCTCTCCCTCCGGTTCTGCCTCCCTGCCGCCCACCCTAGGTGGGGGGGGGGGGGGCTGGGATGTTCCTGGTCGTTCAGAGCCCGACCGTGAGGGGGAGGCTCTGTCACATGGGATGAGACGCCAGGTCCCGGCGCTCAGCCCATATTCCTTTTCATCCCTGCCTCTCATTTGGCAGCGTCTCAGCTGGCTCCCAGCTGTCAGTGTCATGGGACGGCTGGGGCCAATTAACCCTCATCAGCTGGGGCGCTGCTAATGAGGGTAACATGGAGCAGCCTCGATCACTCGGGGCGGTGACATACAGCACTGTTAGACTGAAGCCCCTACGTCTGGTGTCAGTCCTCTACTCCTCTTACAGCATTCCTATGAGTTTTACCCGCTGTGAGTATTTATGCCTCGTACCCCTACGCCCGGTGCTGGTGCCTTACTCCTGTCTTGTACAACTCGTGAGTGTTCCTCTGTATGAGTATCTGTGCTTTCCTTGTCCCTCACCCCTTGCCTACAATAAACATCACAACTCACTGGCTTGCCCTCGGCTCTCATTGTGTGGCTCCCTAGAGCCACATGTAACACAACAAAGAACAAACATAAATGCCTTATGGCTCATTGGAGAGTAGAATAAATAAGAATATGGACCCAAGGCGCTCCCAGGTAAGACTGAGGAGCGGGAGGGAAAAATACAAAATAACCAAGGGCGCTTCCAGGCGAAACTGAGGAGCGGTGGGGAAACTGTACTTACAAAGTCTCGACAGAGCGCCCCATGCTCTCAAGTAGGAGTTTACAATCCAATGAGCCGGCAAGCACCAGGTGAACAAGCAGAGCTTAAATAACAGGCGAGAAAACGAGCTGAGTGAGCACAGGTGTGAGTACGTGTGTGGAGGTATGTGTGAGTGTGAGTCTGGGCTGAACTGATTGTGCACAGATGTGAGTAAGAGTGTGCATATGCTGTGTGAGTGTGTTGGCTGAGCTGAGAGGTAGACGCAAACAGTAATTAAATTCAGCTGTCAAGCAATGACAGAAGAGGGAAGCATGGAAGCCAGCTGACAGGAAGCAGGGCAACCCCGAAAGGTTCCCTGACAGCTGCCAGTTAAAAAATAAGTGAGAACAAACCAAAACATAAACAGACAAATAAAAGGCACCAGGTTATGACAGGAGAAATAAATCCTGCCACAAAGCCATGAAGATAAGATAAGATAAGCCTTTATTAGTCCCACAATGGGGAAATTCCAGGGTTGCAACAGCACAGGGATAGCAACACTCAGAGCAACAATCAGAAGGCAAGAGAAAAAAGAAACAAGAGCAGCAAGTATACATAATATATATATATATATATATATATATATATATATATATATATATATATATATATATATATATATATATATACACACACACACAGTGCGCAGCATTGTAACTGGATGGAATAAATATATGAGTATATAAACACACAGTGCGGAGCATTCTAGCTAGATGGGATGAAACAGCACAACCGTCTACTTAGTTATCCTACATGGTATGATTATGTACCCATACATATTCTCACCCTCCATAGCGACCGGTATTTTCCTAGTTTTATGCCGGAGGGGACCATTGTATAAGTCTATTGCGTCTTTTTCATTCAAAACTATTAGGTTGTCACGTCTTTTTGCTATCTCTGCGAGCAGCCCTGCTTAGGTGGGGTTGGAAAACATCCAAACCCAGTTCATGACGCATAATTGTTAAATATATTTTATTATGCCTGACTCAGTACTGTTTACCTGTTGAAATATATATTTTATGGATAATATAACCCCAAAACTATAGAATAGCACCTGGCGATCAATTTTTGGCTGCTGATCACTTTTTGCCATGACACCACCTGGCTGGAGCAGCTACATCCCATGATGTCTCAAAAGTCTCTCCATGATTTTCACCCAGATCAGAGCAATTTGTAGCATGGGAAGCTAAATGTTTCTACAGACATTCTGGTGCTCTGCAATCGCTGCTGTTCGTGAAGCCGGGGTGACATCCTACTACAGGGAGGCCTGGTTGAACACTCAGACCGACGGTTTGAAGCAATAATTTTGCCACAAGAGAGCCATCTGAAACACACAGACACGCAGCATACATATTTTAGTACCTAGTAGCGATAACTTGCCGTGATTGCAACGTAGTTTGGGGTATTTATTAGTGCTAACTAGTATTGGCAATCATTAGCATACCCTCAGATGTGATCTAGTTCGTACCCTCAAATCTTCTGCTGCTCCATGACTTCCTGAACTCTCCAATATTTTTCCAGTGTTTCGTCTCATTGCCTGTAGCCTTCTCTGGCTCTCCTTTTTTGCCTTTACCTGACAGAAATCAAGAGAGCAGCAGGCTAGCCTCCATATCCATCTTATGTTTTTCTTGTCCCATACAAACGATGTCATGGGAGTGTCGGGCCGCCTTGCTGTCAAGAACTCACTCACTTAAGGTGGTGTTCAGTCGTAATGGAAAACAAACAACACCGTGGCGAGTTGGACTGAGTATGCTCTATTGGAATTATTTATTTTTTTCTCAACACAGGGTCCAGGATGTCTGGCATCCAAAATGGCAGAAAAAACAATGTTGCACGTGACCTCTGGTGTCACGTGCAACCCCTCTATATATCCTTGAAGTAACACCCCAACAAAAATCAAGTATTTTTTCTGTCATTAACATGTCTGTAACATGTTTTTTTTGTGACTTACAAGACATATCAAGAGCAAAATCAGTCCCAAGTCCCAAGTCTGTGTTTTTCTGCTGTCAATGTCCAGTTAAGCTCCGCCCCACCAAAGACAACTTCAGACAGAGCGTTTCTAGCTATGTGCTTAAGTGAAACTATTGTTTAAAAATGTAGCCAGTCTATTTTAACACTCTTCAGATCTATTACAATGTTCAGTCTTAATCTCTTACTTTTTACATCAATCACCCACTGTCAGCAGACTCTCCACTTGCATTTTCTATAGTCATTAAAATGTAGAACGTGATGGTGGTTTTCTACAAAACACCACTGCTGAAATGCTGTAGATACTAAGGAATTCAACACAGTTCACAAAAAAGATAAAACTTCACCAAGAAAAGGAGAACAGGATGGCAAATGTAGGTTTAGAGAACCTCAGGTGGTACTAATATTGAACCAACATGTCACAAACACAGCAGTGATGCAAACCTGAACCAGTAGGTGGGACAGAAGACCACAAATAAAGCTGTGCTGTGTCACGCTTGACTTTTTTTTTGAAAGCTTTTCCATGGAAGTTGGGTTTTCAGTGCCTTCCCAGCCAGCATGTCCCTGTGGGCCCAACCAAAGGTTAAAATGGGCTTTCTTATGGGTCCCATGTGTGTCTGTCTGTGGCTTCCATGTGGGCTCCATTTGTGTTTGCTCACATGGACTTTACCCATATACCTATTTTCAACTTATTTTCTTGTAAATTTGGTTCTTTTTTCCACTAAATTGAAACATTTTCTTGAAAATTTCTTTCTCATAAATTTACAAATTTTTTCCTCTAAACTTGAAACTTTATTCTCATAAATTTCTTAGTTTTTCTCATAATTTTGTGACTTTCTCATAAATTTGTCAGCTTTTTACTTTAATCTTGGGACTTTTTCTGATACATTTGTTACTTTTTTCTTGTAAAATTGTTTTTTTTCCTGTAAATTTTTGTGTTTTTTCGCTAAATTTGCAACATTTTTCTTGTAAATTTGGAACTTTCCCAAAAATTTCATCTTTTTTTTCTTCGTGTAAAACTACAACTTTTTCTCAGACATTTAGAAATTTTTACTCACAGATGTTCAATATATTTACTCATATATTTTATATATATGAGTATATAGGCAACATGGACAAGAAATTGAAGAGTTTGGATCAAACTAAATGGAACACCTGAGGAAGCAAAGAGTATAATCTTTAAAAAGTCTTCAGCTGATCCAAAATGCTGCAGCAAGAGTTTTAACAGGTACTAGAAAGAGAGATCATATCTCTCCGGTTCTGGCCTCCCTTCATTGGCTTCCCATAGAGTTTAGAATTAAGTTTAAAATCCTTCTTCTTACTTACAAAGCTCTAAACAATCAGGCTCCTTTTTATTTAAAAGATCTGATACTACCGTATTATCCTAACAGAGCACTACGCTCCCAAAATGCAGGACTACTTGTAATACCTAGAATCTCCAAAAGTACAATGGGAGGCAGAGCCTTCAGTTATCAAGCTCCTCTCCTGTGGAATCAGCTGCCAATCTGGATTCGGAAGTCAGACTCGATCTCTGTTTTTAAGATTAGGGTTAAAACCTACCTTTTTGATATAGCCTACAATTAGGGAGGGATCATGTGTTTCTGAACCCTCCCTTAGTTATGCTGCTAATAGGTTTAGTCAGCCGGGGGACCTCCAGTAATGCACTGGGCCTCACTCCTTTCCTCACTCTCTATGAAATATTTTTTTTTGCTGGTCATTAACATTTGTTTGTTCTCTCCCATATATTGAGTCCCCATCGTGCTGTTTGCTCTCTACATGTCTGTTCTTTTCATTTTCTCTGTCCCCTCACCCTCCAGCCAGTCACAGCAGATGACTGCCCCTCCCTGAGCCTGGTTCTGCTGGAGGTTTCTTCCTGTTAAAAGGGAGTTTTTCCTCTCCACCGTCGCCAAGTGCTTGCTCACAGGGGATCACCTGATTGCTGGGGTCTTTCTGCAACTGTGGGGGTTCCCCCCTACAGTTGATAGTGCTATGAGATGACTGTTGTTGTGAAATGGCGCTATATAAATAAATTTGAATTGAATTGAATGGAATTGAATTGAATAATAATCAGGGATGTTACTGACTTAAATAAATACAGATGAACACTGATTAAGAAAATTAAGAGACAATGACAATCCATATCTACACACACAGCAAGAATAGTTCTTTTGACATACCATGTCAATGTACATAAAAAAAAACAAACAAAAAAAAACTAAACAAAACAAACAAAAAAACTTATGACTGACCTGAGTAGACATCAACTATCCCCAGTTGGAGGAAGTCTTTGTGACTAGAAAAGCGCTATATAAGTGCAGGTTAGTTAGTTAGTTAGTGTACAGGATGAAGAGTAGTGGTGACAACACACACCCCTGAGGAGAGCCAGTAGAAGAGCACTTTAGGTCAGACAATGTAACATTGACCCTTACTCTCTGCGTCCTGTTGGTTAAGAAATCCAGAATCCAACCCACCAGATTATTGCTCAAATCAAATTGTTGCAGGAGCCTTTCAACTAAAATATGAGGTTGGATTGTATTAAAGGCGGAAGAAAAGTCCACAAATAAAAGCCTGGCATGTGTCCCATTAAAATCCAGATGTTTTAAAAGCATGTTAAACATAGTGACAGTGGTATCCTCCACACCTCTGTGAGGCCTATAGGCAAACTGCAGAGGATCCAATAAGATAAGATAAGATAAGATAAGCCTTTATTAGTCCCACAACGGGGAAATTCCAGGATTGCAACAGCACAGGGATAGCAACACTCAGAGCAACAATCAGAAGGCAAGAAAAAAAAAAAAAAAAAAAAAAACAAGCAAGCAAGATGCAATGCATGTTCAGTCTGCCTTAGGACCTCACATCTGACCAGTTTTTCAAAAATTTTCATTAAAATTGAAGTCAAAGCAACTGGTCTATGTCACGCCTCGCCGCCCATCTGCGGCGCCAGCTGCACGCACACCTGCACCTCATCAACGGCGAGGGATTTAAGCTGCCTCGCCCTGGGCTTCGGCCTGAAGCCGTCAGTCTTCACTCGCTACTTTGCTGTAAGGAATCTCAACCGCTCAGCAACATCAAAGTAATAATCTCTTACCTCATTCTTCTCCCAGTCTGCTTCCCTGTGCACAGGTGGATTTCCCGGCGGCGGACCACTCCTCTCTGCCACCATTCCCTCGCTGCTGCACCGGGCGCTCCAGGTCGCTGTCTTCCGGGTCTCACCCTTGCTGTGCCAGCCACCTGCCATTTCCAAGTAAGCCAGTCACCATTTTCATATCTCCTGTGTTGGTGTGGTGCCCGTTACCCTTCTCCCTTTGCTTCTCCCATAGGGTTGTCCGGCTGTACGGCCTCCTGCCTCCGTGCCCGACACAGACGCCACCACCAACACATTCACATCCCGCAGACACTCATTCATACACACTTGTTGTTAATAAAGCTATTAGATCTACCCTGAGCCTGCGTGTGTGTCTCCTGAGCCGTGCATTATGTCAGTACAGCTTCAGCAGAGCGGCTCGGCAGACGGCGGGCTCACACGCCGACTTTCCACTCTCAAGGCTCGAGTGGTCCTAATAGCCCACCAGCAACAGGTGATTCTTAATCAATTAACCATCATTACTAACCGATTGGACCGCTTGGACCCCCAACAGCCGTTCCCCCCGGCTCATCAGGGCGGCGCGGCTCCTGCTGCTCCAGCGGCCGTCCAGCCTGCTCCGGTAGCACCGGTTCGGCTCACACCCATTCCGACCCCCGCCCGCTTTAGCGGTAAGCTCGGCGGAGCACGGGGGTTTATAATGCAGTGTGAGTCCGTGTTCCACCGTGTGCCCGGAGATTTTCCCTCAGACCATAGCCGAATTGGCTACATAGGGAATCTCCTGGAGGGGCGAGCGCTAACTTGGGCTTATGCCGTAATGGCGAGGCCCAGTTACGCCACCCTCACCTATGGCCAATTCGTGAGACAATTCCTGGAAGTCTTTGATCATTCTCGTACTGAGAGCGTTCAGGTCGATCGGCTTCTCAGCCTTCAGCAGGGAAGCCGGTCGGCAGCTGACTAAGCGATAGACTTCCGGGTAGCGGCGGAGGAGGTAGGCTGGGATGAACGTTCATTCTGCGGCCTCTTCCTCCGCAGTCTCAATGATAGTCTGAGGGACAAACTGGCTGGGCGGGACATCCCGGAGACTTTAGCGGAGCTAACGTCCCTAGCCATCAGCCTGGATAACAGGTTGCGCGAGCGCACCTGGGAGCGGAAGTCGTCTTCTTCTCGCTCTCGTGGTGCCTCGTCGCGCTTGTCCCAAGCTCGCCCCCTGGCGTCGCCGCCACCATCGCACCCCGAGGAGTCGGAGCCAATGGTGACGGGCTGGACAAAGCTCCCTCCTGCGGAGAAACACGCCGTCGTGAGTTGGGTCTCTGCATGTATTACGGAGACAGCCAACACACGGTGGAGCTTTGCCCACAGAAGCCAAACGGCGGGGTCCGCGAGTCACTGTAGGGGGCCTCGCGGACGTCAATCGGTTAAATCCCCTCTCCCAATTGAAGCTGCCCGTCCGATTTTGTCACAACTCCACTGGGCACCTCACTCACGCACTGGTGGATTCGGGCGCGGAGGGCAGCTTTATTTCACAAAGCCTGGCAACCCGATTGGGCATCCGTTGCCAAGCCCTCAAATCTCCTCTCGCCCTGGTCAACCTCTCCCATATCTCCCTGGGGAGAGTTACTCATCAGACCGTCCCTTTTCCTGTGATCATCTCTGGGAACCACAGGGAGGAAATCATCTTCTACGTCCTCCCCAACTCTGTGTCGCCTGTCATCCTGGGATACCCCTGGCTTCGCCTCCATAACCCCGTCCTGGATTGGAAGTCCGCCAGGGTATCGGCATGGAGTACCTTCTGCATGGGCACCTGCCTGCAATCCGCTGCCTGCTCTCCGTCCTCTTCTCCAACTCCTATGGACGCTGCGCACCCGGATCTCTCCCTGGTGCCATCAGAATTTCACGACCTGGGTATGGTTTTCAGCAAGTCCAAGGTGATGTCTCTTCCTCCACACAGGCCCTACGACTGTGCGATAAACATCCGCCAGGGGGCACCCTTACCCTCTGGGCGACTCTACAGCCTGTCGGCGCCGGAGAAGGAGACCATGAATTCCTACCTCAAGGAATCGCTGAGTGCTGGAATTATCCGTCCCTCGTCATCACCATTAGGTGCAGGATTCTTCTTCGTGGGCAAGAAGGACGGTTCCCTCGGTCCTTGCATCGACTACCGCGCCCTGAATGATATCACGGAGAAGGATCGCTACACCCTGCCACTTATGGACACCGCCTTCCACTCCCTCCAGGGGGCGACTTGGTTCACCAAGCTGGATCTACGCAGCGCATACCACCTCGTCCGGATCCGGGAGGGAGATGAGTGGAAGACAGCCTTCCGTACCCCGAACGGCCACTTCGAGTGCCTGGTGATGCCATTCGGGTTGACCAATGCTCCAGCCGTCTTTCAGCGCCTAATAAATGACGTCCTCCGGGATTTCATCGGCCTATTTGTGTTCGTCTACCTGGATGACATCCTCATCTTCTCCAAATCCAGGGACGAGCACCGGGTCCATGTGAGGCGGGTCCTCCAAAGGCTGCTGGAGAACTGGTTGTATGTGAAGGCAGAAAAATGTGAATTCTACGCTAAGACAATGTCCTTCCTCGTGTTCGTCATCTCCCACGACCAGGTGCTTCCGAACCCTGTGAAGGTGAAGGCGGTGATGGAATGGCCTACACCTATATCGAGAAAACAGGTGCAACAATTCATTGGGTTTGCAAACTTCTACCGCCGCTTCGTCCCGCTTCGTCCCAAATTTTGGCACCGTCGTCAGCCCTCTGACCCGCCTCACGTCCCCTAAGGTCCCGTTCCGGTGGACCGAAGAGGCCGCGGCTGCTTTCCAGGCACTGAAGGCGGAGTTCTCCTCCTCCCGGGTCCTTAGCCAAGTCGACCCGTCGCTGCAATGCATCGTGGAAGTGGATGCTTCGGACAGCTCCTTTGGAGAACACTGAGGAGAACGAGGCAGAGAGATCCAAACATACACAGAGGTAAGAGCTCAGGGGTCAGGCTTATGTGTGGGCCCGAGAAAAAGGTCAGGCAGCGTTGAGCAGACAGTGTGGGGGCAAGGCGGTGATTGTACGCTCGACACCGCCTACTTGATCCTGGTTCGAGTAATAAGAAACAGAAGTGTTGTGAGCTGTGAATCAAGCGCCTTTTCAGCACATCCGCAGTCACATGACTGTAGCGAGCGAGACCTTGTTAGTTGCACCACTGTGACCAGCCAATTACGCTTCTCGGTGCCGTGGCAACATTTTGGAGAGAGTCCTACTTGTCGTTATGTCACATCACATGACTCGAGGGCTCATGGGAAGTTTGGGAGGGTTGGACGTTTAAATATGTCAAGAATTTCTAAACGTAACAACTTTGCAAAACAGAGATCATCCCCTCCATTACACAACTAGAACAATAACAATCATTACAGAGGGTGGCCACAACACTTGATTCAAATGCAAAATATACTGTTTATTCCATCTAGTTGCAGTGTTCCTGCACTGTGTATATACCTGTGTACGTATGTATGTATATTCATTTACAGCTTTGGCTAACCAGTTCTTATTATCTTCTTAACTTTTGCTCTGAGTGCTTTGCTTTTTTGCTTTTTGCCCTTTGCTGCTGTAATCCTGGAATGTCCGCATTGTGGGACTAATAAAGGCTTATCTAATTTTACCTTATCTTATTTAAAGGGGTGAGATTTACTCTTATAAAAGTGTGTTGTTGTTTTTTTTTTTTTCAGAGAAACGGATTTCTTGTCATTATTGCACTATTGATGCATTATTGCATCACGTGACTCGAGGGCTCATGGGAAGTTTGGGAGGGTTGGACGTTTACATATGTCTAGAATTTCTAAACGTAACAACTTTGCACAATAGAGATCATGCCCTCCATTACACAACTTGGACAATAACAATCATTACTGAGGGTGGCCACAACACTGTTGATTCAAATGCAAAATATACTGTCTGGTTACATATTCATATTCTACAGGGTAATTTAACAAACCCTGATGCTGTTTATTCCATCTAGTTGCAATGTTCCTGCACTGTGTACAGTATATACCTGTATACGTACACTACCGTTCAAAAGTTTGGGGTCACCCAGACAACTTTGTGTTTTCCATGAAAAGTCACACTTTTATTTACCACCATGAGTTGTAAAATGAATAGAAAATATAGTCAAGACATTGACAAGGTTAGAAATAATGATTTGTATTTGAAATAATAATTTTTTTTCCTTCAAACTTTGCTTTCGTAAAAGAATCCTCCATTTGCAGCAATTACAGCATTGCAGACCTTTGGCATTCTAGCTGTTAATTTGTTGAGGTAATCTGGAGAATTCTGATGCAATGAGCAAACACATTGTACCATTAGAACACTGGAGTGATAGTTGCTGGAAATGGGCCTCTATACACCTATGTGAGCTAAATCTGTGTATTCTGAGAGACTCCAGCAGCAGTTCACTGCTAATGACTCGGCTTCTGTGTGGAGAGGACTGAGGCAAATCACCAATTATAGGCCTCAGGCTCCTAAAGGTCAGGATGAAAAAGCCCTTTGTCAAAGACTGTCCCAACACTATGCCCGTTTTGACACCTCGTCATCTGTGTCCAACTCCCCCCCTCTCTCCAGCTCCACAGCCTCCACGATCCCTACTTCATCAAAGGCGCCCCCCCCCTCCTCCCCCCCTGCCCTTATCATCAGTGAGCAGGACGTGCTCAAACAGTTCTCCAGACTGAACCCGCACAAGGCCCCCGGTCCGGACGGCGTGTCTCCCTCCACCCTGAGACACTGTGCGAAACAGCTGGCTCCTGTCTTCACAGACATTTTTAACACCTCCCTTAAGCTATGCCACGTGCCGTCCTGCCTCAAATCCTCCACCATCATCCCTGTCCCCAAGAAGCCACGGATCACTGGACTTAACGACTACAGACCTGTAGCGCTCACCTCTGTAGTCATGAAGTCCTTTGAGCGCCTGGTCCTGCCCCACCTCAAGTCCATCACCACCCCTCTCCTGGACCCGCTGCAGTTTGCCTACCGAGCCAACAGGTCTGTAGACGACGCAGTCAACCTGGCCCTCCACTCCATCCTGCAGCACCTGGACTCCCCGGGAACCTACGCCAGGATCCTGTTTGTGGACTTCAGCTCCGCATTCAACACCATCCGCCCCGCTCTGCTCCGGGACAAGCTGTCCCTGCTCAACGTGCCTGACTCCCTCTGCAGGTGGATCACCGACTTCCTGACGGACCGGAGGCAGCATGTGTGGCTGGGAAAGACTGTCTCAGACTCTGCTAGCATCAGCACCGGATCACCCCAGGGCTGTGTACTTTCCCCCCTACTCTTCTCCCTTTATACCAACTCCTGCACCTCCACCCACCAGTCTGTCAAGTTGATCAAGTTTGCGGACGACACCACCCTCATCGGGCTCATCTCCAACGGCGACGAGTCCGCCTACAGGAGAGAGGTGGCCCAGCTGGCGTCCTGGTGCAACAACAACAACCTGCAGCTGAACGCTCTGAAGACAGTGGAGATGATTGTGGACTTCAGGAAAGTCACAACCCCTCTGCCCCCCCTCACCCTCACAGGCTCTCCCATCACCACTGCTGTTTCCTTCCGCTTCCTAGGCACCACCATCACCAGGGACCTCAAGTGGGAGCCGACCATCAGCTCCCTCATCAAAAAGGCCCAGCAGAGGATGTTCTTCCTGCGGCAGCTGAGGAAGCTCAAGCTACCCACCAAGATGTTAGTGCAGTTCTACACAGCCATCATCGAGTTCATCCTCACCACCTCCATAACCGTGTGGTATGCAGGAGCCACTGCCAGGGACAGACTAAGGCTGCAGTGCGTCGTGCGCACTGCTGAGAAGGTGATCGGCTGCAAGCTCCCATCTCTCCAGGATCTGTACATCTCCAGGACCCGGAGGCGTGCTGGCCGGATCATAGCCGATCCCTCACACCCTGGTCACGTACTGTCTGCCCCCCTCCCCTCAGGTAGAAGACTTCGGTCCATCCAGACTAAAACCTCCCGTCACATGAACAGCTTCTTCCCCTCTGCCATCAGACTGCTGAACACTAAGTGACTTATTGACTCTCGTGCACTATGTACAGCAGCTCAACCAGACTCATGTCAATCATCACTGTTTTCTTCCTGCATTACCGACTGCACTATATGGTTCTCCACATTATCTGCGGCTCGCTAATATATTTTAACTGCTGACCAGTATTACTCACTCTTATTCTACACTTTATTGCATGTATAGTTTATTTCTTTTATTTTATCATGTTTAATGTTGCAGCATTGCACCGAGACAAATTCCTAGTTTGTGTACTACATGAACAATGGCAATAAATCTGATTCTGATTCTGATTCTGATTCTGATTCTGATTCTATGTAGATATTGCACCAAAAACCAGATGTTTGCAGCTAGAATAGTCATTTACCACATTAGCAATGTATATTAGATATTAGAGTGTATTTCTGATTAGTTTAAAGTTATCTTCATTGAAAAAAACAGTGCTATTCTTTCAAAAATAAGGAAATTTCTAAGTGACCCCAAACTTTTGAACAGTAGTGTATGTATATTCATTTACTGCTTTGGCTAACCGGTTCTTATTATCTTCTCAACTTTTGCTCTGAGTGCCGTTATCCCTTTGCTGCTGTAATTCTGGAAATTCCCCATCGTGAGACTAATAAAGGCTTATCTTTTCTTATCTTACCTTATCTTATTTAAAGGGGTGTGATTTACCGCTAAAAGTGTGGCTTTTTATTTCAGAGGAACGGATTTCTTGTCATTATTGCACTGGCTATTTGAATATAAGTCAGGGAGAGTATTGCACAAGTTACAATTAGGTTCAGAAACATTAAACAGTAACACATTGCACGTACTAACTAGAAAAGCACTCATACAGCGTATACCTCTGCCAAGGCTCCTTCCGTTTCTCATGGATCACCTCCAAAATGTAATGGGTTTGTGTGTAGACCTATAGCCACTTGTGGTGAAAATTGCATCAAAGTCTGTCCATCAGTTTTGGAGTATTGTTGCTATCACACTGTGAGAAGTTCAGAGCCTTGGCTGAGGTATGCATTCTCAGATCATCACCAAAATATAATGGGTTCCTCTCTAGCCCAAGAACCACCTCTGGTGAAAGTTTCATCCAAATCCATGCAGTAGTTTTTGTGTAATCCTGCTGCACAAATACAAACAAAGCCCTTGGCGGAGGTATGCATTCTCAGATCATCACCAAAATATAATGGGTGCCTCTGTAGCCAAACAAAGCCCTTGGTGGAGGTATGCACTCTCAGATCATCACCAAAATCTAATCATCTGTTCCCCGTGGCATTACACACCTTTCCTGAAAATTTGGTCAAAATCCGTTCCTAACTTTCTGAGTTATGTTGGTAACAGACAGACAGACAGACAGACAAACCCCGGTAAAAACATTACCTCCTTGGCGGAGGTAACTAGAAAAGCACTCGGAGAGCGCAAACCTCCGCCAAGCGCCACAGTTCCCCCCCATACAGTGTTTGTGTGTACGTTTTCAGATTCCTTGACCATGAAAACATATGACTAGCAATTGGATTCACAATGATAGGATTAGTGGTTCAGTAGTAAAAGCATTACCTCCTTGGCGGAGGTAATAAACTGAATTGTTGGTGTTGTGTCCATCTCCTCCATTGAAAGCAGCACTCAGGGCTTCACTGATGGATGCAAATTGGGTAGACAGGTTGCCGTGGGTTTTATATTGGGGTTGCGCTCCGCGGCAAAAGAGGATTTGGAAGCTTCCCCGGCAGAGAGCTGGTTTTTGCGCAGCCCCTATGGCTGGCCGGGGAATTTCTGCCAAATAATCCGGTGCCGGACAGCTGCCCGTCTCAGCTTTTGCAGCGTAGCGCAAACAGGCACGCTGGCGGGCCCTGCCCACCACTGTTTTCAGCGTGCTTTTGTGCCTAAAACTTTGAACAACGCGGAGTTTGTGTTCGTCAGACACGACGACCAGCGCCCTCCATTGCGCCTGCGCACATGTTGGAAATGGCCGTATCTGACAAAGTTAAAGAATCCTTTAAAAAATTCCTGTATCCAGACGGTGATCTGGATCATCCCAAAAATTTAATCAGTTCTTCCTTGTACCATTTCCAACAACGCCTGAAAGTTTCATCGAAATCCGTCCCAAACTTTTTGAGTTATGTTGCTAACCAACAGACAAACAAACAGACAGACAAACAGACAAACGCTGGCAAAAACATAACCTCCTCCTGGCCTTCGGCCTGGTGGAGGTAATTATTACACAGAGATACATATACACACTCACTCACACAAACACACTAGAAGATAGATAGATAGATAGATAGATAGATAGATAGATAGATAGATAGATAGATAGATAGATAGATAGATAGATAGATAGATAGATAGATAGGAGAGTTGTTTGTGTGTTTGAGTGTCATTTTTTGAGAGTGTGTCTGCTTTTGTGAGCGAGTGAGTGAGTGAGTGAGTGAGTGAGTGAGTGAGTGAGTGACATGGAGAAGCCACCTCATTATTGGACTAACGATTTAAAACATAAGGTTTTGACAGTGAATGCACAAGAGGCCTTGTCAACCATGAGGACTGAGAGGACAATGCCACGAACATAACTGGTAGTGTTCTGCCCTCAGTAGTGTGTGTTTGTAGAAAGTCAAAAATAGTTCATAAGTTCATAAAATATATCATAATTCATTTATAATAATTTACGTTATCTAAATAGTCATCGTGTGTTAAAAATAATTTCTGTATAGTTAATAGTAATTTGTCCGTACTTTATGTTGAAAGTGCAGCCAGTTGCCGCTATGTTTTGTGGGTAGAAGAAGCGGACATTGGTGAGAGAGAAGAAAAAAAAGGCAGAGAGTGTAACCTGCCCGCGAATGTCTAAAACGTTCCTTCTGTGTGTTAAACACCTTTCTACACCTTCGAAAGCAATGGCTGTAAGTCTGATTAGTGTTTTGTTGATTTGTAAGTTTTGTTAAATGTGAATTTGGGATCGTTTTAAGAATGTGATGTTTCTAGGAATTAGTCCTATCCCAGGGCCCCGCTAGTTTGTTAACTGTATTATGAATGTATCGTTTCAGGAATTAGTCCTATCCCAGGGGCCCGCTAGCTTATTTTAATGTATGTATTTTCTGTTTTTATTTCTAGTTTCACTCGGGCTTTTCATTGAGCTTCGAGCCACAGTTATAAACAACTGTACGCTGTCTGGAAGACCTGAATAAAGGAGCAGGACGCTCGGTTTCCTGGCTCGTGAAAAACGAGTTTGGCTTGCTGTTGATCTGCGTTGATATATAACATATATCTAACACGTAGGGATAACAGTACAGTGAAAAGCCAAGTCAGCAGTTGGTGAAGATAAGGTCCACGACACAGCGAGGGACGACACTCAAGAGACAAAAAGCCACGTCAGCAGTTGGTGAAGAGAAGATTCACGACACAGTGATGGACAACACTCAAGAGAAGAGGGCAGAAGAAAAGGCGAACTCTGAAGCCAAATCATCATACAACACTAGCTCCAGCTCCAGACGTTCTAGCTCCAGGTTGTCCTCAAAGTCCAATGTAATGGAAGCAGCCATCATGGCACGAGCCTCTGCTGAAGCTGCGAATGCTAGAGCCTTGTACAGTAAGAAACAACTAGAAATTAAAAAGCAACAAGCACAGCTAGAACGAGAACAAGCAGAGCAACAAGCAAGGCTAGAACAAGCAGAGCAACAAGCAAGGCTAGAACAAGCAGAGCAACAAGCAAAGCTAGAACAAGAACGAGCCAAGCAACAAGCAAAGCTAGAACAAGAACAAGCCAAGCGACAAGCAAAGCTAGAACAAGCAAAGCTAGAACTGGATCTAGAGATGCTGGAGATAGAAAAGGAAACAGCGGCTGCCACAGCAAAAGCAGAAGTTCTAGAAGCTGCTCAGCTGCCGAGCCAGACGAAGGAGAGAGTGTAAGGAGCGCAATTCCATTACAAGTTGTCAGACAGAGAACTATGGAGTATGTACACCACCAAATCCAGCTAAAGTCACAGGCGCGACCAGCTGAAGAAGAAACACCTCAAGTCGAACCAGCACAAAGGGCTCAATCATTCACTCCGAGGAGACCCAAACAAACTCTCTCTCCACCAACATTCAAGAAAACGTACGTAAAAAGTGAATCCATCAACATACCGAGGGACTATGTCAGGCCAAACAGCTACCATGCTTCCCACAGTGGTGACCCACCTATGGCAGACTTTGCTAGGTTCCTTGCGCGCAGAGAGCTAATCACAACCGGACTCTTTAAGTTTGATGACACCCCCAAAAACTTTAGCGCATGGCAGTCGTCATTTATAAATGCAACTGAAGACGTTGGTCTCACATATAGCCAGGAGTTAGATCTCCTAGTCAAGTGGCTTGGTAAAGAGTCCTCAGAACACGTTAAAAGAATCAGAGCTGTCTATACCACTAACCCCAAAGCTGCTCTCCAATTGTCATGGGACAGGTTGGAAGAATGTTATGCTACGCCAGAAGTAACTAACTAACTAACTAACTAACCTGCACTTATATAGCGCTTTTCTAGTCACAAAGACCACTCAAAGCGCTTTCATTAATACTAACCCTCTATTCTAAGGGCCTATAGGAAACATATCTAGGGACAATTTAGAACAGCCAATTAACCTAACATGCATGTTTTTGGCATGTGGGAGGAAACCGGAGAAATCCCGGAGTAAACCCACGCAACACGGGGAGAACATGCAAACTCATGTTTGTAGAGTAGTAGAGTTTTCTCAAGTAGTAGAAAATGCCTTGTTTAAAAAACTAGATAACTTCCCTCGCCTTACAAACAGAGACAATGTAAAACTCAGAGAACTTGGAGATTTACTCCTAGAGCTGCGGGTCGCTAAAGATGAAGCTTATCTCCCAGGCCTCGCCTACCTCGACACACCCCGTGGGGTTAAGCCCATAGTTAAAAAGTTGCCTCCAAATTTACAAGATAAATGGCTGCACGCGGGCTCAAAATACAAACAAAAATATGACGTAACCTTCCCTCCCTTCTCATATTTTGTAAAGTTTGTCCAAGACGAGTCTAAAGCAAGAAATGACCCAAGTTTTACGACATGCAGCAGCCAACCCTTCAGCAAAGGTGAGAGGCCACCATTCAAACAAACTAGCTACAGAACACCTCTAACTGTAAACAAAACAGAGGTCAGGTTCAGGTTCAGGTTCAGGTTACTTTATTTGTACCCGTAGGTAGATTTGTTTTGCAGTTGGTGACATCCATATTTACAAGCCACTAATTACATTCAACATAGACACAAACACAGGCACACATCTTACAAAATAGGTAAATATAAAATATGTACAATATAATTTTTATAGCTTGTTCAACTCTTTGACAGCAGCAGGGACAAAGCTGTTTTTGTAGCGCTGGGTTCTACTTTTTGGGACAGCAAACCTCCGTCTGGAGGGAAGAAGCTGAAAGTTGCAGTGCAAAGGGTGGGAGTCATCATTTAAAATCGAGTCGGCCATCCTCTGTACTTGTCTGGTGTACAGGGATGTCAGGCTCAGCTGTGACTCACCAAGCAAACGACTGGACCATCTGACTACCTGATCCAAGGATTTCCTCTTGGATCGACACAACGGTCGACACAACGGTCGACACAACTGATCCCGCTAGTGCTAAAGAGGACGATTTAACACGCTACTGTCCAGTCCATAAGAAAATGCATCCTCTAGCCAAATGTAGAGCTTTTCAGAATAAACCGCTACAGGAAAGGCGAGGCATACTCAAAGAATACAAACGATGTTTTCGCTGCTGCTCTCCCATGCATGCAATAAAGGACTGTGACATGAAACTCAAGTGCGAGGAGTGCCAAAGTGAAAGGCATTGCTCTGCCATGCATCCTGATTCAAGTCATCAACCCCGGCCAGAAAACACACCTGAACCAGAGCCTCAGCCCCGAGACAACACACCACCTGAGGTCACGGTGCACTGAGATCTGCGGCGAAGGTAATCCCCTACGTTCTTGCTCAAATGTATGTCTAGTTCGAGTTTTCCCTAAAGGCCAACTAGAACGCTCCGTTAAGATGTATGCAATCCTTGACGATCAGAGTAATAAATCGCTGGCCCGTCCTGAATTCTTCAAGCTGTTTGGGATCAAGGGTAGCCCTCTGACATACCACATGAGAACATGTGCTGGTTTAATTGAAATGCTTGGCAGGGAAGCAGTGAGGTTTCAAATCGAGCCAGTAGGTGGAGGCCCACGCTTAGACCTCCCTCCTCTCCTTGAATGTGACGAGATAATGTTCAGTAGGGGTGAAATACCTACCCCCGAAGTCGCTCTTGCTCACGCCCACTTAAAACACCTCGCTCCTCTCATTCCCAAGTACGACCCAGATGCTCAGACGGCAATTTTACTGGGCAGAGACATCCTACGAGTCCACAAGGTAAGACAACAAGTCAACGGACACCACAGTGCTCCCTTTGCTCAATGCCTGGACCTAGGCTGGGTAATTGTGGGGGAGGTGTGCCTTAACGCTCACAAGCCAAATGCCAATGTTTATAAGACGCACATGCTCTCCAACGGATGCCCATCCTTCTTCACTCCTTGTGCTAAAAGCATCTATATCAAAGAGAAACCATGCTATGGCGGGGAGCACAAGGACGGCCCCTCCAAACGCAGCTCAAAACCCAACGCAGCGGAAGAAAAGCTTGGGGACAAAGTTTTTGAGTGCACAGAGAATGATAACAAGTGTGCCGTGTCCTTCGAAGATGAGACCTTCCTAAAGATAATGGAGGAAGAAGTCCACCAGGATGGAAACAACCCTGAACAGTGGCACTACGTCACATCAGAGCAAAACCCAGCTGATCGAGCCACCAGGTCAATACCTGCATCACAGCTTATGGACACTATGTGGTTTAAGGGACCAGACTTCCTTTACAAACCACCTGAATCTGGGACATCTGAATCCTTTGAGTTAATCGAGCCTGAAGTAGACTTTGAAATCAGAAAAGTCGCTACCTTTTCTACTCACATTCAGAAGGACGGGCCCTTACCAGCATGCTTCCAGCGCTTTTCAAGCTGGAACTCATTAGTACGTCCCATTGCATTCCTAATTCACCAAGCTCGTTCTTACTCATCAAGCAACCTGTCAAGTCATTCATGCAAGGGCTGGCATCGATGTAGTAAGCCATGCACTCCAGAGGAGCTGGATGCTGCCAGTAACCTCATCCTCCAGTCTGTTCAAAAAGACGCTTTTCCCGACGAGTATGCTGCTCTCCATGCCAACCAAACCGTCCGCAGTTCAAGTCCCATCGTAGCTCTTGATCCCTATATGAGTGAAAGCCTCATCAAGGTTGGAGGTCGCCTCAAACATGCTTCATTGAACACAGCATCTGAGAATCCAATCATTCTCCCAAACAAGCATCACATAACTCAACTGCTTGTGCATCAAGGAAGGCAGTTCACGGAAAGTGCAATTAGGCAAGCCAGACTGTGGATTGTAGGTTGCAAAAGACTGGTCTCGTCCATTATCCACCATTGTGTAACGTGCAGGAGACTCAGGGGAAAACTAGAGACTCAGAAAATGGCAGATCTCCCACCTGAGAGACTCAAAACATGCCCTCCATTTTCATATGTCGGGTTGGATGTATTCGGCCCATGGTCAGTAGTCACTCGACACACACGAGGTGGAGCTGCACAAGGAAAAAGGTGGGCAATACTCTTCACTTGTATGACCACGAGAGGCGTGCACATTGAAGTCATTGAATCTATGGATGCTTGCAGCTGCATGAATGCAATACGCAGATTCTTCACAATACGAGGCCCAGCAAAGCAAATGCGATCTGACAGAGGCACCAACTTCATTGCAGCAAGCGTGGAGCTAGGCATGGCGCAACCAAACGAGAACCCTCCCAACATCGTCAACTATCTTCATGCCAACGGTTGCACATGGGAGTTCAACCCCCCACATGCCTCTCACATGGGAGGCGTCTGGGAAAGACTGATTGGGGTCACTCGCAGAATACTGGACTCCATGCTTTTGCAAAGCAAACACACTCGTTTGACGCATGAGGTGCTTTGTACTTTAATGGCTGAGGTAACGTCTATAATCAATGCAAGGCCCTTAGTCCCCATCTCAACAGACCCTTCCTCACCATTCCTACTCTGTCCCGCAATGATCTTGACCCAAAAGCAGCATGTTCCCCCTCCACCAGGAGACTTTTGTGGAAAAGACCTGCTCAAAAACCAGTGGAAACAAGTGCAAGCACTCGCCAATGAATTTTGGAGCCGCTGGAGAAACGAATATCTCAACACCCTCCAATCAAGGCGCAAGTGGCATACAACACACCGCAACCTACAGACAGGTGACATAGTGCTGTTGAAACAGGACCAAGCACCCAGAAACGAATGGACAATGGCCATCATCACATCCACCTTTCCAAGCAGCGACGGGAAGGTCAGAAAGGTCGAAGTGAGGACATCATCCCAGGTTGTTTCAAAGACTTACTTACATCCTATTTCAGACGTTGTTATGCTCTTAGAGAATGAAGTTGTAGTTAAAAAGAAGTAGTGGCATTAGTAATGCCAGGCGGGGAGTGTTCTGCCCTCAGTAGTGTGTGTTTGTAGAAAGTCAAAAATAGTTCATAAGTTCATAAAATATATCATAATTCATTTATAATAATTCACGTTATCTAAATAGTCATTGTGTGTTAAAAATAATTTCTGTATAGTTAATAGTAATTTGTCCATACTTTATGTTGAAAGCGCAGCCAGTTGCTGCTATGTTTTGTGGGTAGAAGAAGCGGACATTGGTGAGAGAGAAGAAAAAAAAGGCAGAGAGTATAACCTGCCCGCGAATGTCTGAAACGTTCCTTCTGTGTGTTAAATGCCTTTCTACACCTTCGAAAGCAATGGCTGTAAGTCTGATTAGTGTTTTGTTGATTTGTAAGTTTTGTTAAATGTGAATTTGGGATCGTTTTAAGAATGTGATGTTTCCAGGAATTAGTCCTATCCCAGGGCCCCGCTAGTTTGTTAACTGTATTATGAATGTATCGTTTCAGGAATTAGTCCTATCCCAGGGGCCCGCTAGCTTATTTTAATGTATGTATTTTCTGTTTTTATTTCTAGTTTCACTCGGGCTTTTCATTGAGCTTCGAGCCACAGTTATAAACAACTGTACGCTGTCTGGAAGACCTGAATAAAGGAGCAGGACGCTCGGTTTCCTGGCTCGTGAAAAACGAGTTTGGCTTGCTGTTGATCTGCGTTGACATACACCGTGTATATAACACGTAGGGATAACAGTACAGGTAGTGTATCTTATTATTCGATATTACTAGTGCATACTCATGCATGTCCATAGAAAACAAGTATAAGCGAGTATTTCTGCATGCCCATATAAAGAAGGTGGAAACAAGCTTTTCTGCATGCCCGTAGAAAATTACTGTTACCATGGAAACAGTAACCATGGTGATTCCTGCCTTTGATATTTGACATGGTTACATATGACCAACTCCTTTTGTAGTCCCTCATACATACCTGTGCATGCCCGTAGAACCAAGTATAAGCAAGTATTTCTACATGCGTGTAGAAAGCAAGTGTAAGGAAGCATTTCTGCAGGCCTGCCTTTGATCTTTGGCATGGTTCCCGTGCATGCCCGTAGAAACGAAGAATCAGTGAGTATTTCTGCTGAATGCCTGCTTTTGATCTTTGACATGGTTACCATGGCAACAGTAACAATGGTGAAACCTGCCTTTGATATTTGACGTCACCACTAGCTTTGACATGGTTTCCATGGCAACAGTGGTGATGCCTGCCTTTGATCTTTGACATGGTTTCCATGACAACAGTAACCCTGGTGAAACCTGCCTTTGATCTTTGATGTCACCACTCGTTCAGTGATGCCTGTCTATGCTCTTTGACATGGTTACCATGGCAGCACAAAGTTCTATGATCGTGACGCAGACAGACAGACAGACAGACAGACAGAAAGACAGAGATTTCTTCAATTATAGATAGAGTGATTATTGTGTTTTTCAACCTTCTCTAGCAACATCACTCTATATATAATTCAAGAAATCGTTGTCTGTCTTTCTGTCAGTCTGTCAGTGTGTCACAATCATAGAACTTTGTGTTACCATGGTAACCATGTCAGTGATCAAAGATCAAAGGCAGGCATCACTCATGATCATAGGACTCGCTATGACATCATCAAAGATCAAAGGCAGGTATCACTGAACAAGTGGTGATGCCAAAGATCAAAGGCAGGTTTCACCAGGGTTACTGTTTCCATGGTTACCATGTCAAAGATCAAAGGCAGGAATGCAGAAATGTTTGCTTACACTTGCTGTCTACAGGAAAGCATAAATACTTGCTTATACTTTGTTTCTACATGCATGCATGGGTATGCACGGACATGCACAGGTATGCACGAGTGTATAAAAATGTTATCAACTCCATCAGTCAGCAGCAGAGGAAGAACCTGGGCCTTCAGCAGAAGACAACTTGTGGGATCTTTTGGACAGCAGAGTTGGTTTGTATTATGTTGTGACTTTAAGCATCATTTTCTTATTATAAAGGATTGCTAATTACATTTGTTTTCTTTTTGTTCTGGTCAAACACAGGACTCTCAACATGAAACAGCAGATGCCACAGTGGAAGTTCAACGATATTTGTCTGAGCCCTTCCTCTCCAGAGAAGACCCACTCTGTTCATGGGCAGCATGCCAAACCAATGATCCAAAACTTTACAAGATGGCAAAAAAATATCTCCACATTCCAGAAACATCAGTGCCATGTGAGTGGACCTTCTCCGAAGCCGAACAGGTAAAAACAGATTATAACGGACATGGGAGAGAAAAATATACTTTGTAGGAAAAAGGAAAAAAAGGGAAAAAAAAACCACAGCGGCTGGTATCAAATCCCAGGTCTGGTCCTTCTGTTATAAATCACCCTATTTAAGGGCTACAAAGGACACCAAACGCACCCTGTAGGTTCTGCACATTTTTTAACCAAAAGACAAACACGGTGCAAAACATTATACTTGCATATAAAGAAATGGAGATGCCGGAGGAGAGCGAGGCTCACGACCAGGAAGGAGATGAACAGCCTGGGGAACACTGGCTGAGGCGCTCAGGGACACTGGGGGAAAGAGAGAGCTTCTGTCGGAGCACACCCGGAGGGAAGCAGGAACCACGGCTGAGGGAATTTAGGCAAGGAAAATATTATCCAGTCTTCTCAAAGGCAAAACCAAAAAACACTCAGCATCTGGTGGAGAGCAACTGAGGAAGGAAACAGTTGGACATGACAACAGGGAAATGTTGTCGTGCCTTTAAATAGTAAAAACTGAGGCAATCATAGATGCATGACAGGTGTGGGTACATGTGGGAGAAAACAATCAAAACAACAAGTTGCAGCTGTGCCGCCCACAAAACAGAATTTGTCAGCCGAATGCTGCACAGCGCTGTCAAAATAAAAGCACAGACCGGAAACTAAATAACAACACAAGAATAAGACAACACATCCATAACAGCTGTAAATAATATAACTACAAAATGAAACACAATAAGTAGACAGGACAATAAGGATGAGACTATGAATACAGACAACTATAAACAAACAGAGGCCAAATACAGCAGATAATAATGAACAATGAAATAAACAAAAAGGAAAAGACTAAACTCAAAACTGGAGATTTAGCCCGGCCCCCACCGTGCTCATGATCATGACCGAATTCACACACATCCCTTTAAAAGGAAGAAATGTATCCCAACACTTTCATTTATGCATCTGGTCTCATTTACTGGATATATATTTAACAATAAGTTTAAAATAATTTTGCCACAATGATGTATTATGTGCAGTGCAAGGCTATTTCTCCTCTTCTGAAGGAGACAAGTGAAGGTTAAAAGCAAATTCTTGCTGCTTTTTCAATGTTTGTCTTTCCATCGTTTGGAGATTATTTTTCATCCTGAAGGGTGAACAAATAAGCTGAAGACAGACGTTCCTATTTACTTTTAAATTTATTTTTAAATGTACATGAACTTGACTTCCGGTTATGGTGGCCGCCTAGAAGGACACGTATCACTCTGCTCTGCTCCTGGAAATAAAAATTCGGCAAATAACTCTCTCATTCGGAACAGAACTTTTCCCAGCGTTTGGGTGAGGATATGCCGGTGAAGACTAAGGCTGGGAAATCAGGAGGGGGAAAAATTGAATCGCCGAAGCAGTCCAAATTAACGGACTTTAAAGTTTGTGGCGCAGTAGAAAAAGCTGCGGATATGGCGGATGAAACTAGCGGTGATGCGGTAACTGCTGACGATGGCGGCACAGGTGCAGTGCTGGCTGCCATTAGCTCAATGAGAGCAGACTTTTCCGCTAAACTTGATGGGATTATGGCAGCGTTGGATGCAATGAGAAAGGAGTTGGGTGACTGCGTGGAGCGAGTGACGCAGGCGGAGCTTCGTGTTTCAAGTGCGGAGGATGAAATCAGCAGACTTCAAATAAAGGTGCGCACTTTGGAAAAAAAAAATAAAGATCTGGAAAATAGCGTTCTGGACTTAGAATCCCGGTCCAGACGGAACAACCTGAGGCTGGTGGGTTTACCGGAGGGAGCCGAAGGTCGTGGTTCATGCTCCTTTTTGGAGGGGTGGATCCCGGAGGCGCTGAACAACGCGGAGCTAAAATCATCAGTCGTCTTGGAAAGCTCTCACTGAATTGGCCCACCGAGAGGTAACAAGGCAGCACCGAGGACGTTAATTATGAAGTTTCTCAGCTACAGAGACAGGATGACGATCTCCAACGCGGTGCGGGCCAAAGGAGAAATTAAATACCAAGATCAGCAGGTGCGGTTCTACCCAGATTTGGCCTCAGGAATCCAACAATTAAGGAAGCAGTTTGACCCCATCCGCAAAGAACTGCGCAACCTTGAGATTCGTCATGGAGTGATTCACCCTGCAAGACTTCTGGTCACATATGAGGGCAGAACACACATCTTCAAGACCCCCGAGGAGGCGCAGGAGCTCATCAAGAAGATCCAGGAAGAGACTGGTGGGAGCTAAGCATGAACAGAATATAGGGTAGAATATTTGAGCATTTAACTGATTAGAAGCATATAACAAGATTACAAAATATAGATTGTATTACATATTTAAAAAAAAAAAAAGTACAAAATTGCTAAAAATTTTGGAGTTAAATTGGAAAATTACAGAAGAGAGTTAATGTTACGTTATTAAAAGCAGTAGAGTTAGGGTGATTGGGAGGATGAAGAAGGAGTGGCTTTGGCTGATCCTCGTGGGTGTGGAACGGTCGATGGCTATATCGGGAGACGGAATTTTTCTTTTGTTTTTGGGGGGATTGCCACAAATGTGGGAAGGGGGGATTTGTTTGTGTGTAGTTTGTAGGGTGAATGTTCAACCACTCATTTTTTTGCTTTTCTGTTTGAGCATGTTTACACTGCAAGGTAATCCCAAACTCTCTATTGATCATAAATCAAAGCGTTAATCTTAATTTAACTTCATGGAATTGCGGAGGTCTACAAAATTTAAAAAAACTTAAACAAGTTATGAATAAAATAAAAGACATGGGTTCAAAAATTGTGTTTTTACAAGAAACTCATCTAATAGAGGAAGATGTAAAAAGAATTAGGAGTAGATGGCAAGGAAATGTTTTCACCTCATCATTTTCATCCCGAGCCAGGGGAGTTATGACTCTCATACATAAATCAGTCCCATTTCAAGTGAAAAATGTAATTGGAGACAAATTTGGAAGATATGTAATCATTCAAGGATCTTTGTTATTAGAAAACATAAATTTGGTGAACTTATATGGTCCCAATATAGATGATCAAAAGTTCTTTGCTAATTTATTTCTTATCTTATCATCACTTACAGGGCGACATATAATAGCAGGGGATTTTAATTGTACATTGAATCCCGGTATAGATAGATCAACAGGACTGGACTGTACGCACAATGGATGTAGGATGACCATTAATCATTTTATGAAAGAATTGAAATTGATAGATATATGGAGAGAAATGAAACCACAAGTTAAAGCATACTCTTGTTATTCCAATACCTACAAGACATTCTCACGTATAGATTATTTTTTGATCTCCACAGAATTAAGGTCCAAGATTCAAAACTGTTTTTATGATAACATCGTGATCTCTGATCATGCACCCTGCTGTCTAATATATGTAGATAAGAAATTGACAAAGGAACCAGGTAGATGGCAATTTCAGCATAAATGGCTTCAGGATGAGGAATTTGTTAAATACATAGAAAAACAGATAGATGAGTTCTTTGACATCAATACTACACAAACATCAGCATGTGTAAAGTGGGAGGCTTTCAAAGCTTTTATTAGGGGACACATTATTAGTTATACAGGTTCAAAATCTAAGAAGACTTGAGAGGAGAGAGTCCAACTGGAACATAAAATAAAAATTCTTCAAGAAAGAGTATATGCAGGAAGAGATCCAAGGTTGGAGAACGAATTACTGATTTTGAGAGCTTAATATGACAAAAAATCAGCGAATAGAGCTGCCTCGAGTCTTCTAAGATTGAAACAATCTTTTTATGAACAAGGTGAAAAATCAGGAAAGTTATTGGCATGGCAGATTAAACAATTAGAATCTAAAACACCAATTACCAGTATTATAAGTAACGGACAGGTAGTTATAGATCCTTTAGAAATTAATAGAGCCTTTAGAGATTACTATGAAAAATTATATGATACCAAAAATGAATCTGACTTAACAAAACTACATGGGTTTTTGAACGAACTATTTATACCGTGTATTCCAAATGAAAATAGGGAGATACTGGAGTCTAAAATTAGTCAAGAAGAAGTTGGACTAGCTATTGATAATATGAAATCAGGAAAAAGTGCAGGACCAGATGGTCTTCCAGTTGACCTTTATAAAAAATTTAAGAATAAATTAACAAAACCTTTTTTGGAAATGGTTTTAGAAGCATTTCAAAATAGTAATTTACCATCATATATGAATAATGCCTTAATTATACTGTTGCCAAAACCAGGTAAGCCCTCTAATAAATGTGAAAATATGAGACCAATAAGCCTATTAAATGCCGACCTTAAGATAATCTGTAAAATTTTAGCAAGACGAATACAAGAAATTTTACCAAATATTATTAATCGAGATCAGAATGGCTTTATAAAGGGAAGACAAGGCTTCCATAATGTAAGAAGACTTTTTAATATTATTTATTCTAATAAAGAAGCACCGGATACAGCTCTCTTATCACTGGATGCCGAAAAAGCCTTTGATAGAGTTGAATGGCCCTTTCTTTTTGAAGTCTTACAAAGGTTTGGACCTGGAAATAATTTCATAAAATGGGTTCAGATAATATATAATAATGCTACTGCAGAAATCCTAACAAATAACAATATTTCAAAATCAATAAAAATCAATAGAGGATGTCGACAAGGCTGTCCACTTTCACCTTTACTGTTTACTATGGCAATTGAACCTTTAGCGATGGCGATACGTCTACAGTCACAAATATATGGAATTAAAGTTGGACCAACAGAACATAAAATCTCCCTGTATGAGGATGACATAATTTTGTTTATGTCGAATCTTAAAAAATCAATTCCGACCTTGTTGAATTTAATAAAGAATTTTGGGGAAATATCAGGATATAAAATAAATAAAACTAAATCTTCAATATTAATGCTAAATGAGACCCAGAGAAATTACCCAGCCCCTGAGGTAAATCAATTCAATGTTGTAAATCAGTTTAAATATTTAGGAATCCAAATTGTGCCTAAGCTAGAATCAATCGCCAGTGTCAATTATGAAGCCTTAATGACAGATATTGATGAGTTACTTCAAAGATGGATGTCACTACCAATGTCGATGATCGGGAGAATTAATATACTTAAAAGTAATATCTTACCTAAAATACTTTATTTATTTCAATACATTCCCTTACCACCACCTTTAGATTTATTCTCAAGAATTAAAAAAAAGTTAGTGGAATTTATATGGAACAACAGGAGGGCTAGATTACGTCTGTCTTTATTATATTTACCATTTGATCGTGGAGGTCTGAAATGTCCAAATTTTATGTTGTATTATTGGTCGGCACAACTGAGGTCTATGACATATTATTTTTCATCAAATGATCTCCCTCACTGGACTGAAATGGAATCATACAATTTACCTTTACCTCTTCCCATATTCATATACTCAGATTCGGCAAAAAAAATTACAAAAACAAGTTAAAAATCAATTTGTAAAGCATATGATCAAAATATGGTGTGAAGCTAAAAACTATTTAAAAGAACCACAGTTATTGTCACAATTTAGTCCAATATGGGGTAATCAATATTTTAAACCAGGGAGAGCGGACGCTGTATTTAAAGTATGGAATTTAAAAGGGATACAAAAGATTCAGGATTTATATTTGCCATGTGCAGAAAACATAATGTCTTTTGAAGAGCTGAGGATCAAATTTAATCTCAATAGAACACATTTTTTTAAATATCTTCAACTTAGAAACTTTATTCGATCAAATCAAAATAAAGCTCTCACTCGACCTATCTATTCATCCTTTGAAAAAATGTTGATGAAAGATAGTAAAAGAAAGGGTATTATTTCAGAGTTTTATAACTCATTGACACTATTTTCAAGTGAAAATTCACTGAAAAGATTAAACTACTGGAAAGAAGATCTGCAAACTGAAATTTCAGAGGAACAATGGGAATTGGCTTGTACAGAAGCTCAAACCAAATCAATAAATGTACGCCTTAAATTGATACATTTCAAATGGTTAATGCGGATGTATGTTACACCGGAGGAGTTAAATAGATATAACAAAAATATACCAGATACATGCACAAAATGCATGGAAAGTAAAGGAACTCTATTTCATTGTGTATGGGAATGTAGATTAATAAGAATGTTTTGGGAAGAGGTGAGGGTAACAATTGAAAAAATAATCTCAAAACAAATCATATTGAATCCTAAACTGTTTTTGTTGGGTCTGTACCCAGAAAAGCATAATTTTAATAAAAGTGAAAGAACATTCATAGACCTCAGTTTGCTTAATGCCAAAAAATGTATTGCACTATTATGGAAAAAGACTCATAGACCAGATGTGACTCAGTGGTTAAGACAGATGTTAACAAACCTTCCATTAGAAAGAATAACATATATACTGAAATCAAAGGAAATTGTGTTTGAGAATATATGGAGACCTTTTATTGATTATGTAAAAAATTTAAACATAACTCTTGAAGAAGAAGGTGAATGATGTGTGTGGACCTTGTAAATTCCAAACTGGTGAACATAATATGTATACTTATGTATTGGATTGTCTAGACTAAACAGAGGAGCATTGTTGAAGATTTGATTTTGTTGGTGGTTGTTGGTGTTTTTTAGTGCATTTTTTTTTTTTTTTGTAGTAGTACTTTAGTGTTAGTGTTTGATTGTTTGTATCATGTTTGTTAAAAAAAAAGGTTCAATAAAGATATTGTGGAAAAAAAAATGTACATGAACTTCTTTTGCATTGTGATCAGTTAGCACATATTTCATTTAGGAAAATTTTTTATTTGTTACCTAAGCGACTTAGTGCAATGATGACGGTCTGGTGTTCTGTGTGATCTCTCACTTTCAAGTATTAGTTGTATTGAATGCTGTATACAATGAAATGAAACAGATGTTCTAAGAAGAAAATAATCAATGAGAAAGAAAAACATTGTGGAACAACATAGTGGTTATGGGGATTAATCAGAATAGCACCTCGATTAATTATTTTTTCATTGAATGGGCTGTTGATCTAATGTCAGAAGAACAAAAGTTTTAAAATTATGTCATGAGGGAATATTTTCCTTTATTAACTTAAATCCTAAGCCCAACTCATTCTGCGGTTGGACTAGAACTGAAACACTGAGGGTTCCAAGCCAAGGAACACAAGGTGTCAAATTCAGTGGTCCTAGGACTTCATTTCTGCTGTTTGCAGATGATGTGGTTCTGTTGGCATCATCGAACAATGACCTACAGGTCGCTGGAGCGGCTTAGTAGTGAGTGTGAAGTGGCTGGGATGGAAAGTGACACCTGCAAGTCCAAGTCTGTGGTCCTAAGCCAGGAAAGGATTGGCCTCTCCAGGTTGGAGATGAGCTGCTGACCCACATGGAGGAGTTTAGGAGAAGAGAGCAGGAAATTAACAGATGGATTGGAGCAGCATCTCCCATAATGGAGACGTTGTACCGGTCTGTGGTGGTGAAGAGGGAGCTGAGCTGCAAAGCAAATTTGTCAGACACACAAGATGCTGAAATGAGCTTTCTCTGTAGGGTTACTGGACTCACCTTAGAGACAGAGTGAAGAGTTCAGTTATCCGGGAAATGCTCAGAGTAGAGGTGCTGCTCCTCTACATTGAAAGGAACCAGTGGAGGTGGTTTGGGAATCTAATCGGGTTGCCTCCTGGATGCCTCCCACATGAGTTGTTTGTGACATGTCCCACAGGGAGGAGACCCCGGGGCAGACCCGGGACCTGCTGGAGCGACTATGTCTTGCAGCTGGCCAGGGAACGCTTTGATATATCCTCCCTGAAGAGCTGTAGGACATGGTTGGGGTGAGGGAAGTCTGGCCTCCTCTGCTTAGACTGCTGCCCCAGTTGTCAGTAGATGATGTACTGATTAATTAATATGCAAATTAAATGGCTCACATGATCAAAAAAGTCAAACTTTTTCTTCCGAATCTTAACTTTGTACTGTGAAAGGGACCCACCACTCCGACACTCATCTCCACCTGCCCCACAAAACCTGTACTCTCTTCATCACCAACCACTGGCTTGGATGGTTGACCCCAGGTATTTAACCTCATCTACCTTCACTACCTCTACCTCTTGCATCTTCTCCCTTATACAAGTCCCTGCCTCTCTTTCACACATGTGTTCTGTCTTGCTTCAACTGACTTTCATTTCTCTTTTTCTCATCGTTGCTGTTCCTCTCAAATGCACACCTCCACTTCTCCAGGTTCTCTTTCACATGCTCCCTCCTTTCACTACAGATCACAATGTCATCTGAGAACATCACAGTTCACGGAGACTCCTTCCTTACCTTGTCTGCCAGCCTGTCCATCACCATGGCAAACAAGAATGCAGTCACACCCCCACTTGGAATCCATCTGTCACTCCTGCAGCAAACCTAAACTTCATCTCACTGTCCTCATATACTGTAGTTCCTTCAGCACTCTTGCATATTTCTCTGCCACTCCTGACTTCCTTTTACAATACCAACTTCCTCTCTTGGCACATTACCAACCTTCCTCTCTGCATACTCATATTTATCAATCTCCCATGAAGCCAGATATCCCCCCCATAACAAATTACATTCATCATTCTTAGAAAATTAAGGGTTTCTTCCATAACTCAAGCTCTCCCTGTTATGGATGGCTCTCACGAGCAATCAATGAGATGCTGCAGGCAGCTGTGAGTTCGTACATTTATTAAATAAAGACACAATGACAAAATAATAAGCCTCATGGGGCAAAACACAAATAAAGACAGAACACTTATATATAGTCAGCGAGGGCGGAACCTGAATGCTGGGAAGAACTGACTTTGGGGTTAGGGAAGCCAGACTGGAAAGCAGGTGAGGTCGCAGCCCTGAGCAAACAGAGTTGCTCCCTTAAATAGGGCTGAATAGATTAATCAGCTGATGAAGGGTCATCAGCTGATTGTAATCAGGCTGTTCAGCAGGGCTAAACTGACAGCTGGAAGCCCCGCCGAGACGCTGTCATAATAAACGTCTAGAAGCACGCCAGAGGAGAGAATGGAGAGCTACCGCACAGCCTGAGTGCCGACAGAGTCAGTACACGAATCATGACAGTTGCCCCCGTTCCCGACGCGGATTCTAGACGCGGTGTAACATCGGGCTCCCCCAACTGGGAGGCCAACAAGACCACCCCAGGGAGGGAGGAGGGGGAAAAAAGGCCGAGGAGGGCTAGATCCTGGCGACAAGGGTGAAGACAGCAAATGCCATGAGGAGACACTACACAGCATGGAAAAACACAAAAAACACTCCATAATGCACAAATAGACAGAATACTAGGCACAAATAAGGGACAACTAAGCCTACGGGCCACAACCAGAAAACCCGGGTTTAAAGACCAAGATACACAGTCCCAGGAAAAAAAAAAAAAAACACATATCATCCCCCAACAGAAGAAGGGAGGGAGAGAAAAAAAACCCACACTAGATAACGTTGAAACCCTGCAGTTTAAATCCATACAAATAAACCATGACAGGCAACGAAAGGACATCTCCCAGCCTACGGAAAGAATAATCACAACAGTGGGGGAAGAACAAAAACACACGCTAGGGAGCGGTGAGATACACAGTTTCATTAATAACATACCAGCACATCCCAAAAGGTTACAGAAGCCAAGAAAAAAAAAACCCCGGGATGACGGCAGGCTAAGCACCACGGCATGAAAGCCAATAGTTCGGGGGGTCACCCTGCATCTAACGTCCACATCGCTGGCAGGGGAAAAGGAACAGTTCGGTCTGCCTACCCCAGTCCCAGGCCAGGAAACTCAGTACTTCTGGCGGCAGGGCCAGATCACCGAACCGACGGGAAAGTTTGTCGGGTGGCCGACCCAGAACGCCAAACGGGTGAAGCAGTCCTCCAGGCGGCTGACCCGCATCACTCAGCCACCAGGACCGCAGGGGAGAAATTGAAGACGGCCTCTCTGGAGAGGAGGAAGACGAGGGAGAGTCGGGCCGAATATTGAGAACCCCAACGGCCCCCGGTGGAGATGAGTTGGGGGAAGGTTGATGGGCCAGTCCAGTGCCAGGCGGCAGAGGATCTGCAGCTCCCTCATCGACCTTGAACCGAACCAGCGCTGCGCCCCTGCTGGACCCTGATTGATTCAGCGCGGCACCCACGACGGACCCTGATTGGGTCGGAGCAGCACCAGCGATGGACCCTGATTGGGTCTCGGCTGCACCCACATTGGACCCTGACTGGGTCAATGCTGCACCTGCGATGGACCCCGACTGGGTCGGCTCAGCACCAGGAATCACCTCCAAGCACAAACCTGGAACCTCCAGCACAGCGACCGGGATTGACTCCGCACTGGTGACCCTGGGAGAAGGCTCAGGAGAAGAAGAACCAGGATCAGGATCACCGGTAGCGACAGAGCCCAGTTAGACGAGCTCGAATGCAGCGGATGGCTGCACGTGGCTCGTCTCCCCGAGAGACAGGCAAAAATGCTCTAGAACAGAGAGAAGGAAAACAAAATAGAGCACTTGCCTGCACTCGAGTTCTGTCGCCATCCAGGACTTCGACGATCCGGGTTCCAAAGGCAGAAGGACGTCCTCTGGCTCCCACTCAGCTACGGCGGGCCCCGCAGCCAGCATGATGATGTCCACAGCCTGAGGACCCTCCACCGCTGATGACCATGCCGACGACCCGCAAGGCGTGGCGGCAGGAGATCCTCAACCTGCTGCATCAGACCGCTCTTCTGTGGAGATCTGGGGATGCTTCATCGTCAGCGCAGCCTCCAAACTGCAGTCCGCTCTCCTCCTCTGCCCATGATGTGGCTGCGGGGCTAGAACCAGGCTCTCCAGGGCCGCAGGCTCTCTCCTCGTCTGGCGGCGTAGGCCTGGCGCCCCGGAATGCTCAGGGGAAGGAGACACAAAGGTAGCAGGTCCATTACTAATTACTGCAGCAGGTGGAGGGAGTTCAGGGGACTGTGAACCCCGAACTCCACCCCCTGAAATCAAGCAAGGCAATTCATCCAATGTGGGAACAGAATGAAAAGTTACTTGCCTGATCCATAGAGGCCCGATGGAACCTGCTGGAATGGACTTTGTTCCTCCCTTTCCATGCTGGATGGTGAGTGAGGGCCCCCTGGAAGGACGAGGAGGAGCCGCTCACAATGGACCCACGACGGGCATCGCCGAAGCAGGACTCCTAGTACTCACTGCAGCCGAGGAAGACGTCGAGGAGGAGGGGACGACAGCTGAGGCGATCCGGGCATTAGGAGCTGACGGAACAGCAGGAAGAGATGACCCGGGGGGAGAGGCTGCGGGAATTCCCTCCAGACGAGACGTAGAAAAGGCATCTGTCTGAGAGGTGGAGTCTTTCCGACGACCTGGAACAGGATCCGGACGAGGTCAGCGAGGTCCAGGTACCAGCGCAAGCCGCTGGGGAAGTGATGGCTACGAGCGTTGGAAAGGATTCCATCTATCTCTGTGAGAGCCATGATTAGCTCATAGCCCAGGCTCGTAGCGTAGCCCTTGAGCGGTGATGCCATCTCCCAGCACGCTGGTACGCTGAATAGGGGAACTTCAAGTCCAATTAAACAAACACTCGGCCACCGGTGTCTCTTTTGGCTGCAACCTACTGTTATGGATGGCTCTCACGAGCCATCAATGAGACACTGCAGGCAGCTGTGAGTTCGTACATTTATTAAATAAAGGCACAATGACAAAATAATAAGCCTCATGGGGCAAAACACAAATAAAGACAGAACACTTACATATAGTCAGCGAGGGCGGAACCTGAACGCTGGGAAGAACTGACTTCGGGGTTAGGGAAGCCAGACTGGAAAGCAGGCGAGGTCGCAGCCCTGAGCAAACAGAGCTGCTCCCTTAAATAGGGCTGAATAGATTAATCAGCTGATGAAGGGTCATCAGCTGATTGGAAACAGGCTGCTCAGTGGGGCTCCACTGACAGCCGGAAGCTCCGCCGAGATGCTGTCAAAATAAACGTCTGGAAGCACGCCAGCTGAGAGAACGGAGAGCTACCGCACAGCCCAAGTGCCGACAGAGTCAGGACACAAACCATGACACTCCCACTGCACCGAACTTAATTGAAAAGGAGACAGTCGTTTTATTCAACTGTGACACAGTCACTCATTTACGTTCCCGTGCACTTTTACACAGCGCACGGGGGGAAGGAATGAAAACCCACGTGCAGAGACTAATACTTGCAATTTTATGAAACAAAAAATAAGTTTTCAGTCCAGCAAACGATCTAGACAAGCAAACAGTCAGATGGGTTATGGTCATGAAGCGCACCGGAAAAACGGACGCCTCTAGGACGCTCATCAGGCTGAGAGAGGGAATGCCTAGTACCGCAGAACAGCTGGACAGCACAAAAAGAAAGGCAACCAGGAACTTACAAGCTGGAGTGGTCCGAGGCAGTCCATGCATTCTGATGTAAGCAAGAAAGCAGGAACAGCTGCAAACAACAGGCAACGAACGGGCATCAGGTGAAGATAGAGAAGACTATACCAGTCAGGCTGAAAGTAATAATGTAGGGAGTGGAGACAACATACACAGAGGAAAACTGCTACTGTGTATAATGCGCACAATGATTTGGCCATCTTTTTATCCAAATACAGAGTTTATATAATGACAATGCTAATAAGGAAAGAAATCACCGGTGTGCATAATGATGAGTAACCAGAGGGAGTGCGTGGGCTGGACTGAATGGAAACACATGTGCAAGAGTGAGTGCCTGGGCATGTGAGTGAAGATGAATCAAGGCATGTGTGTGTATGTGTGCATGTGAGTGAGAATGAGAGTAAGTGCATATATGAGTGTTAGCATGAGTAAGGGAAAACCAATAATAAGACTCAGTTGGTGCCACTGACTGGAGGAGGAGGCGTGGCCACGCTGTCAGGGAGCAAAGGACCCAAAGGGCTCCCTGAAACTCCTGATGGAAAATAAGCATACAATAAACAAAAATGGTCAAAATAGCCACAGTGTCAGAACTGGGTTTGAGGGTCTCAAACCAACTTGATGACAGAGCCCCCCCCCACCCCCCCAAGGGGTGGACTCCAGACACCCTAGTGAAACCAGAGGAAAAACAAAAGAACCCAATAAGAGACACCCCCCCCCCCACCACCACCACCACCACCACCACCAAAGAGGAAAAAAACAAACCAGGGTGGAACATGAGGGAAAATAGGTTAGGAGGGAAACAACACAAATAATACAAGAAAAATATAACATACAAGTAAAGTGAGGAGAACCTCCTCCCAGTCGTAACCTAGGACAACAACCTCCTACCCAGGAGTTCAAAGTTCAGGGGTCCGACCATAGTCCCAGGCCCAAGGCATGGCGAGGGGTAGCTGATCTTGTGGCCTGCCAGTGTCCCAAGCCCAGCAGGCGGCCCGCTGAACAGCATCAGGCGGCCTGCAAGGACAGATGGTCCACCCGACCTGGATACTAAGTTTTTCGGGTTGCCAGCGGGCATTGTTGAGCCACCAGGACCGGAGGGGAGAGTGAGGAGGTGGCCTACCCACTGGGAGACTTGGAGGTGGGTGACCGGGCAGAAGGATAGGAAGCCCAATGGCATCTGGCCGCGAGGACTGAAGAACCATACCGGCATCTAGTGATGAGGACTGAGCCCAACCGCCCCACGTGGCTTTGAGAAGGGGGACCATAGCACCTGCGATGGTCCCAGTCCGGAACCTCATTGCTCCCGCGGTGAGCACTTACTGGGCCTGCGTTGCACCCACGGTGGACCCCGACTAAGCCCTAGTTGTACACACAGTGGAGCCCAGTTGGACCATCGCTGCACCCGCGGTGGACCCAGACCGGGCAAGAGCTGCACCCACACTGTATCAGTCTACCCGTGAGAGCACCAGACCCAGGAGACAGTCAACCAGGGAAACCCCAGGCAAAGGCACAGGGCACAGGAGGCTGTCCCACAGTGATCACAGCGGGGGAAGCTGCACCCACGGTGAACTCCGGCTGGAGCTCCGTTGCACCCGCGATGGATGCCAGCTGGGCCAATGCTGCGTCCTCGGGAAGCTGATCGACCAAGGCAAGCACCATAACCAGGAGGCAGCCCACTAATGGACCAACAGGCAATGGCAGCATTGTGGAACCCTCGGGCAGTGTTGGACCATCTCTGGCGACCCTGAAACAAGGCTTGGACAGAGGGCTCAAAGAAGGGAAGTCAGGGTCTCCGGCAGCGGCGGAGCCCAGCAAGGTGAGCTCAGGTGCAGCTGATGGCTGCACCTGACTCTCCTCACCAAGAGCCGGGCATGATTTCTCTAAAACTGAGAAAATAAAATAAAAGAAATCACTCGCCTGAACTCGAGGTTCACCGCCGTCCAGGACTCCGTCGATCCTGCTGAGGGCGATGGTTTGGGTGCTTACTCTGCTGCAGCGGCTTACGCAGCAGGCGTGATGGTAGTTGCAGTCCTGATCTCCTCCAGAGAGCTCTCCAACACCGGTGACTCCTCCGGCGAGGATTCTTGAGGTGGAGTCCCATGTCGCGCTGGACCCTGGTAGGCTGAAGCCAGGGGATGCTCCTCCATCGGTGCAGGCTTCAGGTTGGTCACAGCACCCCTCATCTGACCATGCCGGCTCTGTGGGGCTTGAGTAGAATCTTTCAGCACCGCGGCCCCCTCCTTCCTCTGAAGATCGAGCTGCAGGGCCAATGAACACTCAAAGGAGATAGAAGGAGATATGGAGAGGGCAAAGGGGTTAATTCTTGCTGCAGCGGTAGGTGAGGACCCAGCGGACTGCACAAACTGGGCCTCACTCCCGGGTATCAGGAAAGACGATTTAACAAATGAATTAATCAAATGAAAATACACTTGCCTTTTAATCCTGGGAGCAGTAGTCTAAGCTGCAGTACACCCAGCCTCTTGCTTCTTATCTGCAGCACTCCTGGGTTGCTTGGAAAATCCAGAGAGGGCCTTCCCCGCCAACTGAAAGAAAGGCAAAGGAGCGGAGAAGTTCTTCCTGCGGTGCAACACTGGGTCACGGTGCCGTCGGCGGGACAGGAGCCGACACGCAGGAGACAAGATTGGGCTTCTCTCACCGAATTCTTCTAAGTGCGGATGCCGGACTCGCAATGCATGGCGAGGAAACAGGTGGAGGCAGAGGCGGCAGCGGAGGGAGTGATAGAGCAATCACCCGGGAATGAAGGCGCAGGTAAAGTCTCCGCTCCACCAAGTTGGTAATTCTACCCAAGCAGTCCATCTTGTCCCCCCGGGAGGTACAGCTGCGTTCGCTGACTGCCAAACCCTCAATCACCATGAAGGCTTGGTGGTCCTACCGGCTCCACTGTCTCCGCCATACTGCTTCACCAGCTTGATGCATAATGGATCCTCAGAGCAGGTGGGCAGAAAAAGCAGACAAAAATGAAAAAGAAATGAAAATTGTACTCAGAAATCTCCGCTGTTTTTTTTTTCTTTTCTGGCCGGATCATACTGTTACGTTCCTGTGCGCTTTTACTCAGCGTACGGGGGGAAGGAATGAAAGCCCATGTGCAGAGATTATTGCATGCAATTTTATGAAACAAAATAAGTTTTCAGTCCAGCAAAAGGTCTAGACAAGCAAACAGTCAGATAGGTTATGGTTATTTAGGGCACCGGAAAAACAGGGACGCCTCTAGGACGGTCATCAGCCTGAGGGAGGGAATGCCTAGTACCGCAGAAGAGCTGGACAGCACAGAAAGAAAGGCAACCAGGAACTTAGTTGCTGGAGCGGTCAAAGGCAGTCCGTGCAGTCCGGTGTAAGAAAGAGAGCAGGAACAGCCGCTAACAACAGGCAACGAATGGGTGTCAGGTGAAGTTAGAAAAGACTATAACAGTCAGGCTGAAAGTAATAATGTAGGGAGTGGAGACAAGATACACAGAGGAGAACTGCTACTGTCTATAATGCGCACAATGATCCGGCCATCTCTTTCCCCAAATACAGAGTTTATATAATGACAATACTAACGAGGAACGAGATCACCGGTGTGCATAATGAGGAGTAACCAGAGGGAATGCGTTTGCTGGACTGAATGGAAACACGTGTGCAAGAGTGAGTGTCTGTGCATGTGAGTGAAGATGAATGGAGGCCTGTGTGTGTATGTGTGCATGTCAGTGAGAATGACAGTAAGAGCGTATGTGTTATCTTCTCCTATTTTCAAGACGAAATTAATGTTTGCATACTTATTATCATGTTAATTACAGTAGATGTAGATGCATTTTATGCTCCTTTATTGAGTAAAATGTCTTAGTCACTAAAGTTTAAGGAATTTATGCTTTTTTTTCAGCAACATGTGTCTTAAAAGGGGGTCTCACTTCTCAGATCAAATGTCTCTTCCCCTCCTCATTCTTCAGCAGACCATAGCTGCACTTTAACTGACCAATAGAGTTCAAAGCTTCATTTCATTTCCCTTTTGGATAGATAGATAGATAGATAGATAGATAGATAGATAGATAGATAGATAGATAGATAGATAGATAGATAGATAGATAGATAGATAGATAGATAGATAGATAGATAGATGGATGTACTTTATTGATCCCAAACTGGGAAATTACAGTGTAACAGCAGCATGACAGTTGACAGCCAAACAACAGAAACACACACGACAGACAAAGGGATTACCCATGGAAAGTAAAAAAGAAACTAACACGAGTATAGAACCTATTTTTAGGTTGAGTTTATGATCCTTGTTGGAAGAAGCTCAAATATAATTGGCCACCTCAGGTCTCATGAAGTTTTGGGACCACCCTCCAACACTAGAGAAAACTTAAGTTTTATTGCTCTTTGTTCAGAGTCTACTGGGATGTGGTTGGCCAAAGCTATGAGCAGCTTTCTCTGCTTCTCCAATTTTTCTCCTATCTTTTAATAAAAGGGCCCAGAGCTTTTCATGCTCTCTGCTAATCCAGTTTATTTTCTTTAAAATTCATTTTTCTTTTTTTATTCTTCTTTTTCTTAAAATTATTGTGCAAGAAGATTTTGTTTATTTTATACAAATTTTCTAATTTTTTATAACGTTAATTATCTTTTTCTTCATGAAATCGAATCAACTTTTCTCAACCAGTGCTATTTTATGGTTTTCCAATTTCCATTATAATGACAAATTAAACTATGCTTCATGTGGTTCCACAAATGCTTGATTCATAAGTAACTCAGTAACAGTCTATGATGCCCATGATACATGTAAATTCTCTGTTTTAAAGTTATGCAAATATGTTAACCTATTCTGACATTTCTTATTAAATCATTGAAAGACATATGGGAGTTATTGTTTGATTTCATGTCCATTAAGAACTCGCACAAGGGTTTATTATGAGACTGATCAATTACTATTACTATTATTACTACTCTTCCGCTCCGTTGTACCGCGGACGGGCAAGTCTCTGCGTCCTAGAGCACACGAGAGCGCCCTTGTGCGCTCTCGGACGCATGATGGAGATCCTGATGGTGGTGATGTAGGTGGTGTGGCGTCCAAGCGCGCACTGAAAATAAAAGCTGCAGACACAGCCGCGAACAGATTAGTTCATCTGATTGACCTCTCATTCGACTAATAAGAGCTTGGAATTGGGTTTCTGAAACCTTGAAGAACCAATGAATGAAAACCTAGCCAGAAGTACCCGCCTCTTAATGCTGTGAATGCAGTGAGCCAATTGAAGCAGAGAAGTTCACGAGCTGTTTTTTTTTAAGGCTGGGTGAAGACTGGCTGCTGCAGCGGATCAAAAAAGGAAGAACCCCACAGACCCAGCAGCACGGAGACCATCCACAAATGCAACCTGTGTGACAGGGAGTGCCATTCGCGGAACGGCATGTTCGGCCACAGGCGGTGCTTATTTTGTTTTGGTTCCAGCAGAGTAGACGTTATGATTTCTTCCATGGTCATAGACCGACGGAGGCTGACAACAAAGGCTGAGTGACACACACGCCTTCACCAGTCTTATTTTAATTACTACTGTTATTTGTTTTGAAAAATCGTTCGCCAAAAACCGC
Source organism: Pholidichthys leucotaenia (assembly GCA_020510985.1). Lineage (NCBI taxonomy): Eukaryota > Metazoa > Chordata > Actinopteri > Cichliformes > Pholidichthyidae > Pholidichthys > Pholidichthys leucotaenia. The sequence goes on from CM035838.1 coordinate 212,362,145, forward strand.
AATCATGGAAGCACAAAACCGCAATAATGGAATTATGTTTTGATCGGGTCGCGAGACTAGAACCATGAGCGGACCAGCGTCGCGTTCGTCTGACATTGAGGAAGAGAAGTTTGCCAGGACAATGTGGCTGTGAAGAAGTACGGTGTTATAAGCTAAATTATTTATCCCTGAAAATTGTAATCCAAAATGACTTTTGACCGATCGGTAAATTACAACTGCGCGGCGCGGCGCAGTTCGTGCGCCGCTGTACAAGGGGTTGTTGCCACGTACAGACTGTGAACGCCCCCCCCCACCCCCGCTATTCTTCTGTAGCGAGGGGGGGGGGAGCCGCGGTGATTGCGCTGCTGTCCCACATCGCCACATGAGGCTAATCCGTTGTGTAGCGCTGGCCGAAGTCCATCCTCTGTAGCGAGGGGGGCACACACACACACACAGACAGCCCTGAGTGTGACCTTTTATTAGAGCCCAAAATGAAGCTTCTACATTGAATCATTCAAAAGTTACAGACGTTTTTCCAAACTGTGCCATTTGGCACAATTTGGCACAGTTCCAAAATGCCCGGGAACAGCCTGAGTAAAAAGCTGTGTAATATATTCATTTTTTGTGGTATTGTTACAAAATTTGGACCTCAGCTGGATAACACTTGGTTCTACATTTCTGTTGCATTTTCAAGCCCGGATCTGAAGCTGTGTATTATTTGCAAGCATTTGTATCCAAAAAACACCCAGGCCAAATTTATTTTCTTCAAGTTCACTATGTTTAGATGACTGTAACTCAGTGGCCGGAGCACTTAGATAGATTATGACAGTTTTGCCAAAAAATTCAAAGTGTTTTCTTTTAAATGAGACCAACCCCATGAAGACGCTGCAAAGGGTTGAAGAACAGCTTTTGATTTAATTTGGGCACGTTAATTTTTGGCGTTTTTAGGGAAATTGACCGGAGTGCAAGGGGTTAACTAAGGCTTAACTTACCAATTGCTAAATTCTTAAGCTTAAGTCTTAGTGCATAAGAGTTTCCACCTCTATAAAATGTGGATGGCGCCCTAACGAGGAACTGAGTGTGATGAAAGTGTGATGGACTGGCGAGCTGTCCAGGGTATACCCTGCCTCTCACCCAAAGATGCTGGGATAGGCTCCAGCCCCCCCCCCCCCCGCGACCCAAAAAGGATTAAGCGGAAGAAGATGAATGAATGAATGAATGAATGAATGAATGAATGAAAGTAAATCTTCATTCCTACTTACATTCATATTTACACTAATACGTGTACCAACATTAAATTACCTATAAAACTCTTTAATTTCACTACAGAAGTCATATAACACTTATGGAGGTACACGCTACCACTGATGAGGGTGACTGCTCCGACAATCTCTGTTCCCAAATGCAGCGTATTTAGTATCCTGATGCAAATGAGGAAAGAGATTGCCGGTGTGAGGAAGCATGGGCTGGACGTGATTGAACCAGGTGTGTAGGAGTGCGTGTATGAGCGTGTGAATGGGAATGAATGGAGTGTGAATGTATGTGTGTGAGAACACCCAAGATAAAGCACAGCTGATGGCATTTGACCGGAGGAGGGGGCATGCCCGAGCTGTCAGGATAATAAGTCAGAATGGGGTTTGGAACACCAAACCCAAATTCATGACAGCCCCCCCCCCCCCCCCCCAGGGTTGACTCCAGAACCCCAGTAATACCAGCTGAAAACAAAAAGAACACACCGCAAGGGAACCCTCCCCCAGCAACAAACAATTACCCAGGGTGGGAGGTGGAGAAAGGAGTGAAGCAACCAGTGACAAATACAAGCCGTAATAAGCAAGTCCAAAACCGTGACTCTCCTAACAGCCCCCACATAGGACACAACCCCCCCTCCCCAGAAGTCCAAAGTTCAGGGGGTTGACCAGAGTCCCAGGCCCCCAGCATGGCGAGGGATGACTGATCGAGTGGCCTGCACCAGTCCCATGTCCAGCAGGTGGCCCGCAGAGTCTCGTCCGGCGGCCTACCCGGGCCGATGGGCCACCCGACTTGAAGGCCCAGTCTTTCAGGTGGCCGACCAGCGTGGTGGAGCCAGAACCAGAGGGGAACCGGAGGGGAAGGCGGAGAGGCAGCCTAGCCAAATGAAAAACCGAGGAGCAGAAGCCCCCCTGCCTTCTGAAGCTTGGAGTGGGGGGACCACAACACCCGCGATGGTCCCAGACCGGGACGTGGATGTACCTGCAACGGTCATAGTCCGGGATGTGGCTGCACCTGCGATGGTCCCAGTCCAGGACGTGGCTGCACCTGTGATGGTCCCGGTACGGGACGTGGCTGCACCCGTGGTGGGGTTAAGCTGAAGCTCTGCTGCACTGGCAGTGGACTCCAGCTGGGGCTCTTCTGCACCGGCGGTGGACTCCGGTTGCAGAACCGTTGCACCTGCGGTGACCCCCATCAGGGGCCTCATTGCTCCCTTGGTGGCCTCCCCAGCGAGGGAGGTGATGCTCCTCACATCCTGAGGAGTTGACCCCCGATCCTCAGTTGACTCCCAACAGCTTTCTGGTGACCCTGGCTGAAGGTGCCGAGCCCGAAAGGAGAAAAAGAGAAACCAGGTCAGGATTGCCGGCAGCGGCGGAGCCCGGTGTGGCAGTCCTGAGGGCTACTGTGAGCTGCCCCGGGTCCACCTCACCATGAGTTGGGCAGTGTGACATTAATGTTGAAACTCCTGATATAATGGAGCATACTTGCCTTAACTCTGGCTCCACCACCGTCCAGGACTCCGGCGATCTTGGGTGTGCGGGATCCTCCAGTCCGTCGGGTGCCTCATCCCTGTTGGCCTCCTGCGAGGGAGGTGGACGTGCCTCGTCGTCAACGGGCAGCCCAGGTGATGGCAGCTCTAGGCAAGCCTAGGATGGAGCTCGAAGGGGATAGGAGAGGGAGCGATTAGGGTTGCCAGCAGCAGCAGAGCCCAGCGAGGGAGGTGCAGATGCGGCTGGAGGCCACACCCGACTCAAGCCAGGCAAGATCCCTCCACCATCAACAAATGAACTACAGGAGAGATTACTTGCCTGTGCTTAAGCTCTACCGCTGTCCAGGACTCTGACGACGATGCCCGGGGTCCCATCGGCTGGAGATCTGGTCCGGGGGATGACTCCACTGCGGCGGCACCCGCAGCAGCAAGATGGTGGTAGCAGGAGTGGGACTCTCGTGCGCCATCCTCCACGCCTCTGGTTCCTCCAGCGTGGCAGCTGTGGATGACTCCTTTGCCCATGGGCTGGACCCTCCTGGTCCTCTGGCTCCTCCTCCCCCGAGCGACCTGGATCCAGGACCGATGGGCTCGTGGGGGCACATAGAATAGTCGTTGAGACCAGGAACAAGAGTACTGTATGCCGCTGGGGCAGAGAACTCAGGGAACTGCACACCTCAAGTCTTCTCGCCAGGAGGCAGGCAAAATTGATCAATGACTGTGAAACTCGAATGAATAGAAACTTGCCTCTTCTCCTGGCACTGGAGGTCCCCAGCGGCCTCTGAGGCATTCTCTCTACTCTCCTGGCATTCCTCATCGGGTTGAAGCTCCTCCTCCCTCAAGCAACTGTCTTTAAGTCTTTCAGAGAATCTCTGGAAGGAGCCATGGCTTCACCTCCTAGATGAGGTCCATTTCAGCCAGTAGAGCCCGCCTATGTTCCTCCATCTCCTCCAGTGACAAGGCGGAGCATAGCCTGCTGACGTCAGAGGTCACGTCCAATATTGTTTGTCTGCCATTTTGGATGCCAAATAGCCTGGACCCTGTGTTAAGAATAACAATAATTCTAATAGAACATACTCAGTCCAACTCGCCATGATGTTGTTTGTTTTCCATTACGACTGAATACCATCTTAAGTGAGTGAGATCTTGACAGTAAGGCGGCCCGACACTCCCATGACATCATTTGTATGGGACAAGAAAAACATAAGATGGATATGGAGGCGAGCCTGCTGCTCTCTTGATTTCTGTCAGTGTAAAGGCAAAAAAGGAGAGACAGAGAAGGCTACAGGCGATGAGACGAAACACTGGAAAAGTATCGGACAGTTCACAAAGTCTTGGAGCAGCGGAAGATTTGAGGATATGAACTAGATCATATCTGAGGGTAAGCTAATGATTGCCAATACTAGTTAGCATTAATAAGTCCCCCATACTACATTGCAATCACCGCAAGTTTTCGCTACTAGGTATTGTTGGAATTAATTCTTGTTCACTTTTTCTTCGAGTGAGAGCGGATACGAAATACCTTAAGGATTAAAACACTTAATTATAGACTACAACCATTTACAAAATTATAACAAAGGATAGAATTGTTCTTGATCGACTAATTGCCACCCGTAGGGGTGTATGCCCTATTAAAGGAGGTTCCTTCGTCACCTGGTCCCTCCTGGGAAGGGCAGTATGGATAACATCATTGTCAGTTGTCATTCTTTGCATGTAATCACCCAGAAACCCTTCTTCATCACCTAAGTTAAATGGCTTCAATAATTGGGTTTGCCATTCACAATTTCCCTATTTTTCTTATTTGTGTATTATACTAAGCCCATAGATTGTTGATGGCAATCTAAATGGTTTCCTAGGTAAATGTTTGGTACTAATAATTTGGGTACTGTAACTAAATGTGACATGATTTGACTTACAAAGTGTATTCAATTAAATGTTTTCCATTATCTAAGTAAATCATTTCAGCTATTTTAAATCTTGATATTGTTGCAGTTAAGGGTTTCAGTGTCACCACAGCAGTATTCAGATTAGTGCAGGGGAAAAGTCTTTGTATATTCAATAAGTGTGTAAATAATTTCTAAACATTTTTACCTTCACTCTTATTTAGAATCAGAATCAGAATCAGATTTATTGCCATTGCTCATGTAGTACACAAACTAGGAATTTGTCTCGGTGCAATGCTGCAACATTAAAACATGATAAGATAAAGAGATAAACTAAAAAACTTAAAGACTAAAAACATGCAATAAGTGTAGAATAATAAGTAACTAGAAAAGCACTCGGAGAGCGCAGACCTCCGCCAAGCGCAACAATTCCCCCCATACAGTGTTTGTGTGTACGTTTTCAGATTCCTTGAGCATGTAAACATATGACTAGCAATTGGATTCACAATGATTATTTGTTTATTTGACAGGGACAGTGCAATAAACACACAATTAATCAATGACAATCAATCTGATAGTGATAGGATTAGTGGTTCAGTAGTAAAAGCATTGCCTCCTTGGCGGAGGTAATAAACTGAAGTGTTGCTGTTGTGTCCATGTCCTCCACTGACGGATGCAAATTGGGTAGACAGGTTGCCGTGGGTTTTATATTATATTATTTTGGGGTTGCGCTCCGCGGCAAACGAGAATTTAGAAGCTTCGCCGGCAGAGAGCTCGTTTTTGCGCAGCGCCTATGGCTGGCCGGTGAATTTCTGCCAAATGCGCAGCTCCTATGGCTGGCCGGAGAATTTCTGCCAAAGAATCCGTCGGCGGACATCTGCCCGTGTGAGGTTTTGCAGTTGCGCGCAAACACAGGCACGCTGGCGGGCCCAGGCCAGCAGTGTTTTCCGCGTGCTTTTGTGCCTAAAACGTTGAAGAACACAGAGTTTGTGTTGCAGACACGACGACCAGCGACCTCCATTGCGCCTGCGCACATGTTGAAAATGGCCCTATGTCACAGTGTTGAAAAATGCTTTAAAAAATTGCTGTATCCAGACGGTGAACCGGATCACCCCCAAAATTTAATCAGTTCTTCCTTGTACCATTTCCAACAACGTCTGAAAGTTTCATGGAAATCCGTCCAAGACTTTTTGAGTTATCTTGCTAACCAACAGACAAACAGACAGACAGACAGACAGACAGACAGACAGACAAACCTTTTCGGCCTGGCGGAGGTAATAATAATAATAATAATAATAATAATGAGTAATACTAGTCACAGCAGTTTTAAATAAATTAGCAAGTAGCAGATGATGTGGAGTACCACATAGTGCAGTCGATAATGCAAAAGAAAAACAGTGATGAATGACATGAGTCTGGTTGAGCTGCTGTATATAGTGCACGAGAGTCAATAAGTCACTTAATGTTCAGCAGTCTGATGGCAGAGGGGAAAAAGCTGTTCATGTGCCGGGAGGTTTTAGTCTGAATGGACCGAAGTCTTCTACCTGAGGGGAGGGTGGCAAACAGTACGTGACCAGGGTGTGAAGGATCGGCTATGATCCGGCCTGCACGCCTCCGGGTCCTGGAGATGTACAGGTCCTGGAGAGATGGGAGCTTGCAGCCGATCACCTTCTCAGCAGTGCGCACGACGCGCTGCAGCCTTAATCTGTCCCTGGCAGTAGCTCCTGCGTACCACACGGTTATGGAGGAGGTGAGGATGGACTCGATGATGGCCGTGTAGAACTGCACTAACATCTTGGTGGGTAGCTTGAGCTTCCTCAGCTGCCGCAGAAAGAACATCCTCTGCTGGGCCTTTTTGATGAGGGAGCTGATGGTTGGCTCCCATTTTAGGTCCCTGGTGATGGTGGTGCCCAAGAAGCGGAAGGAATCTGCCATGGTAATGGGAGAGCCTGTGATGGTGAGGGGGGGCAGGGGGGTTGTGACTTTCCTGAAGTCCACAATCATCTCCGCTGTCTTCAGAGCGTTCAGCTGCAGGTTGTTGTGGCTGCACCAGGACACCAGCTGGGCCACCTCTCTCCTGTAGACGGACTCGTCGCCGTTGGAGATGAGCCCGATGAGGGTGGTGTCGTCCGCAAACATGATCAGCTTAACAGACTGGTGGGTGGAGGTGCAGGAGTTGGTATAAAGGGAGAAGAGTAGGGGGGAAAGTACACAGCCCTGGGGTGATCCGATGCTGATGCTAACAGAGTCTGAGACAGACTTCCCCAGCCGCACATGCTGCCTCCGGTCCGTCAGGAAGTCGGTGATCCACCTGCAGAGGAAGTCAGGCACGCCGAGCAGGGACAGCTTGTCCTGGAGCAGAGCGGGGCGGATGGTGTTGAATGCAGAGCTGAAGTCCACAAACAGGATCCTGGCGTAGGTTCCCGGGGAGTCCAGGTGCTGCAGGATGGAGTGGAGCGCCAGGTTGACTGCGTCGTCCACAGACCTGTTGGCACGGTAGGCAAACTGCAGCGGGTCCAGGAGGGGAGTGGTGATGGACTTGAGGTGGGACAGGACCAGGCGCTCAATGGACTTCATGACTACAGAGGTGAGCGCTACAGGTCTGTAGTTGTTAAGTCCAGTAATCCGTGGCTTCTTGGGGACAGGGATGATGGTGGAGGATTTGAGGCAGGTCGGCACGTGGCATTGCTTAAGGGAGGTGTTAAAAATGTCTGTGAAGACAGGAGCCAGCTCTTTCGCACAGTGTCTCAGGGTGGAGGGAGACACGCCGTCCGGACTGGGGGCCTTGCACGGGTTCAGTCTGGAGAACTGTCTGTGCACGTCCTGCTCACTGATGACAAGGGCTGGGGGGAAGGAGGAGGAGGGGAGGACCGCTTTTGATGAATTAGCGGCCGAGGAGGCAGTGGAGCTGGGTGGAGGGGGGAAGTTGGACACAGCTGACGAGGTGTCAAAACGGGCGTAATGTTGGGACAGTTTTTGACAAAGGGTTTTGTCATCCTGACCTTTAGAAGCCTGAGGCCGATAGTTGGTGATTTGTCTCAGTCCTCTCCACACAGAAGCCGAGTCATTAGCAGTGAACTGCTGCTGGAGTCTCTCAGAATACACAGATTTAGCTCTCTTCAGCTCTCTGTTAAACCGATATTTAACCTCCCTGTAGCAGTCCCTGTCTCCACTTTTCAACGCTGCTTCCTTCTCCTTCCTGATCTGTCTGAGCTTGGCAGTGAACCAGGGCTTATCATTAGATTTAGCTCAATGAGATTCATGCAAAGATTTTGAAAAGACTAAGTTTATGCAGGAAAGATCAAATTATTTTGCTTTGAGCTCCCTAAAGCATTGTCCTCTTAATTGAGTAAGGATCTATATTGTCTTTGTAGAAGATTCTAAATTAAGTCCCACAGTAAGCATGAATTCAGAATAAATTGGACTTTTCTTAGACATCTGGAACTTTTCTCATAAATTTGTATGGTTTTCTTCCTCCTTTTCAGTTTCCCTTCTTTCTTATGAACATTATATTTCTTTTTACAATAATCTGCAAATATTTTCTTAAATATCTGAAAATTTATCAATGTAAATTTTACCTTCTCCTATTGAATGTTGTGATTTCATTACCAATTGGTTTTATCTATATTTTTCTCTTCATTATTGATAATTTATTGATATTTTTTATCTAATATCTATTTTTCTGACACCTGAAGAAACTATTAGAAGTGAGGAATACAGCTAGGCAGGAAAACCTACAGTGTAACACAAGGTCGAAGAAGAAGAAATACTCAAAGGCTCAGAATGAGCTACGGAAGTACACCAGAGAGATGAAGTCCAACTGGAGGGATGGAAAAGCAGAGGAACTTCAAACTGCAACAGAAAGGAAGGACATGAAAACAATCTTCACAGGTTTGAGAGAAATCTACAGCCCTAAACCAAGAGGACTGATCCAACTAAAGGCTATGGATGGTGAAATGGTTTTGCAGGAGAAAGACAAGATCCTGGACAGATTTGCAGACCACTTTGACAAACTACTAAACAACCCTGGAGACCTCACTGAAGAGGCTAAAGAAGCTCTAGTGCAGTGACCAGCTGTATCAAGTCTGGATGAACCACCAAATTTTGATGAACTAATGATAGCTATCAGAACAACACAGGATGGTAAAGCTCCAGGAAGGGATGGAATTCCAGCAGAAGTGTGGAAATTTGGTGGTGTTCAGCTGACCAACTGCCTGCACAAGCTCATCCAAGAGATATGGGATGCCGGGAAAGTACCTCAAGACTGGGAGGATGCAAATATTGTGCCTTTGTTGAAGAAAGGTGACAGGAAAGATTGTGGAAATTACCGAGGTATATCACTGCTAGCCACTGTTGGTAGGATTCTCTCACATGTACTACTGAACAGACTCAATGAACACATCTCGCAGAATGTACTACTGGAAACCCAGTGCAGCTTTAGAAGTGGAAGAAGCACAATGGACATGATTTTCTGCTTGAAACAGGTTCAAGAAAAGTGTATCGAACAGAACATGCCGCGTTATGTGGTCTTCATAGACTTCAGTAAAGCCTTCAATACCGTTTTGCGACAAGGACTTTGGCAGGTACTCAAGAAATATGGTTGCACAGAGAAGTTTGTCAGCCTGATCAAGGCAATCCACTCCATACAGGTATGCAAGCAAACGTGGCAATGAGTGGTTCACTATCTAAAGACTTTTCAGTAAGCAACGGGGTGAAACAAGGGTATGTGCTGGCACCTACACTCTTCTCGCTATATCTGGCAGCCATGCTTGAGGTGGCCTTCAAAGACACTTCAGAAGGAGTATACATTCAAACAACGAAAGAAGCAGAGTTGTTCAGTGTTGCACAGTTTAAAGCCAAGAGGAAGACATCGATAAAGGTAGTAAGAGAAATGCTCTTTGCCGACGACAGTGCTGTAGTTGCACACAGTGTGGAAGATATGCAATCTTTAGTGGAGAAAGTTGCAAGAGCAGCTAGCCAATTCGGCCTCCAAATCAACATCAAGAAAACAGAGTGCCTTTATCAACCACCAAAGTAGTGGTGCAGAGCCACTAGTCAAGTGCAAGACTTTCAAGTATCTAGGGAGTACTGTTTCAGAGAATGCTAGGCTGGAGGATGAACTATCTCTCAGAATGGGAAGAGCGAGCACTGTGTTTGGAAACTTGAGGGAGAGACTGTGGAACAATTGACGTGTCTATCCGTGTGAAATGCAAAGTATACAGAGCGACTGTACTGGCTACTCTATTGTACGGTGCTGAAACTTGGACTGTCTACGGAGTGCAGGTGAAGAAACTCCACGCGTACATGATGAGACACCTTTGAACCATAATGAACCCCTCATGGAAAGACAAGACAACCAAAGTAGAAGTGTTGAAATGAGCTGGTCTACCATCAATGGAAGACATGCTAATACAGATGAACCTGATATGGCTCGGACATGTTGAGAGGATGGACCACCAGCAACTCCATCAGCAGTTACTCTATTCACAGTTATGTGAGGGCAAACACAATCAGGGTAGACTAAGCCTCAGGTTTAAAGACACTGTAAAAAGAAACTTGAAGAAGTTGGATATAAACAGGAGTTCCTGGAAGCGGAAGGCTCAGGACAGAGCTGTGTGGAGGAATCTGATTAGACCTAAATGAAACAGTTATTGTCGCCCACGACAGACTGCTATGATGATGATATTTTTTCTGAGAATTTTGCTAATTATTTTTTGCTAATTAATTTCTTTGGTACCCCCCCCCCCCCCTTCCCCCCCCGATGTATTTGCTTGATGGGTAGTCTCTTTTTTGTAGAGGGAAGCGTGTTACCACTTTTTATGTTTTACACACTGCTAGATTAGATGGAAATTTGTGAGGCGCCTTGTATGGCTGCCACGTCATTAGGGAGCGCTTAACATGAGCACACCTTAGTGATAAGTGGAATTCCTTGTATGTGCAAGCATACTTGGCAATAAAGTTGTTTCTGATTCTGATTCTGATTCTGAATAGTATAGCTCTTTTAAAATGAGGTTTCAATAATCATGGCTTCTTTGGTGTCGTCTCTTGACCTACTTTACAAATTCCACTTTGGAAAAAGTAATATAGCTGTCTTTGCAGATTTGATGTGATTTAGCATTTATAGCAACCATTCTGAGTTAGTCACTATGACCACATCTGTCTGTCCAGGTGAACACAGAAAGGTTGAATCTGTGTAAGTGAATCCTTGTGAAAGGTTGTGTCACACTCCTTCAGTCAATGGAAAGGTGGACATACTGCCGAATTAGAATTTGGCTTTATTTTGTACAAGGAATGCCTTATTTTATATTTCTTGGTAAATTATTGTGTGGACTGTAGTCCTGAGGCCCGGCTCGGCCGAGGCCAAGCACCGGGAACACATGCCAGGTCTGTAGCAGTCATCATTCATCGGCCTCCGTCGGTCTATGATGACCATAGAAGAGAATCCTAAACGTCTACTCTGCTGGAACATCACCGCCTGTGGCTGAACAGGCCGATGCGCGAATGGCAGACCCTGTCACACAGGTCGCACTTGTGGGTGGTCTCCGTGCTGCTGGAGCTGTGGCGGTTCTTCCTGCGGGTCCTTTTTTCATCTGTTGCAGCAGTCAGTCTCTCTTCACCCACCTTGAGCTGTCTGGTCAGGGTGCCTCTCCATTTGGAGTGGTCCGTTGCAAGGTCCTCCCAGCGCTCTGTGTTGATCACCAGGGCCTTCATGTCTCTCTTGCAGACGTCTCTAAAGCGCAGCTGTGGGCGGCCAACGTCTCTCCTGCCAGTCGCCAGTTCTCCGTAGAGGACGTCTTTGGGGATTCTGCCATCCTCCATACGGTGAACATGGCCTAGCCAGCGGAGCCTGCGCTGCCTGAGTAGAGTGAACATAGAAGGAAGGCCGGAGCGAGACAGAACTTCTGTGTTGGGCACTTTGCCTGCCAGGATATGTCCAGGATGCGGCGATTGCAGCGCAAGTGGAAGGAGTTCAGTCTCTTTTCCTGCCGGGCATATGTTGTCCACATCTCACTCCCATAGAGCAGTGTGCTGATGATGCAGGCGTTGTACACTGCCATCTTCGTCTTGACAGAGCGTTTGGGATTCTCCCACACTTGTGTGGTGAGGCTAGCGAGTGTGAAGGCTGATTTTCCAATCCTCTTGTCGATCTCTGTATCAAGGGAGAGGTTGCTGCTGATCGTGGACCCCAGGTACATGAACTGATTCACGATCTCCAGCTCGTAGTCGTCGATGGTGATGGTTGGTGGTGCTTCCATGCCTTGCGCCAAGACGTTAGTCTTCTTCAGGCTGATGGTAAGCCTGAAGTCCTTGCATGCCTGGGAGAAGCGGTCCATCAGGTTCTGAAGCTCCTGCTGTGTGTGGGTCATGACTGCAGCGTCGTCTGCGAACAGCATGTCTCTGATTAGAGCCTCGCGTACTTTGGTTCTGGCTTTCAGGTGGGCGAGGTTGAAAAGCCTGCCGTCAGATCTTGTGTGCAAGTAGACTCCCTCTGTTGCTGTGCTGAAGGCATGCCTCAGGAGCATAGCAAAGAAAATCCCAAAGAGGGTTGCCGCAAGTACACAGCCCTGTTTCACTCCGCTGCGTATGTTGAATGGCTCTGAGACGTTGCCGTCGTGCTGCACTATCCCCTGCATGTTGGTGTGAAACGATTCAATGAGGCTTTGCAACTTTGGTGGGCATCCTATCTTTGGCAGGATCTTGAAAAGGCCCTCTCTGCTGACCAGATCAAACGCTTTGGTGAGGTCGATGAAGGCGACGTACAGCGGCATGTTCTGTTCTCTGCATTTCTCCTGGAGTTGGCAGGTGGAGAATATCATGTCTACTGTCGATCTCTCAGCGCGGAAGCCACACTGAGAGTCGGGGTAGACACATTCGGCAAGCTTCTGTAGACGAACGAGAACAACTCGTGCGTAGACTTTGCCAACAATGCTGAGGAGGGAGATGGTTCTGTAGTTGTTGCAGTCGCTTCTCTCCCCTTTGTTTTTATAGAGGATGATGATCTTGGCGTCCCTCGTGTCCTGTGGTATGGCACCTTCCTTCCAGCACTGGCAGAGGATGTCATGCAATGGCAGCAGTAGGGCGGTCTTGCAGTGCTTGATCAGGTCGGGGGGTATGCCGTCGATAATGGGTGCCTTGCCAGCGGCCAAGCTATCAATGGCCTTGCTGAGTTCGTCGATGGTTGGCTCGGCGTCAAGTTCGTCCATGGATGGCAGGCAGTCGATGGCATCAAGGGCTGACGGTGTCACGGTGTTCTGTCTGGAGTAGAGATCGGAGTAGTGTTCCACCCATCTCTCCATCTGCTTGTTCTTTTCTGTGATCATCTCCACAGTGGAGGATTTGAGGGGGGCCGTCTTGCTCTGAGCCGGACCAAGTGCTTTCTTGATGCCATTGTACATACCACGGATGTTCCCCGTTATGGCAGCGGCTTGAATATCTTGGCTGAGCTGAGTCCAGTACTCCTTGGCACAGTGCCGAGCAGTCTGCTGAACTTTGCTTCTCGCAGCCCTGAGAATCTGAAGATTCTTCTTGTTTGGATACTTCTTGTACTCAGCAAGTGCTGAGCGCTTGGCTTCAATGATGGGGGTCATCTCGGTCAACTTGGCATCAAACCAGTCCTGTGACTTTGAGGTCTTCCTCCCAAAGGTAGCAAAGGCTGTGCGGTGGATGGTGTTTCGCAGCTCTTCCCACTTCTGCTTTGCAGATTCTCCTTCTTGTGGTACACCAAGTTCCTTCTCAAAGGTGGAGGCAAACTGCTCAACAAGTTCTGGCTGGGCCATCTTGCTGGTGTCAATCCGTGCCTTTTCAGGCTGTCTAGCATGGATGGAATTTCTTCAGCTGCAGCTTGACCTTGCAACACACCAATGAATGGTCTGTGTCACAATCTGCACTCTGGAACGAACGGGTGATTAGCACGTTCTTCAGTGATGTGCACCTGGTAAGGATCAAGTCCAGCTGGTGCCAGTGCTTTGAGCGCATATGTCGCCAGGAAACCTTGTGTTGGGGCTTGGTCTTGAAGAACGAGTTTGTGATGCACAGATCGTGATATGTGCAGAACTCAAGCAGCCGCTGTCCATTGTCGTTCATTCTGCCCACGCCAAATGGTCCCAGACAGGAGGGCCAGGAGTCATGGTCAGCACCCACTCTGGCATTGAAGTCTCCAAGGAGAATGAGTTGTTCAGAGTTGGGGATGATCCTGACAGTTGTTGCGAGATTCTCGTAGAACTCGTCTTTTGCCTCTGGTGTGGCTTTCAGTGTTGGGGCATACACACTGACGAGGATGACTGGGCCTTGAATGGTGTTGAGGTGGAGGTTGAGGAGTCGTGTAGAGCCATATGCTGCCCAGTTCCACCATCTTCAGCAAGGTGTTCTTCACTGCGAAGCCCACTCCGTGTTCCCTGTGTTTGTCACTGCCCTTTCCCTGCCAGTAGAACGTGTAGTCCTTCTCTCTCAGTGTGCCTGCATCAGCCAACTGTGTTTCCTGGAGAGTGGCGATATCCACTTCCAGTCTCTTCAGCTCATTATTGATGACGGCAGTCTTCCTGGTGTCGCTGATGTCCTTGAGGTTAGCAGCAAGTCCTGTCATCATAGTGCGGATGTTCCAAGTTCCCAGTTTAAGAGTTGGTCTCTTTCTTTTTTTTGTCTTGCCTGGTGTGAAGGTTCTCAGCCTGCCGTTCAGACTTCTCCTCATCCCCATGCACCCAATGAGGAAAGCAGGCTGTGGCGGGACAACACCTTATTGGCTGGGGGCTGCCCAGCTTGAGGCAGGCGGTAGCTGTCCAGTGAGATCCGATGATCCCTCCCACCACCGGGAACAACCCCTGGTGCCGCGCTCTATGCCAATTGAGTGGTGGCTTATAAACGGTAACTGTCATTCCCCGTGTTTTGTCTACGCCAAAGGCGAAGCTGGAGTGTCCTCTTCAGTGATCCGGTGTTCTACCTTCCAGCATTGGGTGTTGGTAGGATTCAAGCCTGGGCAGGAATATATGGAGGACAAGATGTTGCCTATGCAGCATGTCCCCCCTCTCCATGTCACTGATGAATCCAAAGGAACAACAGGGCTGCTACAGTTTGGCACCAGCGCCGTCGCAGGAGCTGCCAGAATGATGTTGAGCACAACAGAGAACTGCCTTAGGGACTCCGACTCCAGATTTTTCCTCAGGGTTTTCCCTTTCCCGTGACCGGGTGTGCCGCAAGGCAGCGGAGGTTTGAAATCAGGGTTTACCTTCCCCTAGATGGGCTACCTTCCCAGGTTGATGAGCCACCATCTACCCGAAGCATCTGGTTTTAAGGCACCAGAGATCCGCCCTCGCCCCTTCTCCTATTAGTAAAAGCAGTTCCGCCGGGCTTAGAGACTAAACCACACGGGCAGGCTAGGAGTTGGACTTAGTTGTCAGAGGCTTTTCGAGACGCACACCATAAGGATCATTTTTTATAAGTACTGGGAGCTTATCCCCAGTGCCGCTCCTGGCTATGACAACCTTGGAACCAGAAATGTATGTCATCATCATACAACAGAAGTATTTCTTATTACTTTCACATTTCTGAAATGTGATACTGTCACACCATTATGTGATGAGTGGCATCATTGCAAGGTGTGAGATTGCAATGTGTCAGATGTATCCTGCAGTGTGAAGTCATATAAACACTACATTTTTAAAGTCCAAGTCATTTAAATTGTTTTGCTTTATGTCATTTGCAATGTCATTTGTTCTACTTAGCTTCGGCAATGCCTGTCAATTGAGAGGTCCTTTCCCCCGTCGCGTTGCTGTTGCCCCTCCAGCCAATGAGCCATGACCATGCCTGTCACACATTGTCTGGCCTCCTCACATCTCCCACAAAGATCAAGTCTCGGTGTAATCCGGTAAAAAAAAAAATAAAATAAATAAATAAAATAAAAATGGGGGAACCCTTAAGGCTACTCCCGTCCACATGTCAGTATTTATACCAACAGGAGTGCAAATTTTATCACCTCATAAATTGATTTTGCTAATTTTCCAGTTATCATCATTAGTTTGTGTCCCTTAAATGTTTATCCCAGTTGTTCATCCCACTGTTTATTATAATGTGGAATGTTAAGAAACACAAGTGAATTATTGTTTTTATTATTTTGTTACATATTGCATATGTCACCAAGGATTTATTAAATTGAAAGGTAATGGTGATGTTATGATTCCTATCTTTTCAACTTGTTGATTTGGCAAAAGATTTTGTGAATGTTTTCCCTCTCCTTTTGAAAAATGAAAACATGAACAGGAATGGAGAATAATATATATATATATATATATATATATATATATATATATATATATATATATATATATATATATATATATATATATATATATACAGTATATATATAACAACTTTATATTACACCTAAAGCTTCCACAATTTGAATAATGTGATTTTGCTATTCACAACAAGTATTTGCTATATATTCAGTATATCAGTAAATGTTTTACCAATTGACATGGGTCATCACTACTTTAGGATTATGTTTAAACAAAACAGTGTCATATATGAGAAGCCTTAAACCAATGCAGCATTTAGAATTAGTAACTGCAAAGTGCAGGCCTAGTCTCTTTCCTGAGTGGCAGAGGTCATGGAGCAGCACTGTGTTTTCAGGAATTTATTGCACAGGAAAGAAAAAAAAACGACAGTCTGAGCATGGACATGCTTCTAAGGTCAGAATGATTGATACTGCAATCTGTGGTTTGTTTTTGTTTTTTTGTTGTTTTTTTTTTTCCTAAATCCTGCAACCCATCAGACCTTGAGCCTTTTCCTCCCCACCCCCTTTTTTTTTTTTACATGGACAGTGAAAAGATCAAAATGCAAATATGCACATAGTTATTTATTAAAAAGTGAGTTTTTAGTATTATTGAAACAAAGCAACAATATGACATAGAATTACCAAGACCTGTGTTTGATAGTCAGTAGACTCTGGCAAATCATATGCAGAAACACAGTAATTATCAACCTCTTCCAGGCTTTGAATCACGTAATATTAAGGTGTACATAAAGCCTATAGTGATTAGGCATTATTAAGTGACAGCATGATATTGTAATGTTTAGTTAATTTCATCGTCATGCTTGTAGCATTGATGAAGATGCATGCAATTGTACTTAACTTAGTGGATTAGCCATCTTTGATGTCAACGAGAGGAACACGGACAGTGGCAAGGTGATATTTTTTTTGCTGGGTCCCAGAAGCTTGTTGTTAGGCAAGATCGGGGAACAGAGGGAAGGAAAACCCCCTTTGAGATCGTTAGTGCTGCGTCCTTTTTCCCTGTAAAGTTCATTGTTATGCTTCAGTCAGAGAAATAAGGCAATTGAATCAATAAAAATCAGTGATAAGTCAAAAAATTGAATAAAAATAGCTCAATGTTTTTCATTTTCCAAAGAAAAACTGGAGGAAATGAAAATTCTGGCTTTACAAATATGTAGATAGTTTACCACGTATACAACATTAGAGTAAAAACCTACAAAATTAGATTGAAAAAGGAAACTGTAAAAACCCCAAAGCTTTGCAAAAATACCCATATATAGATTATTTTCTCTTTTACTCCTCTGTCACACAGGTCAACACCTACACAGCCTGTGTTTTTTTGTTTGTTTTTTTTCAAGCAAACACACACACACAGACACACACAGACAGGGCCCAGACAGAAATGCCCCCTTTGTGGAGATGTTTTGAAGGACGAGACTGAGTTTATTCCTCAGGTTCAGCTTTATTCACAATCACATACTCCAACATTTCAAAGCAGAAAAAGAGGATGAATCTTCTCACATCTGTCCTTTTATACCCAGGACATCACACCTACAGTCACATGGTGTTTAATCAAACATACAGTCACATGGTACTTAATCCCAGTCACAATGTAACTTTCCCCGATCTTAATGCCATCCACCCCCTAGTCTCCGGTGGTCAGGAAATCTCTCAAGGCCATCTCCTTGAAACAAAAGGCCAAATCTCACACCCTCCTGTTACCTCTAGGAGGCTCAGTCCCTTTGTTCCCCTGAGACGTGAAGCACACAATAAACATACAGTAATATATCTGTGAAGCATATGAAACCAACATATTTGCCCCACATGAGCCCCCCAAACGTCTAAGATGGAACAATCATAACTAAAGATGCATGTCATAATAAAATCACTACACATCAGTCCACATGCCGCTTAGGCTTTAGTCTTCTGCCGTATTTGCTGTAAGCCGGCTTTACTGCCTCCGCAGTGTCCTCCTGCTGTGGGGCTGCTGCCTGTGGGTTAGAACTGTTAGTCAATCTCTGTGGGTGTTCTGGGGAATGCCCTCTAGGGGGTCTGCCGCACCGGGGGGCCCTCACCAACTGCACAGCTTCGTCAGCCATCACAAAAGCGGGTTTGAGCCTGTTTATGCCAATCACTTCCTTTCTGACTCCCAAATCTAGCAAAAAATGCTTCTCTCCTGTTTCCAGCACTCTAAATTGTCCATCATAAGGCGGGCACAAGTTTGGGCAATGGGCATCATGTCTGACAAAAACAAACTCCGCATTTTTTAAAGCTTTAGGCACAAAAACGTGCGGGAAGCTGTGATGAACTGGGCCAGGAAGCGTGCTCGATCCCGTGTCGCTCTGCAACCGCTGAGTGGGGGGGCACTCTGGCCCAGGATTATCTGGGAGAAACTCCCCGGGCAGCCGGAGTGGCTGCGCAAAGACTAACTCAGCTGGGGAGGCTTTTAAATCCTCTTTAGGTGCAGAACGCAACCCCAATAAAACCCATGGTAGCCTGTCCACCCAATTTGCATCCTTAAGCGACACTCTGAGGGCTGCTTTCAATGACCTATGGAAACGTTTGCATAAACCATTAGCCTGCGGCTTGTACCCGGTAGTGCAGTGGATCGTTACCCCCAGGCTGCGGGCCATCGCTGACCAAAGCTCGGAAACAAATTGAGGACCTCTGTCGGATGTAATGTTCGACGGAACTCCAAAACGCGCTACCCATGCTGTTAAAAACGCGCGCGCCACCTCCTCGGCTGTGGTTGATGCCAGTGGGACCACTTCCGGCCAACGCGTGGTGCGGTCCACCATTGTCAGAAGGTGTGTGCACCCCTGTGATGGCGGGAGGGGGCCTACGAGGTCGACATGCACATGATCGAACCGCTTAGCCGGGATGTGAAAAGGCTCCAAGGGAGCTCTAGTGTGTTTGTGTATTTTGGCTCGCTGACAAGCCACGCATGCTGCCGCCCACTCCTTGACTTGCTTGCACAGGCACGGCCATACAAATTTCTATCCTACCATTTTGACTGACGTGCGCACCCCGGGGTGCCCCAGAGAATGGATCGAGTCAAAAACGCGGCAGCGCCACGCGGCTGGTACAACCGAACGTGGTCGTCCAGTGGAGACATCGCAGATTAGGGGGGGCATACCGTCTTGCAGCACCCTGTTCTCCAGCCTTAACCCTGTTGGTCCAGACTGAAGCGTGCGCACATCCGCGTCGCTAACCTGCTCCGCGGCCATGGCTGCATAATCTATCCCTACGCGGACCGGGGCCACGCGCGCTTCCGTGTCGCCACCCTGGTCTGCGGCCATGACTGCAGAGTCTGCCCCCACGGGGCCTGGAGCCGCCACAGCACGTGAGAGGCAGTCTGCCACTATATTATATTTACCTGCCACATGCTCAATATCAGTAGTAAACTCCGATATCGCGGCCAGCTGTCTCTGCTGCTGGCCCAACCAAGGCTCCGAAATCTTGGCCATCTCGAAAGTCAGCGGTTTGTGGTCCATGAACGCGGTGAAACGGCGTCCTTCCAGCCAGAACTGGAAGTGGCAGATGGCCAAGTGGAGAGCTAACAACTCCCTGTCGAACGCGTTGTATTTTCGCTCGCTATCGCGGAAGGTTTTGCTGAAAAACGCGAGCGGTTGCCAGGCCCCAGCCACGTACTGTTCAACGACCGCCCCTATGGCCACATCTGACGCGTCAGTAGTGAGCGCTATGCAGGCCGTTGGGACTGGGTGTGCCAACAATGCAGCGTTTGCCAGGGCTGATTTGACTTGAGAGAATGCGTGCTCCCGCTCAGGAGACCATTCGATTTTATTTGTGGGTTTTTGTTTTTTTAGTGCAGCATACAATGGTTGCATGAGCTGCGCTGCGCGGGGGAGGAAACGGTTATAAAAATTAACCATTCCCAAAAACTCCTGTAACGCTTTGACCATTTGTGGTTGGGGAAAATTTGTTATTGTGCGCACCTTATCGGGCAGAGGGACTGCTCCTTCTGGCGAAACGCGATGCCCCAAAAAATCAATCTGCGCCACCCCGAACTGACACTTCGCTGGGTTGATTATTAACCCGTGCTCTGCCAACCTCCGGAAAACTGCTGTGAGGTGGCTTTCGTGTTCGTCTTCAGACGCGCTGGCAACCAAAATGTCATCCAGGTAGACAAACACAAAAGGGAGATCGCGCAGGACCGCGTCCATCATGCGTTGGAACGTCTGCGCCGCTCCCTTAAGCCCAAACGGCATGCGCAAAAACTCAAAAAGCACGAAAGGAGTTATTACCGCTGTTTTGGGTATGTCCTCAGCGCGCACTGGAACCTGGTGGTAACCGTGTACCAAGTCTATTTTAGAAAAAATGCGCGCCCCCGCCAAATGAACTGAAAAATCTTGGATGTGCGGGATCGGGTAGCGGTCGTGCGCCGTGGTGTTATTCAACCTGCGGAAATCACCGCAAGGTCGCCACGAGCCATCAGCCTTTGGGACCATGTGCAGCGGTGAAGCCCATGGGCTCTTCGCACGCCTGATGATGCCCAGTCTTTCCAGGTTGGCGAACTCCTCGCGCGCTATGGTCAGTTTAGCTGAGTCCAAGCGCCGAGCTTTTGCAAAAACAGGTGGGCCGGTGGAAGTAATGAAATGTTCCACCCCATGTTTAGCCACTGTCGCCGAAAACGTTGGGACAGTGAGTGCTGGGAACTGAGTGAGGAGTGTGTGGAACTAACCACCTGCAGCTGTGACGTTGGCTTGTGTGGTTGGCGGGGCCACTCG
This sequence comes from Pholidichthys leucotaenia, assembly GCA_020510985.1. NCBI lineage: Eukaryota > Metazoa > Chordata > Actinopteri > Cichliformes > Pholidichthyidae > Pholidichthys > Pholidichthys leucotaenia. The sequence goes on from CM035838.1 coordinate 212,382,755, forward strand.
AGCTGTGCAAGGATTAGAGTGAAAGGAGAGTGCATTAACCAGACGTCTGTTAGCAAGATCAACCAATAAACCATGTGAGCACAAAAAATCAGCCCCTAACATGTTGAAATTGACTGCCGCCACAAAAAAAGTCCACTCAAATGCACGGCCCTGCAAAGACAGAAGCAGAGTCATCTCACCGAAGGTCTTAATTGCTGAGCCGTTCGCTGCTGACACCCGGGGACCACTGGAAGGCGCCAGCCGGTCCGCGTTGGAAGGCGTGATGAAGCTCAGCTGGGAGCCTGTGTCCACGAGGAAATGCCTCCCCGAGCGTGCATACTTCAGGTAGAGCAGCTTGTTCTCCTCCCCGAGGGCCGCAGCTGCTACCGACCTCCGGTCTTGGCGTTTCCCGAGCGCTTGAAATGGCACGGTGGAATGCACTTGCGCGCCCTCTCTGCAAAGTGGCGATGGTAGAAGCAAAGAACGTCATCCTCTCCGTGTGGCCTGGCCCTTGCTGCTGCCGTCGTCGGTGAGTCTGGTGCTGCAGCCTCTGGCCCCATGCCGTCTCCGGACGTTGCGCCTAGCTCTGCTGCCGCGGCCGAAGCCGCACTCCGTTTGTGGGCATCGACGAGTCGTTGCGCCTCCTGGCTCAGCTCATGGTAGTCTCGCCGGGCCAACAGAGGTGAACCGGCCAGGGTCACTCTCACCGCTGGTGGTAGGGTCCTGAGGAAAAGGTGGGTGAAGATAAAGCTGTCATCTTCGGAGTCTCTCAACCTCAGCATTTTCCCCATCAGGTCTACGGGTCTGTCGTTCTCAAACTCCGTCAGCGCCAGGAGCCCCTCTGCTCGCTGTTGCACCGAGGGGGTGAAGTGGCTGATAAGTGCAGCCTTCAATGCGCTGTACTTGTCGCTGTCCGGTGGGTGGTTGACCAGGTTCTCCACCCTCTGGACTGTGTGGTTGTCCACCTTCGCCACCACATGGTAGAACTTTGTGTCGTCTCTCGAGATTCTCCGGAGGTTGAACTGCACCTCGACCGTGCTAAACCAGGAGCGCGGACTATTCTGCCAGAAGTCCGGCAGCTGGAACGTGGCGGCATTCATCAGGCTGGCTTCTGACGAGTCCGGCTCGGGAGAATTACTCTTGCTCATGCTTCGTCGTAAGGTCACCAGTGTGGAGATGTTTTGAAGGACGAGACTGAGTTTATTCCTCAGGTTCAGCTTTATTCACAATCACATACTCCAACATTTCAAAGCAGAAAAAGAGGATGAATCTTCTCACATCTGTCCTTTTATACCCAGGACATCAAACCTACAGTCACATGGTGTTTAATCAAACATACAGTCACATGTGTGGTTTATATTAATCATATATCCCATAACCTACATATGTATAAGCATGTGAGAATGTTTGGTGATTACATATGTACAACGACTTCACGCCTCAGAACAGGACAAGAGGTCTCAACCGCCAGCGAAGATCAAAGAGCATCCGAGGCGCAGCGGTGGAGACCAGATCGATCGCCCTGACTTCCCAGGGCCAGGTGGAAGAGACAGAGGACAATGGAGGAGATCGATCGCCCTGACCACCCAGGGTCAGGTGGAGGAGTAGGAAGACAAAGGAGGGGGGATTAAGCTAATGCGGGATGTCAGCTTTGATGTGCAATGTCTTTTGTTATGTGTAGGTATAAGTATGTAGGTCTGAATGTGTTCGACCTCTTATTCTACTTCGGCTTCTGCACTGAGATGAGACTTGTTAGAGGAGCGAAGCTGATAATAAACTTTGGTTTATAAGTCACATTGCCTCGTTATTCCAAGCTCTTCTACACTGGTGACCCTGATGCGAGGATGGAACAGAGGCATTCTCCCGCGATTGACTCATCAGAGGCGACCCAGGCAGACGCCGGCACCCATGCAGACAGGGGAACAGGTGGACGACGTTCCCCCACGGCAAAAGCTGCAGAGAGGGCTCAACCGAGCACCAGCTCCGCCGCGAGAGCTGAAGGAAGGCGCTCTCACCCGGCGGACACATCAGGGACAGCCCACACAAGCGCCGTCACCGTCAAGCTGCCGGACTTCTGGCAGGAAGACCCAAGCTCGTGGTTTCAGCAAGCTGAGGCTCAGTTTGCACTGGTGGGCATAACGGCTGACGACACAAAATTTTATCACATCGTCGCCAAACTCGACGCTGCCACTTCGAGATGTGTGCGGAGCATAATCCAGGGCCGCCTGCCCAGGACAAATATAGAGAACTGAAGGCGACCATCGTGGAGAATTTCGTCCCCTCAGCCGAGGAGAGAGCAGAGAGGATCCTGGCCATCTACGGCCACAGAGGATGCAGACCCAAAGCCCTCATGGAGGACATGCTGCAGCTCAAGGAAGAGGACAATGACAACTTCCTCTTCCAATATATCTTCCTCAGTACTCTGCCGCCACACATGAGAGGGACGCTTGTCAACATGCGGTGCAGCACCCAGCAAGACTTCCGCGCGCTGGCTCGCGAAGCGCAGCGACTCGTCAACGCCTGCAGTGAACAGATGGCCACAGCAGCATCCGCAGATCTCAGCGCTGATGCCCAGAGCAACGGGGAGCCACAAACCACTGAGCAGAGCCCGCCCACCATGGCGGCGACACAGCCAAGATGCAACAGACGGAGCGACATCTGTTATTACCACCACCGTTTCGCCGAGAAGACTTACAAATGCATCCCCCCCTGCAAGTTCAAGAGTTCGGGAAACGCCAAAGCCGAGAACCGTTAACGGCTGCGGTTCTCAGCGAAAAAAACAAGCTTCTCTATGTAACTGACGGACACACCGGCAAACAGTTCCTAATTGACACTGGAGCTCAACTGAGTTTTATCATGCCCTCCCACGCAGACCGGGCCATGGGCCCCCGGGGCAATGGAGCGATGGCAGCCAACGGCTTCATCATCGACACTTACGGAGAAAGGAGCCTGCCCCTCTGCATTCATGGCCGCAACTACAGATAGACATTTATTGTAGCGGCGGTGAGTTTTAACTTGTTGGGCGCTGATTTTTTGTGTGCACATGGGCTGTTAGTCGATCCAGCAAATAGACGCTTGGTTAATGCATTGTCATTTGCTTCTATTCCCTGCTCAGCTCGAGTTTCTCCACCACCCGTGCAGGCCAACGTCACTACAGCAGGAGGTAAGTTTGATCAACTCCTCACCCAATTTCCAGCACTCACAGTTCCCAAATTCTCAGCTACAGTGGCTAAGCACGGGGTTGAACACTTTATTCCCACAACGGGCCTACCCGTATTCGCCAAAGCTCGGCGCTTAGACGCGACCAAGCTCGCCATAGCTCGGGACGAGTTTACCACCCTTGAAAAACTAGGCATTATCAGACGCACAAAAAGCCCCTGGGCATTGCCACTACACATGGTCCCGAAAACCTACGGTTCTTGGAGATCGTGCGGTGATTACCGCAGATTAAACAATGCAACAGCGCATGACCGCTACCCAATTCCTCATATCCAAGATTTTTCACTACATCTGGTGGGTGCGTGTATTTTTTTTAAAATAGACCTGGTCCGTGGCTATCACCAAGTCCCCGTTCGAGCGGAAGACATTCCTAAAACAGCTGTAATAACCCCCTTCGGTCTTTTCAAATTTTTGCGGATGCCTTTTGGCCTCAAAGGCGCTGCTCAAACCTTTCAGCGGATGATGGACGCGGTATTACGCGATCTCCCTTTCGTGTTCGTCTACCTCGACGATATGCTGGTAGCCAGCTCGTCAGAGGAAGAACACGAACAACATCTCACTATGGTTTTTCAGAGACTAGAAGAGCACGGGTTAATAATCAATCCAGCCAAATGCAAATTCGGCGTGTCACAAATTGATTTTTTGGGACACAGAGTTTCACCGAAGGGGGCAGTCCCACTGCCGGACAAAGTTCGCGCAGTAAAAAATTTTCCACGGCCACAAACGGTCAAATCGTTGCAAGAATTTTTGGGAATGGTTAATTTTTACAACCGTTTCCTCCCCCGCGCAGCTCAACTCATGCAGCCCCTATATGACGTGCTCAGAAAACAAAAGCCTTCCAACGCGGTCGAATAGACCCCGGAGCGCGAACACGCCTTCACAGAAGTAAAAAGTGCTCTAGCTAACGCCACATTGTTGGTTCACCCTGATCCCTCGGCCTGCGTTGCGCTAACCACAGATGCTTCAGACCTGGCCATAGGGGCAGTTATGGAACAACACATTGGTGGAACCTGGCAACCTTTGGCATTTTTCAGCAAATCGTTAAACCAAACTGAGCGTAAATACAGCACTTTTGACAGGGAGCTGCTAGCGCTTCATTTATCCCTCCGCCACTTCCAGTTGTGGTTAGAGGGGCAGCGTTTCACGGCTTTTGTAGACCACAAACCGCTCACCTTTGCGATGGCTAAAATTTCAGAACCATGGTCAGGCAGGCAACAAAGACAGCTAGCTGCAATTTCAGAGTTCACCACAGACATTCGACATGTGGCAGGCAAACTTAATGTGGTAGCAGACTGCCTCTCTCGCGCTGTGACATCGCCAGAGCGCGAGGAGACAGATTATACTACCTCAGCCGCAGAACTCTTCGCCAACGCGGACACATACGCGGCCCCAATCCACGTAGGGATAGATTACGCAGCCATGGCGGAGGAGCAAAGCAGTGACGCAGACGTGCGCGCACTCCTGTCTGGACCAACAGGGTTAAGGCTGGAGGAAAGGGGTTTACGTGACGGTGTACCCCCCCCAATATGCGACATCTCAACCGGCCGACCTCGCCCGGTAGTCCCAGCTGCATGGCGCCGCCGTATTTTCGACTCAATTCACTCCCTCGCGCACCCGGGTGTGCGCGCCTTGGTTAAAATGATCGCCGAAAAGTTTGTGTGGCTGGGCCTGCGCAAAAACGTAAAGGAATGGGCAAAAACTTGCATGTCTTTGTCAGCGCGCCAAAATACACAAACACACAAAAGCCCCTCTAGAGCCTTTTTGAATCCCAGCTAGAAGGTTCGACCACGTTCATGTCGACCTCGTGGGACCACTACCTTCGTCTCAGGGTTTCACACACCTGTTAACAATGATAGACCGTACTACGCGCTGGCCTGAGGCGGTCCCTCTGGCGTCATCCACAGCGGAGGAAGTCGCTCGCGTTTTTTTGACAAACTGGGTGGCACGTTTCGGCGTCCCATCGGACATCACGTCCGATAGGGGGCCTCAATTTGTCTCGGAGCTTTGATCAGCCATGGCCAGCAGCTTAGGGGCGACAATTCACCGCACCACTGCTTATCACCCTCAGGCTAATGGGTTATGCGAGCGTTTTCACAGATCTTTAAAGGCCGCCCTCAGAGCCTCACTAACGGATACAAATTGGGTGAATAAACTTCCCTGGGTCTTATTAGGGTTGCGTGCTGTGCCTAAAGAGGATCTAGACGCCTCCCCAGCAGAATTAGTTTTTGCACAACCTCTCAGACTCCCAGGTGAATTTTTCCAGAGAACCCAGAGCCGGGGCATCTTCCAGCCCTGAGGCTTTTAGGCAGCAACGGACCTGAAACTCTCCCCAGACCGGCACATCACTCTTTTCCACGTGTTTTTGTTCCCCAAGCTTTAAAAAATGCCAAATTTGTTTTTGTTAGGCATGAAGCTTTAAAACTAACCCTCCGTCCACCATACGATGGACCATTCAGAATGCTGGAACCTGGTGATAAGCATTTTGTGCTTGATTTAGGGGACAGAAAAGAAACAGTCAGCATTGACAGACTTAAACTTGCCTTCTTGTTGAGAGACGAACCTGCACGGTTGGCGAGAGCACCTCGGCGGGGTAGATCCCCCAAGAAAAAAGACTCAGCCCCCCTGCAGGGAACAAATAATCACTCTCCTCCCCAAGCTGCAGATTCCTTACAGGAAGGTCCCACCAGGACACCCAAGCGGACCCACAGCAGATTCGGGAGAAGATTAAAACCCAGACGGCACAGGGACTGATGCAAACTAATCAAAAGTTGTTGACTATTTTATCAGATTGTGCTGTGACAGTTTTAAGACTGACTTGTGATATTACTACGCTGTTATGATTACCACTGAATTCTCTACAGGAGCATAGCTGCTGGAAAGTTTCTTCCTTGTCAAGAGGTTTAACAGTTAGTATGTCATAGTAATTATCTTAAACTGTGGATTTCTTTTTTTTTTTTGATTGTCCTTTTCTTAGTCATCTGGGGGGGGGGGGGCTGTGGTTTATATTAATCATATATCCCATAACCTACATATGTATAAGCATGTGAGAATGTTTGGTGATTACATATGTACAACGACTTCACGCCTCAGAACAGGACAAAAGGTCTCAACCGCCAGCGAAGATCAAAGAGCATCCGAGGCGCAGCGGTGGAGACCAGATCAATCGCCCTGACTTCCCAGGGCCAGGTGGAAGAGACAGAGGGTAATGGAGGAGATCGATCGCCCTGACCACCCAGGGTCAGGTGGAGGAGTAGGAAGACAAAGGAGGGGGGATTAAGCTAATGCGGGATGTCAGCTTTGATGTGCAATGTCTTTTGTTATGTGTAGGTATAAGTATGTAGGTCTGAATGTGTTCGACCTCTTATTCTACTTCGGCTTCTGCACTGAGATGAGACTTGTTAGAGGAGCGAAGCTGATAATAAACTTTGGTTTATAAGTCACATCGCCTCGTTATTCCAAGCTCTTCTACAACATGGTACTTAATCCCAGTCACAATGTAACTTCCCCCAATCTTAACGCCATCCACCCCCTAGTCTCCGATGGTCAGGAAATCTCTCAAGGCCATCTCCTTGAAACAAAAGGCCAAATTTCACACCCTCCTGTTACCTCCAGAAGGCTCAGTCCCTTTGTTCCCCTGAGACGTGAAGCACACAATAAACAAACAGTAATATATCTGTGGAGCACATGAAACCAACATATGTGTCCCACACCTTCTGTTATCTACACAAGGTCAGAGCTAGACAAAACATAAGCACACAATGAAGACTTCAGATTTTATGCCAGCACACAAAGCACTGTGAAAATTACTTGAATTATTCTCAGAAACTGGCAACTTTAGTGGAAAACATGCACATCTTGCAACCACACACTTTTACTGCAGCGTGAAGATCCTTCTGTTTTTTCTACACTGCCGTGAAAACACAACACTAGTCGACTCCTTTTGCTCAAAATTACAATTTTCAAAAATCATTTTAAACATTCCTCAAGAGGAAAACAATTAATTAACCAACCCTTTTTTGCTCCACAAATACCAGAAAAAATCACAAACAACAATTTTACAACCCGTGCAACCTGCTCTCTCCTCCCCCGCGAAGAACTCTGTCACTCTTTCACACCAGAGCAGATTTCACGTGACACAGAGACAAAAACAAACCAACTGCAGCAACTTTTATCCAGCGCTACAACAAAACTTTAAAAATCTACCTTTATTTTCAGCAGTCATGTAACCTCCCACAGTGTGCCTAGAGCCCCGGTGTTGGGCAACAAAGCAGTCATGGCCAAAGGCACAAATCTGTCCCTACTTGCGAGCAACTTCCAAAACCTTCACCTAACTGACATAAAGTTCCAAGAGCAATGAATCCTGGGGTTCCTCCCCCGATATCTTTCAATAAAGCTCACAGTGGCGGGGGAAATCCTAGATTTCCTTCCCCGGTATCTTGCAATAAAGCTCTCTGTGGCGGGAGAACCAGCGTTTAGGTCGCAATGAGGAACTTAAACAGACTTTGCAGTGTCAAAGCAGTCCAGGCAAACCATATAACATCCATAAACTCAACAAGAAATGTACTTACATCCATGCTGCCTGTAGGATTCTCAGATCTGCCACCCAGTCAGTTACAGTGCCCCGGTTCGAAATGTTTTCACTGCAGTAACGCTGAGCCTTGTACCCAGCCTGGGAAGGTCTTTTATCAGCTGTGCAATTGCTGAAATTGGGCAGAGGTGCCGGAAAGATGGAGATTTGTGGAGCCGCTGTTTGGAGCGCCAAAATGTTGGAATAATTCTGAGCTTAAATTATTCAAAGTCAAAGATCAGGCAGAATATTGGATTTAGGTAAATTTATTATAAAAATAAGTGAGTCACCCCATGGCAATTTGGGGGAGACATTACAAAGCATGGCCTTCAGCACACACATAGAATCTCTGGAGGTGCATTTGTTAGGTTTGATATACTGTATATGGGCAACAGAAAGGAGGGGGAGGAGAGGGGTGAGAGGAGGAAGAGAGAGAGACAGAGAGAGACAGTCCTGATAAACAGAGCTTATCTGGAGTGATGAGCAAATTAAGAAGCGTCACAGACATTCCGGAGACAGAGTGTCCATAATCAACACAAGCTAGGAGTTCCTGTGCATTCCTGTGACCCAAAAGAGAACAGTTCATGTCAAAGATATTATCAATGAGGCTTAGCTCATTCTTTATGCAGGTACTGATCCTCAGTCTGAATTCTCCGAAGGCCAATAATTGCTCACAGAAACATGCTAAGAATATATGAACTTTTCCTACATGGAATGCATATATAAACATGAAACATGGCGTATGAAAAGCATGATTCTTCTCAAGAATAATAATACATTATTAATAACAATAATAATGTGGATAAGATGGAATTTTTCTATCAGGTACTAAAATAGGTATGCTGTGTGTGTGTGTTTCAGATGGCTCTCTTGTGGCAAAATTATTGCTTCAAACTGTCGGTCTGAGTGTTTAACTAAGCCTCCCTGTGATAGGATGTCACCCTGTCTTCACGAACATCAGCAATTGCAGAGCTCCAGAATGTCTGTAGAAATGTTAAGCTTCCTGTGCTACAAATTGCTCTGATCTGTGTGAAAATCATGGAGAGACTTTTGAGACATCATGGGATGTTCCTGCTCCAGCCGGTGGTGTCATGGTAAAAAGTGATCAGCTGCCAAAAATTGATCGCCAGGTACCATACTATAGTTTTGGGGTTATATTAGCCATGGTCATCATAGACCGACGATATTAGCCATAAAATATATATTTCAACAGGTAAACAGTAATGAGTTAGACATAATAAAGTATATTTAACAATTATGTGTCATGAACTGGATTTGGATTTTTTTCCAACTGCAGCTTCATGGCTTTGTGGCTGTATTTATTTCTCCTGTCATAACCTGGCACCTTTTATCTGTCTGCTTATGTTTTGGTTTGTTCTCACTTTTTTGTTGACTGGCAGCTGTCAGGGAACCATTCGGGGTTGCCCTGCCTGCTGTCAGCTGATTTCCACACTTCCCTCTCCTGTCATTGCTTAACAGCTGAATTTAATTACTGTTTGTGTCTACCGCTCAGCTCAGCCCACACACGCACACATACTCCCACACACTTAGTCACACCTGTGCTCACTCAGCTTGTTTTCTCGCCTGTTATTTAAGCTCTGCTTGTTCACCTGGTGCTCACTGGCTCATTGGATTGTCAACTCCTACTCGAGAGCATGGTCCACTCTGTCAAGACTTTGTAAGTACAGTTTCCCCACATGGGTTATCTTCTATTCCTCCCCCCGCTCCTCAGTCTCGCCTGGATGCGCCCTTGGTTATTTTGTATTTTTCCCTCCCACTCCTCAGTTTTACCTGAGAGCACCTTGGGTCAATATTCTAATTTATTCTACTCTCCAATAAACAGTATGGCATTTATGTTTGTTCTTTGTTGATCTGCTCAGTTCGCTCCCTGGAGCTTTGTCATTACATTACACTCAATAAATACTCAAAACTCTATCCGGCATTTGGGATCTAAATCTCTCCTGCCCTGGAAGGGCAGGAAATCATGACAGAATTAATCGTCAAGAAATGAGAAAACCCAGCGGTTGTGTTGTGTGTTGTTTTTTCATTTTTTTCTGTGTTTTTCCACTCACCGACGTTGAGCTTGCCATGGACGGAGGAGCAGCAGGCGGTGTGCTTTCTGGAGGTCATCCTAGCACAAATGCAGGCTTAACTTTCCCCGAAGATGGTCCAGGAGAGTGGGGACAGCGTGGCACGGGTAATGGAGGTGTTCCCAATCCTATGGAATAACTCGGAGGCTATGGACGTACTGAGCTCTTTGTACTCCCTGCCGCTGGAAGAAACCCCGTCACTGGAGCCGTCTTCCCCTATGAAGGAGTGTGTCCATTATAAGAAGCCTCCAGCCTCTCCCGCGACAGCCTCGCTTCCTTCTCCAGAGCTCTGGCCTGCTCTGTCCACAGAGGAATTTGAAGAACGCAGACTGGTGTTGCTGGCAGAAACTGAGCTCCTCCTGGAGGTGAAGCTGTTGCTCCTCCTGGAACTGAGGGAACCGGCGCTCCTGCTCCTGCTGTAGCCGAGCTAGCTCTAACATTGGAGCCCCATTCTTCTCCACATTGTCGCCGTCCCCAAAGGTCTCGCCCAAAGACTTATACCATCTCTCAGCCAGTAACCCCTCTCTCACAGGAAGAGGAGAATTCTTTCATTTTTTTTTCCTCCAACTGCCTTGCCGGCAGCCATCTCCTCTTCCGCATCATTTACATCCACCAATGTGGGTAGGGTCATTTTTTTCCCCCGCATCCATCCACCTCCATGTCTGCTTGGGAGGCTTCTCCACCACCTACAGAGGAGCCCAGGCCTGCCAGGGACACAGAGAGGGATGAAAATGCTCCAGGCGCCGCTGGAAACATCATGAACCAGGAGAACAGGCAAGTTCTTTCTCATTCCTTTTTTGTTATTGAGGAGCATTCTTTCCTGATCTCTGGTCAAGAGACTCGGGTTCTGCAGTCCCCTGACTTCTCTGCACCAGCGGCATATGACTACCCCTCACCAGTCCTCCCCGTTTCCTCTCCATTTGTTTTCGAGAGCTTGCCGGCCCCTGAACCGAGCCATCAGACAGAAGAAGAGCTTCTGGCCCTTGATGACTATTCTCCAGCACCAGTGGTGAGTGGTATCCCAGCTGACATGCCGGAAGAATCCCCGGTGTGGGTCACTCATCCTGGGAGTACGTGGACTGTTGACACCTCAAGTCTGCTGCAGAGACCACCGCAGCAGAGAAGAAAACTTCACTGGACCGCCTCGAGGTCGGGCCCACGACATTGTCGTCAGAATTGACGGAGTCCTGGACGGTGGTGGAGCCTGAGTCCAGGCAAGTGCTCTCATTTGTTACTCTCCCTTCTGTATTGGAGCAATCTTACCTGGATCTTGGGGAGGAGAGTCGGGTGCTGCCGGCAGCTGCACCTGAACTCACGTCACTGGGCTCTGCTGCTGCCGGCGACCTTGACCTTGTTTCTCCCTCTGCTGTTTCTGAGTCTCATCCCAGGGTTACTGGGAAGGATCCGCTCCAGCCTGAAGCTCTTGTTGACCTGGGCCCACTACCAACAGATGTCACGAGTCCAGCCTCACCCACTACTTGGGTCGTCCTTGGTCCATCTTCCCCGGTAGAGGTTGTTGTGTGGGTTTTGTCCCAACCTGGGACCTCCGTGGGTGAAGCTTTGACCAAGGCCAGGCCCACAATGGGTGAAGCATCCTCTCAGCCTGATGACCTGGCACCACCTGGATCATTGGAGTCCTGGACGGCAGTGAAGCTCAAGCTAAGGCAAGTGCTGTCTATTGTCTTTTTATTTTCTATGTTGTAGCAAACTTGCCTTGCTCTTGGTGAGGAGAGCCGGTGTCAGCCGCCGGCTTAGGCCGAGCTCACCTCGCCGAGCTCTGCCACTGCCAGTGACCCTTAACCCTCTCCCTTCTGTGATGTCTTTGAGCTTTCTCCCAGGGTCAGCGGAGAGGAGCCAGTGCCACCAGAAGCAAACGAGGATCCAGGTTCATCCCTAAGGTCCCTGAGGTTCCAGCTGCCCCCTCCGTTGAGGCCGACATGGATCAACTCCCCCCCATCTCCCGTTGGTGGATTGACTTCTTGGTCTGCTGCTCTCACCGGTTGGCTGGGCTACCGAGGATGCAGCGCTGCCCCAGACAGAAGTCACCAAGTGTGCGGCATTGCTCCAGTCTGGAGCCATGAGGGGGCTGGAGAGCTCAAGCCCGGAGCCACGGTGGGTGGTGCCATGCTCCTACCAGGAGACACTGTCAGTGCAGCCATGGCCAAGCCGGGGCCCACCAAGGCTGCAACCATGGCCCAGCCAGGGCCTACTGAGGGTCCAACCATGGCCCAGCCAGGGCCCACCGTGGGTGCTGCTGAGCTCCAGCCCGGAGCCACCGCGGGTGCTGCCTTGCCCCAAGCCGGAACCACCGGGGGTGTGGCTATGTTCCAGAACGTGACCCTCATGGGTGCAGCTACCCTCCAGCTCAAGACAGCTAAGAGCATAGTGGTTCCCCCCTCACCCCTGCCTGATGCCCGGGTTCCCTCTCCTCGGCTCTCCCCTCCCATTGTGGGTTTCCCTGTGGGGGAGCTGTCACCTGGGCCGCCTCTCCCAAGCCACTGGCTGAAAATCCCAGGCCGGCCGCCTGATGAACTGTGCCGTTGGGTTGGGTGGACAAGTTTCCCTGGCAGGCCACCCGACTGGTTCCTCCTGATTGTCCGGCTGGCCTGGGATGATTGCAGGCCACCCGACTGGCCTCACCATTCTGACTTTGGGGTCTGGGACTTTGGGCAGCCTCCCGAGCCTCTTGCTTCAGAACTAGGGGAGGGGAGGAGTGATTTTGTGTTTTTGTTATTTTAGGTCTTGAGCTGCATTGTTTTTTGTTCCCTCATGGCCTGTTCCCCCCATCACCCACCCTGAGTAGTTTGTGGTAGTTCCTGCTGAAAGGGGGGGGGGGTCCTTTTACTCTGTTTTGGTGTTTGGTGTCCACCCCTTGAGACGGGGGCTCTGTGATGAACTGGGTTTGGATTTTTTTTCAAACCCAGCTTCATGGCTTTGTGGCTGTATTTATTTCTCCTGTCATATTCTGGTGTGGGTTATTTGTCTGTTTATGTTTTGGTTTGTTCTCACTTATTTTTTGACTGGCAGCTGCCAGGGAATCTTTCAGGGTTGCCCTGCCTCCTGTCTGCTTGCAGCGACGCCTCCCTGTCCTGTCATTGTTTGACAGTGAGTGTGTGTTTGTGTGACTCACACAAACACATATGCACACTGTCACTCACACCTAACTAACTAACTAACCTGCACTTATATAGCGCTTTTCTAGTCACAAAGACCACTCAAAGCACTTTCACTAGTACTAACCCTCTATTCTAAGGGCCTATAGGAAAAATATATCTAGGGACAATTTAGAACAACCAATTAACCTAACATGCATGTCTTTGGATTGTGGGAGGAAACCGGAGCCCCTGGAGTAAACCCACGCAGCACAGAGAGAACATGCAAACTCCACACAGAAAGGTTCCAACCTCTGCCAGCCTGGGGATTCAAACCAGGAACCTTCTAGCTGTAAGTCAACAGTGCTAAGCACTGCACCACCATGCTGCCCACCTGTGCACACTCAACTCAGCCAAGATTCACACTCACACACACACACACCTACACACACACTCACTCACACCTGAGTTCACTCACCTCATTTTCTGGCCTGTTATTTAAGCTCTTCTTGTTCAGCTGGTGCTCACTGGTTCATTGGATTGTCAACTCCTACTTGAGAGCACGGTCCACTCTGTTGAGACTTTGTAAGTAATAATAATAATAATACGTTTATTTATAGAGCACCTTTCACAGACAGAGTCACAAAGTGCTTAACATGGAAAAAACAAAATAAAAACACAGGCACATAAAACAATAAAACAAAGTAGACAATAAAAGCACATAAAAATACAATCGGCACATAGTTAAAAAGCCAGGCTAAAAAGGTGGGTCTTTAGTTGCTTCTTAAAAACACCAATGGAAGGTGCAGATCTAAGTTCAAAAGGCAAGGAGTTCCACAGTCTGGGAGCAACAGCAACAAAGGCTCTATCGCCTTTGGTTTTGAGCCTAGTACTAGGAACTACCAATAGATTCTGATGAGAAGACCCGAGAGACCTGCTGGGCTGGTGTAGAGAGAGCAGATCACTAATATAAAAAGGTGCCTCTTCATGAATGGCTTTGTAAGTAAGAACAAGAACTTTAAAATCAATTCTATAATTTACAGGAAGCCAATGCAAGGAGGCCAAAACAGGATTGATATGACAGAATCTACTGGACCTAGTTAGTAATCTTGCAGCAGTGTTCTGGACTAACTGTAGGCGGTGTAAAGAGGATTTACTAAGACATGTAAAAAGAGCATTACAATAGTCCAAACGTGAAGAAACAAAGGCATGAATAATGATTTCTAATTGAGTGTAGGAAACCAATGACCTAGTTTTGGATATATTCCTAAGGTGGAAAAAACAACTCCGGGTCAGAGATTTGACATGCTGATCAAAACTCATCGATTGATCAAAAATGACACCAAGATTTTTTAGAGTAGACCGTACGTTAGAGCTTAATGAACCAATGCTATTAACCAACTTAGGAATTAGATTATCAGGTGCTACACTAAGAACTTCAGTTTTATCAGCATTAAGTTGCAAAAAGTTACTAGACATCCAGTCCTTGATTGCAGACAGACAATCATGAATAATTTTTAAATTGTCAACATGGTCAGGCTTAAAAGAGAAAAGTAGCTGTAAATCATCAGTGTAGCAGTGATAAGACACACCTTTAAATTTGCTGATAATAGAACCAAGTGGCAGCATATATAGGGCAAATAAAAGTGGACCCAGAATAGAACCCTGAGGCACCCCACAGGTTAAAGGAGGAGAGTCAGATGAATAACAGCCAACAGCCACGGAAAAGCTCCTACCAGAAAGGTAGGAGAAAAAACAATCCAGAGCTTTTCCAGAAATACCTACCCAATCTCTAAGCCTTTGTAACAAAATAAAATGATTAATAGTATCAAATGCTGCAGTAAGATCTAATAACACTAAACACAGATCTAATAAACTAAACACTAAAACTAAACACTAAATAACACTAAACTAAACACTAAATAACACTAAATAACACTAAACACAGATCTAATAGCACTAAAACAGAGCATTTCCATTTCCTTCTTGCCTTGAGAGAGAGCAGTCGCATTTTTCTTCCCTCCTCTCCTGCCTTCCTGATCTATTCCCAGCTTTTGCAATGTTGCGTTTTTGTCTGTGTTTAGTCGCTCTTCTTCTGCTGAATCTTAATCTAAACGGAAATTATGGATTTGGAAGCGGCTTAAATGTGCTATTGTCACTATTTTTCAACAAGAATTGGGCCAAGGGGGAGCCCAAGAATTGGAACCTACAAGGAGACTCATGGACATTGGAATTCATGCGTCTGTGGAAACATTATTGGTTATGATCTCAGGACTTCTATTTTTTGCTGTGGAGTTCCCTGATGCATCAGAAATTGAAGGAAGGTGAGAGAGCTGATCAAAGCGGACCCAGCAAGCTCCTTCATCAAATTTGACCAGTTGGGGAGGGCACGAGTAGCGGCAAACGGTGAACTGAATGAATACATCTGGAGCCCTGTGCTTTCCATGGAAAAACAGTTTAAGCCTGCACATATAATGGAAGCACAGAATTACACGGGTGAGGACAAATTCTATTCTCTGAGTGCACTGTGCTGATTTGATTTGATTTGACCTTGTTTGCCCCGTGTTTACATTCCTCCTGATTCAGATAAGCGGGAGGACCGGCTCTTATGTCTACCCAAACAATCAACAATCAGTTGTTGTCGTATCAGCAGATTGGCCCCTCAAGGACAATGCCCATGTGCCTTCTGCAAGCAAGAGAGAGAGCAAGAGAGATAGACTCTGGACTCTGGACTCTGGACTTGTTTATAAGTCACATGATTATAACATCTATCCACTGCCAGGAGGCGCCCTCTGCTGCTCACTAACAACCGTTACATTTACACTACACAATGCATACAACATTACATGCATACAATACACTGCCTCTCAACTTTTGTGTGTGATCTCCTGCTAAATGTCTGCTAAATGTGCATTGAGGGTTTTTTTGCCTGCAATCAAAATTTCGCTCACTTGCCGAGCGTCATTCTGATAAAACATGTTTTTTTCTCTCGCCTACTGTGTCATATCCATTTTCTTTTTCTTTTTTTTCCTTTCTTCTTTAAGACTGGCGCCTAGCGGCTGCCCCGGCCTTGGATGCACTCTGCAGAGCGTGCCCAAATGCCAAGTCACGTTTCGTTACCTTGTATTCATACATGTGTAATGACAATAAAGTTGAATCTCATCTCATCTCATCTCATTTGCCAGAGTCTGATGACATTAAAATATCATTTGACAACCTCAGAAGAGCGGTCTCTGTCGAGTGTTTCTGACGAAAGCCCGACTGAAATTTGTCAAAAATATTATGTTCAATCAGAAAGTCAGTGAGCTGCTTGGCAACAACTTTTTCTAAAAGCTTAGAAATAAAAGGAAGCTTAGAAATTGGCCTGAAGTTTTTAAAAACAGATGGATCAAGGTTAGGTTTTTTTAAAAGTGGCTGCACAACTGCATGTTTAAAATACGAGGGTACATAACCAGATTCAAGTGAACTATTAATGATATAAACCAAAGACGTACTCACTGAGCCAATAACCTCTTTTAACATTGAGGAAGGCAAAATATCTAAAACGCAGTAGGAGGATTTCATGGAGCTCACCAAAACAAACAAATCCTCAAAAGAAATTGGGGTAAAATCACTTAAAAAGGCCTGTCTGTTAGGACAATCAAGGATTAGGGGAAAGGAATGAGTACAGTTTCCAGAAAGTAAGTACAGAAAGTACAGTTTCCCCACTGCTCCTCAGTTTTGCCTGGGAGCACCCTGGGTTATCTTCTATTCCTCATCCCACTCCTCAGTCTAGCCTGGAAGCACCCTGGTTTATTTTGTATTCAACCCCCGCCCCCCGCTCCTTATTCTCGACTGGGAGTGCCTTGGGTCCATATTCTTATTTAGTCTACTCTCCAATGAACCGTAGAGCGTTTACGTTTGTTCTTTGCTCATCTCCTCAGTTCTGTAGCTTTGTCATTACTTTATATTACTTTAACGCATTCATAGGACCGATGAGGTGGCAACGATAGGGCCCTTGCCTTGCTAAAGTCATGATAGACGTCGGGCATGCAGCTGAGATCTGTCAGCTCAGCTGAAGGGGAGGAGAGAGGAAGAGAGTGTGATGACTCGCCTCTTGGCCGTTATCATCCACAGCTGTGCGCACACCGGCTCCTCATCAGGCCAGGGCTATATAATCTCACTCTGCCTGCAAGCCTGCACGGAGTCATCTGTCTCCCTGGCTTTATGAAGCTCTTCCTACGACTTCTCAGCTAAACCTCTCCACGATCGTTCACCTCGCCATCTCGGCATCAACGCTTGGAGGAAATCCTCTCCCAATCAAGTAAGCCTCACCTTTACTCACCTGTTTACTTGCTACTCCCCTGTGCGCAGGTGGAATCTCCCGGCGGCAGAATCGTCCCTCTCGGCGGTGGTCTCCGCTCTCTCCTCTCCACCCTCTACACGGCTACAATGACACTGGGACAGCGGGCGCTGTCTTCCTGGCCAACGGGTGCTCACCATCTGCCTGGAACAATAAGCCACAGTTATTACCTGAGTGATTACCCATCTCGCTCCTAGCTAATTGTGTGCCTTTGCTCAGTCCATAGGGTTGCCAGGCTGCACGGCGCTCTGCTCTATCCCAGCTGCTCGGAGTCTCCATCCCGCAGTCACTTACATGACACAGCACATTCACGCATTCACACACGAACACTAGGTCAATAAAGATAATTGTATCCATTTCTGAGTCCGCGTCTGTTCCCTGGGTCAGCCATTATGTCAGAGAGAACAAACAGCAGATTGGAGACACGACGACAAACAGAATGAGCTCCAGCAAGAAAATGAACCCTGGGCCCAGTTGATTATGGGTTGATGTTTGTGAAGCCACGGATACCCCATAATCATGGAAGTGAACGATCGTGGCAGCACAAAAAACTTGATTGACTCGCAGTGGTTACCGGAAAAAATGACAGAAATGAGATCAGTTTGTCGGGTCACCACCGCGAGACTACTAACAGATAAGGCGGAGACATTAACCAGTGTCGGGAGGTTCCTGGTGGGAATCTGAAAATTTTGAATCAGTTCCTGATGAATGAAGTTTTGCTCCAGTCCAGAATCCACAAGAGCAGAGGTTTTGCACTCGGCTCCCGGTAACTGGATAAGAGCCTTGATTGTAAAACAGCTGGGGGGATTTCGAGAAGAACCTTCCTCCAGACCCCCCACGGTTACTGACGGGCCAGTGCTTTTGGCCGAATTTGGCATTTAAAGATAGCATGATCAGTGGCCCCACAGTACATACATGCCCATGCCTTTTCCCAGCATCGGTGCTCCTCTGGAGTCAGATTAGCCCTAGCAAGGTCCATCGGCTCCAGATGTGGCACCGTGGACTCAGCACGAAGTGGGTGGAGGACCGGCCATGGGGCAGGCAAGGAAGCAGCGGTCCTCTGATCCCTAGCGCGCTCTAGTAACTAGTTGTCTAGGACCACTGCCTGGGTGATCAATTCATCCAAAGAGGAGGTGTTCACCCGAATAGCCACTTCATTGCGGAGGTTGGTATTCAATCTCCAGAGGAAGACGTTACATAGCACAGTGTCATTCCACTAAGAGTCTGCAGCAGTGACCCGAAACTCGACAGAGTAATCGGCAACTGACCAACTCCCCCGCCGGAGCCCCAGCAACTTACAAGCGATGTTACCCCCACTCTCCCTGTGATCAAATGCCTGGGAAAATTCCTTACCGAAGCATTCAAAAGTATATTGGGACACCTCCCCGCCACCCAAGATGGACTGAGCCCACTTGAGTTCCCGGTTGCGGAGTACTATGGTCAGGAACTGTATTTTCTCTGAATCATCCATGTATTCTCCCTCCACCTGCTGAAAATACATCCGGCAGTGTAACAGGAACCCCTTCCATCTCCCGACCTCCCCCCATATGGTGCAGGCATGGGGACGGAGATGGTCCTGCGGAAAACAGGGGCTGCCGGGAAAGCAGGTGCAGCAGGGGGAGCGGCCACACCAGGAAGCCAACACAAATGCTCCGTAACCGTGTTCAGTTATTGAGTAATAGTTTGGAGCTGCTCCAACAAAAACATGACCTGGCGCTTCATGGATTCAAAACAGGAGAGTGCTGACTGTTCTGCTGAGGCTGTGCTCACTAAGCCTCAATCCTGGCTGGATCATTCTGTCATGAGTTAGGATATTGAGAAGACTTAAGTGCAAGGCAACCGCTTCAGAAGGACAATCAGGTGCAGGAAGGGTTAGTAATGAATATGGCGCACTGGATAATAACTGCTGAGGATATAGATCTTACGATACTGGCAGAGAAACAGGCAATGTCTTCAGCACGGTGGAAGAGACAGTAGATTGATGACAGCAATGAAGGAGGAGTGACTGGAGGACCTGCGTGGAGAAGCCGTTGTCCTGAAGGGAGATGATTCAGGCGAGCGAGCAAACACAGCTCCAGAGACGCACCACTGTAGGTGGCAGCAAACCTGAGAGAAGAGGAGGACAAAAGGGTAAGACGACTTGAAGAGATGAAGATTTTGCCTAGCACCATGAACATTAGTTGAGAGGCGGCACAAACCTAACGATCCGGCAGAGAGCTCTTAACACACTGGCACTTAAATACGCTGGAGAATCAGGAGGAAGCAGGTGTGTAATCACGCAAGTGCGCTTGATGGGCTGAGGAGAAAGGAATATAGAGACAGGAAGGGAAGGGGGAGGCACGCTCGCCTGATCATGTCAGTAATCTCACCTAAAACTCATACAAATAGCATGATTTCTCACTCTGAGAAAACATGTATAACAGGCACGAAAAACATTTTTCACATGCAGGCATATTCCAGGCGTATTGCATGGAGGTGTTTGCACCACTGCAAAGGCTTTCTCTGGCAGCACCATAAAGTTTCTCAGTGGCCACCACTGACAAACACTTCTCTGCCACTTCCTCTACCATTAACCATTAGTGGAAGAAGCGCCTAAACATAAAATAACAAGAGCACTCTGAGTGCAATATCCCCCACCTTTGTTCTCTTTGAAGATCCCAATACTGACGGAGAGCAGTTTTCAACTTTTCAATATAATTATTGTGGCAGAACCAACTAATGATAAACCCATCATCCATGAATATACAACAAAGTATACAACCCATACATGGAGGGCAAGATCTCGAGATGAAGCCCTGTAGGAAATATGGTCACCACCAGATCTACGTATATGTAAATCTGACCCTCGGGAAGTGAGGAAAATAATTTGTGGCCCTTGCTACACCAAAGTTGTCCATCCTTGCCCTAGAGAATTTTAGATGTCCTCTAGTAACAGATCATCGGGTGTGCAAACCTTGACCTTTGACCTTTTGACCCCAAACCCCTACTCAGAGGTTATGGTCTCAGAGTGAACCTGTCTACCTAGTTTGGTGACCCTAACTTTAATTGTTGTACAGTAATAAGGAATAAGGAATGCTAATCTTGACCTTTGACCTTTTGATCTGAAACCCATAGTCAGAGGTAAGAATCCTAAGGTGAACCTGTATACCAAGTTTGGTGGCCTTAGCTTTACTCATTTTATGGTCACAGTAAATGTAACATTTTCCATACTGCAATTGCAGTTGTTTGTGGCAGCGCCTTGCATGGCAGCAAACCCTCTGATTCTACATGTGACTAACATGTAGAGAAACCTAATTTTGTTCTACTGTACATGATTGGCTGAATGGCTTGAATGACAATAGAGATGGTTTCTTCTTCAATGTTAACTTTGAACTTTGACTCCTTGAACCCAAACCCATAGTTACAATAGGTGAAGGCGTAAATCATCCAGTATGTATATTAGATACAACTGCTGTATGGGTTTGATAAACCTCCATCACTACTTCTGTAGTTATTATGTTCAGAAGATTTATGGAAAAATCTGACCTCTGATCTCAAGGTCATCCGATGACAGTGAAATTGCAATATGTGTATCCTCAGTGTATATCAAACCATGGTACCAAGTTTCAAAACAATCGGACCAAAACCATTGGAGGAGTTGATTTCACAGAAGTGGTACCTGTTGGTTGAAAGGGGGGCTGTCATGGAAAAGAGGAGCAGAGGATCACACGGTGAAAGTGTCATTTGTTTCCCTTTCCTGTCTAGCAGCTAGAAGAACAGATACAGTATCTGCTTCTCTTACTGTGCCAGATTAACTTTGCCAAAAAGAGGTTTGCTCATATTTGAAAAACTTTATTTAAATTATATTACTTACAATGGACCTGACAGGGGGGAATGGGGGAGGGAACTGAAAAGATTTGAAGTGTTCACAAGGGTTGGGTGAGGAGGTGGGGAGGGGGTGAAAAAGAAAGAGGAACAAACAGAGAAAACACAGACTATCACAACTGAAACAAACAGAGAAACACACAAAAAACAGATTATTTACTGTATGCTTCTAAAGAGTTCACATCACAAGTCTGATACCTGCACCTGTAAGAGAATAGAGCGACATATGTCTTTGTACGTGTGTGTGCGTGTGTGAAGTTGCACGTGAACGTGAGTGCGTGCATGTGAATGGTTTGTCAGGAAGCAAATTAAGAGAATAGCAGGCGGAAGCAACACCACCCTTGAAACCACTAAAAGCAAGACAGCACCATCAACCCCCAGTGGGAAGGGGGGTGGGCGCAGCCATCATCCATAGAGGGAACTTATGACCCAAAGCCACCAAGCCTCAGGACAACCAGGCATCCACCACAAGAGAGCTGGCAAGAGGAAGACGGAGCACCAAGCGGCTGGTGTGGGGAACCCCCAACCAAGGGCAGCAAGCCCTTGACCCTGGCTCCAGGTGGAAGAAGCCACTACCCCCCACTGGGAACCCCCTCATACAGCAAACCCCCGCCCACCCTAGAAGCCCAGACACATGTCCTGGGACCCACCAGGAACCCACACAAAGAGGAGGCAGTAGTTTAGGAGCCCCAGCGAAAGTCAATCTCCCCACCAGCCGGAGGAAGCCCATGTGGCAAGGAGGTGCATGCATTTCTGCATGCCTGAATCTGAATCAGAATCAGAATCAGAATCAGATTTATTGCCATTGTTCATGTAGTACACAAACTAGGAATTTGTCTCGGTGCAATGCTGCAACATTAAACATGATAAAATAAAAGAAATAAAAAACTATACATGCAATAAAGTGTAGAATAAGAATGAGTAATACTAGTCAAAGCAGTTTTTAAATATATTAGCGAGCAGCAGATATTGTGGAGTACCACATAGTGCAGTCGGTAATGCAAAAAGAAAAATGTGATGATTGACATGAGTCGGGTTGAGCTGCTGTACATAGTGCACGAGAGTCAATAAGTCACTTAGTGTTCAGCAGTCTGATGGCAGAGGGGAAGAAGCTGTTCATGTGATGGGAGGTTTTAGTCTGAATGGACCGAAGTCTTCTACCTGAGGGGAGGGGGGCAGACAGTACGTGACCAGGGTGTGAAGGATCGGCTATGATCCGACCTGCACGCCTCCGGGTCCTGGAGATGTACAGGTCCTGGAGAGATGGAAGCTTGCAGCCGATCACCTTCTCAGCAGCACACACGACACGCTGCAGCCTTAGTCTGTCCCTGGCAGTGGCTCCTGCGTACCACACGGTTATGGAGGTGGTGAGGATGGACTCGATGATGGCCATGTAGAACTGCACTAACATCTTGGTGGGTAGCTTGAGCTTCCTCAGCTGCCGCAGGAAGAACATCCTCTGCTGGGCCTTTTTGATGAGGGAGCTGATGGTCGGCTCCCACTTGAGGTCCTGGGTGATGGTGGTGCCCAGGAAGCAGAAGGAATCTGCAGTGGTGATGGGAGAGCCTGTGAGGGTGAGGGGGGGCAGAGGGCTTGTGACTTTCCTGCTCAGCTGCAGGAAAGTTTCACGTTCAGCTGCAGGTTGTTGTGGCTGCACCAGGACGCCAGCTGGGCCACCTCTCTCCTGTAGATGGACTCGTCGCCGTTGGAGATGAGCCCGATGAGGGTGGTGTCGTCCGCAAACTTGATCAGCTTGACAGACTGGTGGCTGGAGGTGCAGGAGCTGGTATAAAGGGAGAAGAGTAGGGGGGAAAGTACACAGCCCTGGGGTGATTCGGTGCTGATGCTAACAGGGTCTGAGACAGTCTTTCCTAGCCGCACATGCTGCCTCCGGTCCGTCAGGAAGTTGGTGATCCACCTGCAGAGGGAGTCAGGCATGTTGAGCAGGGACAGCTTGTCCCGGAGCAGAGCAGGGTGGATGGTGTTGAATGCAGAGCTGAAGTCCACAAACAGGATCCTGGCGTAGGTTCCCGGGGAGTCCAGGTGCTGCAGGATGGAGTGGAGGGCCAGGTTGACTGCGTCGTCCACAGACCTGTTGGCTCGGTAGCCAAACTGCAGTGGGTCCAGGAGGGGAGTGGTGATGGACTTGAGATGGGGCAGGACCAGGCGCTCAAAGGACTTCCTGACTACAGAGGTTAGCGCTACAGGTCTGTAGTCGTTAAGTTCAGTGATCCGTGGCTTCTTGGGGACAGGGATGATGGTGGAGGATTTGAGGCAGGTCGGCACGTGGCATAGCTTAAGGGAGGTGTTAAAAATGTCTGTGAAGACAGAAGTCAGTTCTTTCGCATAGTGTCTCAGGGTGGAGGGAAACACGCCGTCCAGACCGGGGGCCTTGCGCGGGTTCAGTCTGGAGAACTGTCTGTGCACGTCCTGCTCACTGATGACAAGGGCAGGGGGGGAGGAGGGGGGCCGCCTTTTATGAAGTAAGGACCGTGGAGGCAGTGGAGCTGGGGGGGGGGGGAGATGGACACAGCTGATGAGGTGTCAAAACGGGCATAATGTTGGGACAGTCTTTGACAAAGGGCTTTGTCATCCTGACCTTTAGAAGCCTGAGGCCGATAGTTGGTGATTTGCCTCAGTCCTCTCCACACAGAAGCCGAGTCGTTAGCAGTGAACTGCTGCTGGAGTCTCTCAGAATACACAGATTTAGCTCTCCTCAGCTCTCTGTTAAACCGATATTTAACCTCCCTGTAGCAGTCCCTGTCTCCGCTTTTCAACGCTGCTTCCTTCTCCTTCCTGATCTGTCTGAGCTTAGCAGTGAACCAGGGCTTATCATTAGAGTACCTCACTCTGGTGCGCGATGGAAGAATGCTCTCCTCACAAAAGTGGATATATGAGTTCACAGTGTCCATGTACTCATCCAGATCATGCGTGGCTCCTTTAAACATGTCCCAGTCAGTTATTTCCATGCACGTGCTCAGCTTCTCCCCAGCTTCACTGGTCCATTTCTTCGTAGTGCTCACAACAGGTTTAGTGAGCTTCAGTTTCTGTCTGTATGTGGGAATGAGCTGGACCATCACGTGATCAGATAGTCCGAGCGCAGCGCGGGGAACAGCGCGATACGCGTCTTTCACTGTAGTGTAACAGTGATCCAGCGTGTTCTTTCCTCCTTCCCCTTCCTTTGATCTTTGACATATTCCCGTGCATGCCCGTAGAAACCAAGTGTAAGCGAATATTTCTGCTGCATGCCTGCCTTTGCTTTGACATGGATACCATGGCAACAGTAACAATGGTGAAACCTGCCTTTGATGTCTGACGTCACCACTAGCTTTGACATGGTTTCCATGGCAACAGTAACCCTGGTGAAACCTGCCTTTGATCTTTGATGTTACCACTCGTTCGGTGATGCCTGTCTTTTCTCTTTGACATGGTTACCATGGCAGCACATGGGTAGTGCGGTGGCACAGTGGTTAGCACTGCACCAGCTCAGCAAATCACCCTTGGCCATGGGATCCCTGGTTTGATCCCATCCCCTGACCAACAGTGATCTGTGTGGAGTTTGCATGTTCTCCCCGTATCTGCGTGGGTTTACTCCGGGATTTCTCTGGTTTCCTCCCACAGGCCAAAAACATGCAGGTTAGGTTAATTGGAGACTCTAAAGTGGCCCTTGGTGTGAATGTGTGTGTGAATGGTTAAGGGATAGCACCATTCCGTGGCTGCTTCATCCATCCAGGTGGATGCCCTCAATTTCCCCTCTGGGGATAAATAAAGTATACAAAATCAAAAAAATAAAAATAAAAAAAAAAAGTTCTTTGATCGTGACACAGACAGACAGACAGAGATTTCTTCAATTACATATAGAGTGATTATTGTGTTTTCCTAACTTCTCTAGCAACATCACTCTATATATAATTCAAGAAATCTTTGTCTGTCTTTGTGTCTGTCTGTGTTATGATCATAGAACTTAACATGGTTACCATGTGTTACCATGGCAACCATGTCAGCGATCAAAGATCAAAGGCAGGCATCACTCACAATCATAGGACTCGCTATGACATCATCAAAGATCAAAGGCAAGCATCACTGAACAAGTAGTGACGCCAAAGATCAAAGGCAAGTTTCACCAGGGTTACTGTTGCCATGGTAACCATGTCAGAGATCAAAGGCAGGAATGCAGAAATGCTTGCTTACACTTGCTTTCTACGGGCAGGCAGAAATACTTGCTTATACTTTTTTCTACATGCATGCACAGGTGTGCACGGACATGCACAAGTATGCACTAGTGTATAAAAATGTTATCAACTCCATCAGTAAGCAGTAGAGGAAGAACCTGGGCCTTCAGCAGAAGACAACTTGTAGGATCTTTTGGATTGCAGAGTTGGTTTGTATTATGTTGTGTCTTTAAGCATCATTTTCTTTTTATAAAGGATTGCTAATTACATTTGTTTTCTTTTTGTTCAGGTCAAACACAGGACTCTCAACGTGAAACAGCAGATGCCACAGTGGAAGTTCAACGATATTTGTCTGAGCCCATCCTCTCCAGAGGAGAAGACCCACTCTGTTAATGGGCAGCATGCCAAACCAAATACCCAAAACTTTACAAGATGGCAAAAAAGTTTCTCCACATGTCAGCAACATCAGTACCATCACCTCCCCACTCCAAACACACAGCCCCCCAACCTGACCCTCACTAAGACCCAGGTGAGGACGGAGCTGAGGAAGATCAAGGCGAGGAAGAGACCGGACGGCATCAGTGCAAAGCTCCTCAAGTCCTGTGCAGACCAGCTGTGTGGGATTGTAGAGTACATCTTCAACCTGAGCCTGAAACTGGGGAGCGTACCACAGTTGTGGAAAACATCTTGTGTGGTACCAGTACCAAAGACTTCCCACCCCAAAGATCTGGACAGCTGCAGACCAGTGGCCCTGACGTCCCACATGATGAAGACCCTGAAGAGACTGCTCCTTGCTCACCTCCGCCCCCTGGTGGGACCAGCGATGGATCCACTCCAGTTCACCTACCAGCATGGTATTGGGGTTGAGGATGCAGTCATCTTCCTCCTTCACCGTTCTCTGTTCCACCTGGAGAAGCCCGGGAATGCAGTGAGGATCATGTTCTTTGACTTCTCCAGTGCTTTCAGCACCATCCAACCTATGATCCTGAAGGACAAGCTGCTGTGCGCAGGGGTGGACCAGCACCTGTCATCATGGATCCTGGACTACCTCACAAACCGGCCTCAGTTTGTGAGAACCTGGCACTGTGTGTCCGACACGATCATCGGTAGCATGGGGGCCCCCCAGGAACGGTTTTGGCTCCCTTCCTGTTCACCCTTTATACTGCGGACTTCTCACACAACACAACACACTGCCGTCTACAGAAGTTCTCTGACGACTCTGCGACTGTTGGCCTCATCTCCAACGGAGATGAAGCTGAGTACAGAGGGCTTATCCATGACTTTGTGGACTGGTGCCATCGGAACTACCTCCAGATCAACGCAAGGAAAACTAAGGAGCTGGTGGTGGACTGCCGCAGGCAAGGACAACCCCTCACAGCATCAGTAAATATACAGGGAACAGACATCGAGATGGTGACATCCTACAAGTACCTGGGTGTTCATCTGAACAATAAACTAGACGTCACACAATACTGACGCACTCTACAAGAAGGGACAGCGCAGGCTGTTCCTACTGAGGAGACTCAGGTCTTTTGGTGTACAAGGGGCGCTGCTGAAAACATTCTATGACACGGTGGTGGCATCAGCCATCACTTTTGGAGTGGTCTGCTGGGGCAGTGGCATCACAGCAGCTGATAGGAAGAGACTGAACAAACTGATCAAGAAAGCTAGCTCTGTCCTGGGGCAGCGCCTTGACCCAGTGGAGGAGATAGGAGAGAGAAGGATGGTGGCTAAACTGTCATCTCTGCTGGAGTCCGAGTTCCACCCTATGCAGGACACAATGAATGTATTAAGGAGCTCATTTAGCAGCAGACTACATCATCCTAGGTGCACAACCGAGAGGTTTCGCAGGTCCTTCCTACCAACGGCTTTCAGACTGTATAACCTAAGCAGAGCTGCTCGCAGAGATAGCAAAAAGACGTGACAACCTAATAGTATTGAATGCAAAAGACACAATAGACTTACACAATGGTCCCCTCCGGTATACAACTAGCAAAATACCAGTAGCTACGGAGGGTGACAATATGTATGGGTACATAATCATACCATGTAGGATAACTAAGTAGATGGTTATGGTGTTTCATTCCATCTAGCTTCACTGCTCCGCACTGTGTGTGTTTATATATTTATATATTTATTCCATCTAGCGACAATGCTCCACACTGTGTGTTTATACAGTTACATATTTATTCCATCTAGCTACAATGCTCCGCACTGTGTGTTTATATATTTACATATTTATTCCATCAAGCTACAATGCTCTGCACTGTGTTTATGTATTTACATATTTATTCAATCTAGCTACAACGCTCCGCACCGTGTGTGTGTTTATATATTTACATATTTATTCCATCTAGCTACAATGCTCCGCACTGTGTGTGTTTATACAGTATATTTACATATTTATTCCATCTAGCTACAATGCTCCGCACTGTGTGTGTTTATATATTTACATATTTATTCCATCAAGCTACAATGCTCTGCACTGTGTGTTTATGTATTTACATATCTATTCAATCTAGCTACAATGCTCCACACTGTGTGTGTGTTTATATATTTACATATTTATTCCATCTAGCTACAACGCTCCACACTGTGTGTGTTTATATATTTATTCCATCTAGCTACAATGCTCCACACTGTGTGTTTATATATTTACATATTTATTCCATCTAGCTACAATGCTCCGCACTGTGTGTTTATATATTTATATATTTATTCCATCAAGCTACAATGCTCTGCACTGTGTGTCTATATATTTATGTTTATATGTACATATGTATACTCGCTGCTCTTGTTTTTTCTTGCCTTCTGATTGTTGCTCTGAGTGTTGCTATCCCTGTGCAGTTGCAATCCTGGAATTTCCCCATTGTGGGACTAATAAAGGCTTATCTTAGCTTATCTTATCTTATCTTATCTTATCTTATGTGAGTGGGCCTTCTCCAAAGCCGAAGAGGTAGTCAGCCACAAGGAGAAGCAGACTGAAACCACACAATGTTGAAATGCTTTTTTAAATAAAAACATTTAAACACTCCCCATTTAATAACACTCCCTAATGTTCCACAAGAGATTTGCCCATCTTGCTCTAAATTATATATGTATATATATATATATATACACACTGGTACTGTGCTATGAGTTACTGGGAATATGCTATATAAGAATGACTTTACTGTATGGATGATGAAGTAATGTGTAACCACCTGCGGGAGGACTTAAGTATCATTGGGGAAGTAGATGAGATAAGATAAGATAAGATAAGATAAGATAAGATAAGCCTTTATTAGTCCCACAATGGGGAAATTCCAGGATTGCAACAGCACAGGGATAGCAACACTCAGAGCAACAATCAGAAGGCAAGAAAAAAAAAAAAAAACAAGCAAGCAAGAGCAGCTAATATACATATGTACATATTACTATAAAATATATATATACACACACACAGACACACAGTGCAGAGCATTGTAGCTGGATGGAATAAATATATGAATATGTAAACACACAGTGCGGAGCAATGTAGCTAGATGGAATAATATGTAGATATATAAACACACAGTGTGGAGCATTGTAGCTAGATGGAATAAATATATAGATATATAAACATAAACACACCCAGTGCGGAGCATTGTAGCTAGATGGAATAAGTATGTAAATATATAAACACACACACAGTGCAGAGCATTGTTGCTAGATGGGATGAAACAGCACAACCGTCTACGTAGTTATCCTACATGGTATGATTATGTGCCCATACATATTCTCACTCTCCAAAGCGGCCGGTATTTTCCTAGTTGTATGCCGGAGGGGACCATTGTGTAAGTCTATTGCATCTTTTGCATTCAAAAAACTATTAGTTTGTTACGTCTTTTTGCTATCTCTGCGAGCAGCCCTGCTTAGGTTGTACAGTCTGACAGCCGTTGGTAGGAAGGACCTGCGAAACCTCTCGGTTGTGCACCTGGGATGATGTAGTCTGCTGCTAAATGAGCTCCTCAGTGCATTCAGTATGTCCTGCATAGGGTGGAACTCGGACTCCAGCAGAGATGACAGTTTAGCCACCGTCCTTCTCTCTCCTATCTCCTCCACCGGATCAAGGCGCTGCCCCAGGACAGAGCTAGCTTTCTTGATCAGTTTGTTCAGTCTCTTCCTATCGGCTGCAGTAATGCCACTGCCCCAGCAGACCACTCCAAAAGTGATGGCTGATGCCACCACCATGTCATAGAAGTAGCCTGCAGGATGCAGCCACGTGGTGTTATGCTGAATTGATGTGCTTGTAATTCCGTGTTTTTGACATGGTTCCGATGACCCACAGAGCAGACACGACTCAGAGTAAATACAATTAGTGTCTTTATTTGTTAACGTGAGTGAGTGGGTGCGTGAGTGCAGGATATATAGTGTAATGTAGTGTAGTGTGATCCGTAATCTCCAGCTGGGGCCGGCAGAGCACCGTACAACCTGGCAACCCTGTAATGAGACAAGGGCCATTAGTTTACAGTTCAACCTATGCAGCTCAATAGATGTTACAGCACTTACTGTCAAGGGGTGCTGGGGAAGCTCAGGTAGTGCCGTAGCTGCAGCAAGGGAGACAGTGCCTGCTGGAGGCTGGCTAGCTGGAGGTGGAAGGATAAGTCTGCCGCCTGAAGGGAGATGGAAGACTGCTGCTGCGGACCTCCGCCTGTGCACAGGGGAATCAGACAAGATAAGAAGCGATGAAAGCTTACTTGGTAGATGGCCTGGGTGGAACCGGCCTGGATGGGGTTCATCAGGGCTAGGAAGCCGGTGAATGTAGAGAAGAGTGCTGGGAAGCATGGAGGCAGGCGCAACCGGATTCAGCATAGAGAATCAGACAATTCCACGCCCAGCACTGGTCCTGGTGGAATAAATAGGCTGCAGAAGATGACAGGCAGGTATGTGCACCGGTGCCGAGATTGGCGGCCATGACAGTACTCCCCCCTGTGGCACGCCTCTCAGCGGGCATTCCAACCTACCCGGGTGCGTCCGATGGAAGTCCCTGATGAGCTGCTTGTCGAGCACGAAGGAGGGACGCACCCAGGACCTCTACTCCAGCCTGTAGCCCTCCCAGTCCACCAGGTAGGCCACGACCCCGACGGCGAACGTCCAAGATGGAAGATACGGACCACGCCGGGTCGCCGTCGATCACCCTCAGTGGAGGTGGAGACCTGGGAGGGGGACACAACAGGCTTCACCTGAGAGACATGAAAGGTTGGACAGATGCGGAGGGAGGGAGGGAGAGCTAGGCTCTCTGGGATAATGATCCAACTTATGGGAAAGGAACCAATAAACCATTGGGCAGTCTTCTTCCGCTCAGCCTTCAGGTTGATGTGCTTAGCAGAAAGCCATACCTGCTGACCCACCTGGTAGACCGGAGCTGGAACCCTGCGTCGGTTGGCCACCGTGGTGTTGCATTCTGCCGTCCATTGTAATGCCACTCTGGGCGTCCTCCAGATCCGTCGACACTGCCTCAGGTGGGCACGAAGCAACGGAACAGCGACACCCCCCTCCTCTTCAGGAAACAGCAGGGGGTTGTAACCCAATGAGGCCTCGAAGGGAGACATGTCGGTGGCCGTGGACACTGCTGTGTTGTGGGCGTATTTGATCCAGGGGAGGTGTGTGCTCCACGATGACGGGTTGGTGGCTGTGACGCACCGCAATGCTGCTTCCATCTCCTGGTTGGCTCGTTCGCATTGCCCATTGGACTGGGGGTGGTAACCCAAGGACAAACTTGCTGTAGCCCCCAAGGTGGCGCAGAATGCCCTCCAGACCCTGGAGACGAACTGCGGCCCTCAGTCCGAAACGATGTCCTGCAGGATACTGTGCAGTCTAATGACATGCTGGATCAGCAGATCGGCCATCTCCTTGGCTGATGGTAACCCTAACTGAGGAATGAAATGGGCGGCTTTCGAAAACCTGTCCACCAGCGTGAACATGGTGGTGAAATCGTTGGAAGTGGGCAGACCGGTGATGAAGTCTAGCGCCACATGGGACCATGGCCTGCCCGGGACGAGGAGGGGATGAAGCAGCCCGGCCGGCGGGGAAGAGGACGTCTTTCCAGTTGCGCACTCAGGGCAGGCGCGGATGTACTCCCCCACGTCCCTCTGGTAGGATGGCCACCAAAACAACCTCTTTAGGAGTGCCACAGTGTGCGCCCTTCCCGAATGGCAGGCAAACTTGGAGGTATGCCCCCATTCGATGACCTCCCCTCTGACCGCTGCAGGGATGAATACTCCCCCCCCCCCCCCCGGGTCGGCCTAGTCAGACTGCGCCCTTATGACCTTATCCCTAATACCCCAAGAGAGGGCCCATGATGCATGCTGGGGAAAGGATAGGGTGCTCAGCCTTTTCTGCCATCTCCTGGGCGAACTGGCTAGACAGGGCGTCGGGCTTGGTATTCTTTGACCCATAGCGGTAGGTGATGGTGAAGTCGAATCGTCCAAAGAAGAGCGACCAGTGGGCCTGTCGGGCGTTCAGTCGTTTAGCGGTCCGAAGGTACTCCAGGTTTTTATGGTCGGTCCAGACGATGAACGGCTGTGACGCTCCCTCCAACCAGTGCCGCCACTCCTCCAAGGCCAGTTTAACTGCCAACAGCTCCCTGTCACCGATGTCATAGTTGTGTTCCGCTGGTGACAGATGACGAGAGAAGTAGGCGCAGAGGCGGATCTTACCGTCAGCCAGAGAGTGCTGGGACAAAATGGCCCCTACCCCAGAATCCGAGGTGTCCACCTCCACCAGGCACTGAAGAGAGGGGTCAACCTGCGCCAGAATCGGCGGCGACAAGAACCTGACCTTCAGCTCCAAGAACGCAGCGTCCGCCTCTTCCGTCCGGCGAAAGGGCACCTTGGTGGAGGTCAAGTGTGTGAGGGGGAGGGCAATGCGGCTGTAGTCCTTCACAAAGCGGCGATAAAAGTTTGCGAAGCCCAGGAACTGCAGGAGCTGTTTCCTCGACGAGAGAGTAGGCCAGTCCACCACCACCTTCACCTTGACTGGGTCTGGGATAATCTCCTTCAGGGCGATGATAAATCCGAGAAAGGAAGTCCGGGAGACATGGAACTCGCACTTTTCTGCCGTGACGAAGAGTTTATTCTCCAGCAGCCGCTGCAAGACTCGCCTGATGTGAATGCGATGCTCCTCCATGGACTGAGAGAAAATGAGGATATCGTCAAGGTAAACAAAAACAAAGTTGCCCAGAAAATCCCTCAAAACATCGTTAATAAGGCGCTGGAAAACGGCAGGGGCATTGGTCAGCCCGAACGGCATAACCAGGTATTCGAAATGCCCGCTAGGGGTCCTAAAGGCCGTCTTCCACTCATCCCCCTCCCGTATCCGCACCAGGTGATAGGCATTGTGCAGGTCTAACTTGGTAAAACAGCAAGCCCCCCGGAGGGAATTGAACGCTGAGTTGAGAAGAGGGAGGGTGTACTTATCCTAAAAAGGAACTCCGATTATATTGGCATGTTAGCTCTATATGCTTTATTTTTATGTTAGTAACATAACTATAATATAATTTTTTTGAAAATAATTCCCAGTTTTATATATTTTTAAAAAACTTTATTACGATGTAAATTGCCATTTTTGTTTACGTCGCAATGCACTCTGAGTAGTGACGTAGAATGGTTACAGCCGTTTTTTCTGTCTTATACAAGCCAAGAAGCGAAGCTACTAACTACTGCCATTTGTCAGTGAAAATGCCACATTGCACGGCTTTTGGATGTAATTTCCAATCAAAGGGAAATATAGAGAGCGGGGTAAGCCTCCATAGCTTTCCTAAAGAGGGAAAGTTGAGGAAAAAGTGGGGCGGCAGCGGCTCAGCAGGTAGAACAGGTCGTCTAATAACCCGATGGTTGGCGGTTCGCATCACGCTCTCCCCAGATATCCTGCCGTTGTGTCCCTGGGCAAGACACTTCACCCGCATTGCCTTCAGTGCCCATAACACTGGGTATGAATGTGTAAAAACCTCTCGGTTGCACACCTAGGATGATGTAGTCTGCTGCTAAATGAGCTCCTCAGTGCGTTCAGTATGTCCTGCATAGGGTGGGACTCGGACTCCAGCAGAGATGACAGTTTAGCCACCATCCTTCTCTCTCCCATTTCCTCCACTGGCTCAAGGTGCTGCCCCAGGACAGATCTAGCTTTCTTGATCAGTTTGTTCAGTCTCTTCCTATAGGCTGCTGTAATGCCACTGCCCCAGCAGACCACACCAAAAGTGATGGCTGATGCCACCACCGTGTCATAGAATGTCTTCAGCAGTGCCCTGTTTACACCAAAAGACCTGAGTCTCCTCAGTAGGAACAGCCTGCACTGTCCCTTCTTGTAGAGTGTGTCAGTATTGTGTGACCAGTCTAGTTTATTGTTCAGATGAACACCCAGGTACTTGTAGGATGTCACCATCTCGATGTCAGTTCCCTGTATATTTACTGGTGCTGTGAGGGGTTGTCCTTGCCTGCGGCAGTCCACCACCAGCTCCTTAGTTTTCCTCATGTTGATCTGGAGGATCAGTCCTGGATAAGTCCTCTGTACTCAGCTTTATCTCCGTTGGAGATGAGGCCAATGATCGCAGAGTCATCAGAGAACTTCTGTAGATGGCAGTGTGTTGTGTTGTGTGAGAAGTCCGCAGTATAAAGGGTGAACAGGAAGGGAGTCAAAACCGTTCCCTGGGGGGCCCCCATGCTACCGATGATCGTGTCGGACACACAGTCCCGAGTTCTCACAAACTGAGGCCGGTTAGTGAGGTAGTCCAGGATCCATGATGACAGGTGCTGGTCCACCCCTGTGCACAGCAACTTGTCCTTCAGGATCATCGGTTGGATGGTGTTGAAAGCACTGGAGAAGTCAAAGAACATGATCCTCACCGCATTCCCGGGCTTCTCCAGGTGAGACAGAGAACGGTGAAGGAGGAAGATCACCGCATCCTCAACCCCAATGCCATGCTGGTAGGCGAACTGGAGTGGATCCATCGCTGGTCCCACCAGGGGGCGGAGGTGAGCAAGGAGCAGTCTCTCCAGGGTCTTCATCATGTGGGACGTCAGGGCCACTGGTCTGTAGCTGTTCAGATCTTTGGGGTGGGAAGTCTTTGGTACAGGTGCCACACAAGATGTTTTCCACAACTGTGGTACCCTCCCCAGCTTCAGACTGGAGGTGAGTATATCCTCCCCGTCCGGGTGACTGAAAACCTCCTGAAATTTCTGAGTAAATTGAAAATACGTCATTGAAGCATAATCAGCCCTAGCCATTACCGCATATGCCCAAGCTAAAGCCCGTCCTTCTAACAAATTGATCATATAGCTGATACGGCTCTGGTCAGTGTGAAAATCCCTGGGTACCCATTGGGATACTATATCGCACTGCATGAGGAACCCCCTGCCCTCCCCCAATACACCTCTAAAGCGAGCGTGAGTAGGGACGGGAGTGAGCCGACAAGCGGGGCCCGGAGAGGAAGGGCTAGAAGTGGAGCTAGCGGTAGAGCTAGCGGTAGCAGATGGGCTAGTTGGAGCTATGGGAAAACCCCGTGCGGTAACCAATTGATCCAACCTATCGGTGATGCGGGTTAGCTGAGTTAGCATCACCTGCTGCTGGTACGCTAATTGATCTACTCGAGACTCAAGATGGTTAACTCTGCGTGCTAGCGGGCTGTCTGTCGGGACACTTTGGCGGAGTCGTTCTGACATGGTTCAGGTGACCCACAGAGCAGACACGACTCAGAGTAAATACAGTTAATGTCTTTATTTGTTAACGTGAGTGAGTGGGTGCGTGAGTGCAGGACATATAGTGTAATGTAGTGTAGTGTGATTCGTAATCTCCAGCTGGGGCCGGCAGAGCACCGTACAACCTGGCAACCCTGTAATGAGACAAGGGCCATTAGTTTACAGTTCAACCTATGCAGCTCAATAGATGTTACAGCACTTACTGTCAAGGGGTGTTGGAGAAGCTCAGGTAGTGCCGTAGCTGCAGCAAGGGAGACAGTGCCTGCTGGAGGCTGGCTCGCTGGAAGTGGAAGGATAAGTTCGCCACCTGGAGGGAGATGGAGGACCGCCGCTGCGGATCTCCGCCTGTGCACAGGGGAATCAGACAAGATGAGGACCGGTGAAAGCTTACTTGGTAGATGGCCCGGGTGGAACCATCCCGGACGGGGTTCAGCAGGGCTAGGAAGCCGGTGAATGTAGAGAAGAGTGCTGGGAAGCACGGAGGCAGGCGTAACTGGATTCAGCATAGAGAATCAGACGACTCCGCGCCCAGCACTGGTCCTGGTGGAATAAATAGGCTGCAGAAGATGACAGGCAGGTACGTGCACAGGTGCCGAGATTGGTGGCCATGACAGTTTTAAGTGATGAGGAGAAGTAAAGTTCACCATTATTAAACTTCATGCACACCTGGAAGTATTTTTCATCCAAGTGAGCCTCAAAACTTATGCATGTGAAAAATTTAGTTATACCGGTGGGGGAAAAATCCAGGTAAAAGGTGGCAACTTTTCACAAAAAAAATTCCAAAATTCCATGCTTGCTGCCTCTGCACCATGGCTGCCTCAAGTAATAAGGGTGATTGAGTGTGTGTGAGTGTTAGAGGGAGAGCGTGAGTGGATGTAAGTGGGCTGGAGCGCAAGTGAGAGTGTGTGCATGAGTCAGCATGAGTGGTTGCGGACGACTCTGAGGGTGAGTGGGCGCGAGATTGAAAGGGTACATGAGTGGGAGAGAATGGGTGAGTCTGGGAGTGCGAGTGTGGGATTGTGTGGGGAGAAGGCAAGTGAGAGTGAGTGAGTGTGTGTGTGGGTGCATGTGGGTGCGAATGGGAGCATGAGGGTGTGAGTGTGTGGGAAAGGGTGTGTGTGCTGGTCGGGAGGTGCTGGATTGAGGGGGTAGCGCCTACTGGCTTCGTGGACTCCCCGGGATGGGGGGGGGTTCCTGGACCCTTTGGGGCCCCTGTGCCTTGCTGCCACCTTCTTTGGGCGTGGGACGGGTTGCCCCCAGGGTGTACGGTAGTGGCGCTGAGGTGGGGGCGGGCCTGCTGTGGGGGTGTCTGGGGGGGATTGCGCCAGGGGCGCGGGCTGGTCTCTGGCTCGGGGGATGGGGTATTGGCCTCCTGGTGCCTGGAGCCTGGGGGCTGGCGTTGGCCTCGTTTGGGGGGCGGTGGTCGACTGGTTCTGGGGCATGGGTCCACCGCGCTGGATGCTTGGCAGCCTGGCCTACCTTGGCCGTCGCTCTAGGGGCGAATGCTTTGCTGCCCTAGGGCTTGTTGGCCTCGAGGAATTTGTGCTCTGTGTGAGTTGGTGGTGCTGTTCTGCTTACTCGGGGTTTCCGGGGGCGGAGGGGTCGTTGTGACCAGCCACCCCCTTCATATGTTTCCTGCCAAACCACTCACATGAACACACTTATTTTGCGCATGCTCTCGTACACACCCAAGCATATGCACACACACAGTGGCTGACCATTTATTTTACAACTAGGCCTTCAGTGGTGATCTACCCGATTTTAGCGCCATTCATACCAAAGCCAGTTTAGAAAGCTTGGGATCAGTCCACCAAGGTCTCCGCCTTTGACCGCCACCTAATCCACATAGCACAGGACCCCCATGATCCCTCCTGCAGGTGGTGAGCCCACTGGAGGGCAGACCCATGTAACTCCTTCGGGCTGAGCCCAGCCGGGTTCCATGGGTGGAAACCCGGCTACCAGACGCTAGCCATCGAGCCCCTCCCCCAGGCCTGGCTCCAAGGTGGGGCCCCGGTAACCCCATACCGGGCGGGGTACACTGAATCCTTGATATAGAATTATCATGGGGTCTGTTGGATCATTCTTAGTCTGGCCCTTCACCCAGGACCAGTTTGTCTTGGGTGACCCTGTCAGAGGCAAATTGCCCCGCACAACACAGCTCCTGGGATCACTGGGGAACGCAACCCCTCCCACCACCACCACCACCATGATAAGGTGACGATCCATAAGGGCAACTTTTGGTCGGCCTTGAAGAGATTCTGGCAAACTGTCCGGCGGCTCAGGAGGGGAAAGCAGCTCCCTGTCCACACTGTGTATGGTGCGGATGGGGCTCTGTTGACTTCGACTGGAGATATCGTTGGGCGGTGGAAGGAATACTTCGAGGATTTCCTCAATCCCACTGATATGCCTTCCACAGAGGAAGCAGGGTTTGTGGACGAGGGGGATGACTCACCTATCACGGGGGCTGAGGTCGCCAAGGTGGTTAAAAATCTCCTTGGTGGCCGGGCCCCGGGGGTGGACGAGATTCATCCTGAGTACCTCAAGGCCCTGGATGTTGTTGGGCTGTCATGGTTGGCACGTCTCTGCAACATTGCGTGGAGGTCGGGGGCAGTGCCTTTGGCATGGCAAACCGGGGTGGTGGTTCCTCTTTTCAAAAAAGGGGACTGGAGGGTGTGCTTCAACTTTAGAGGGATCACACTCCTCAGCCTCCCTGGGAAGGTTTATGCCAAGGTACTGGAGTGGAGAGTCCAGCCGTTGGTCGAACCTCGGATTCAGGAGGAACAATGTGGTTTTCATCCTGGCCGTGGCACATCAGACCAGCTCTTTACCCTCTCGAGAATTCTCGAGGGTTCGTGGGAGTTTGCCCAACCAGTTTACATGTGTTTTGTGGACTTGGAGAAGGCATTTGACCGCGTCCCTCGTGTTTTTTTGTGGGGGGTGCTTTGGGAGTATGGGGTATCAGGCTTGTTGTTACGAGCTATTCGGTCTCTGTACTACCGTTGTGAGAGTTTGGTTCGTATTGCCAACACTCGGTCGGAGTCATTCCCAGTGAGAGTTGGACTCTTTGTCACCGATCCTGTTCATAATTTTTTTATGGACAGGATTTCTAGGCGCAGCCAGGGAATGGAGGGTGTCATGCTTGGTGACCACAGGATCTCATCTCTTTTGTTTGCAGATGATGTTGTCCTGTTGGCTTCATCCGGCAGTGACCTACAGCTCTTGTTGGGATGGTTTGCTACTGAGTGTGAAGCAGCTGGGATGAGAATCAGCACCTCCAAGTCCGAGTCCATGGTCCTCAGCCGGACAAAGGTGGATTGTTCTCTCTGGGTTGGGGACAGGCTCCTGCCCCAAGTGTAGGAGTTTAAGTATCTTGGGGTCTTATTCACGAGTGAGGGGAGAATGGAGCGAGAGACTGACAGACGGATTGAAGCAGCATCTGCAGTGATGCGGACGTTGTACCGGTCTGTTGTGGTGAAGAGGGAGCTTAGTTCTAAGGCAAAGCTGTCGATTTACCGGTCAATCTACGTTCCTACTCTCACCTATGGTCACGGGCTTTGGGTAATGACCGAAAGAACAAGATCACGGATACAAGTGGCTGAAATGAGCTTTCTCCGTAGGATTGCTGGACTCACCCTCAAAGATAGGGTGAGGAGCTCAGTCATCCGGGAGAGGCTCAGAGTAGAACCGCTACTCCTCCACATTGAAAGGAGTCAGTTGAGGTGGTATGGGCATCTGATTAGGATGCCTCCTGGACGCCTCCCACTTGGAGGTGTTTCAGGCACGTCCCACTGGGAGGAGACTCCGGGGCAGACCCAGGACCCACTGGAGAGACTATGTCTCCCAGCTGGTCTGGGAACGCCTTAGTATCCTCTCTGAAGAGCTGGAACAGGTGGCTGGGGAGAGGGAAGTCTGGGCTTCTCTGCTTGAACTGCTGCCTCCGCGACCCGGACCTCTGGAAAAGCGGTAGAAGATGGATGGATGGATGGATCATACCAAACACCTTAAAAGTAGCCTATAGGGTCATCCATATAAAGCATGTTTAAGATAACTTTCACTATAAAGTAACAGTTGTAAAAATCTTTTCCGTTTCATTGCAGAGCTCCATTTCTCCGCACATTTGTTCATTGAGCTGCAGATCCACTTTTGTTTCGCCAAAGGTTTAAAAGTACTGTTGCTTGTCCAGCTGGTGGCTGTGCTGTGGTTCCTTTCTGCTGTCTTGGTTAAGGCCCTGTCACACCCAAATGATTTTGGCAGTGTCTGCAAAATGTATGAAAAATTTGGAGAATACGCTGGGGTAAG
Source organism: Pholidichthys leucotaenia (assembly GCA_020510985.1). Classification (NCBI taxonomy): domain Eukaryota; kingdom Metazoa; phylum Chordata; class Actinopteri; order Cichliformes; family Pholidichthyidae; genus Pholidichthys; species Pholidichthys leucotaenia. The sequence goes on from CM035838.1 coordinate 212,422,095, forward strand.
TGAATCAATTATGGTTCAGTTATAACAAGTTAAGAGCACGCTGAAGCATGCTGCTGTACGCCGCTGTTTGCCGATCTCCTCTGAAAATTAATTTTCAGCATGCGGAAAATTTTCCGACATATCCAGCATATGGTTGATACGTTCCGCATTAGCGGAGCAAATGCTATATTTGCAGCCTTGGATTACAGAAGAAAAATGTACCGAGCTCTGCCTGCAGCGTGCACACACACAGATGCATGTCCGTGTGCACGCACGCACACACACACACACACACACACACACAATCACAAATAGCTAAACATGTTATGTTTCCTCTTGCGCCATTACGCAGCACACGGAAGGAGGAATGAAAAACCCAATCGCAGGAGTAGATTTGTGCACTTTATTCAGTATAACCCCAAAATAACAAGTCCAGCAAACAATTACGCAGTGAACAGCAAGTTGGGAAGAAGCAATAAATACAACTGAGGCCACCAGACATACAGGGACGCCTCCTGGATGCTCTACAGCCCGGGGGAGGGAATGCCTAGTGCCGCAGGGCTGCTGTCGGCACAGGGAGAAAGGCAAACATAAACTTACGGTGCTGGAGCGATCCGGGGCTGTCTGTGCAGTCCAGTGGATGAGGGTGAAACAGGCTGAACATAATCCGTAGAGAGTAATAACTTGCATACACAGAGGTACACGCTGCCGTGAATGAAGCGCATATTGGTCCGGCAATCTCTTCCTACTCTTGCAGCACTTATGTAATATTAATACTATTGAGGGAAGAGACCGCCGGTGTGAGGATGCGTGTGCTGAACAAATTGAAAACGTGTGCATGAGTGAGTGTCTGAGTGTGTGAATGGAAGTGAGTGAAGTGTGTGTGCATGTATGTGAAACACCAATAATGAGGATCAGTTGGTGATACTGACAGGAGGAGGAGGCGTGCCTGAGCTGTCAGGGAGCGAAGGACCCAAAGGGCTCCCTGAAGTGCCTGATGGAAAACAAGTGATGAACGTGCCAAAATAGCTATAGTGTAAGAACTGGTTTTGGGACCACCAAACCCAGGTTCATGACAGAGCCCCCCCCCCCCCCCAAGGGGTGGAGTCTAGACACCCCTATGATGATGATGTTCGTCCTTCGTGCTCGAAGATGACCAATGACATCAATTTGACGTTGAGCTGCTGCGGTGAGTCCGGAGGTGGCTGGTGAGGCCAATCCGGGCAACAAATCCTCTCCTACAAGTAGGACAGAAGTGGGAAGGGGTTGTGATGTTGGTGCTAGTTGCTCTGCCCTTCTGCATCTGGCGTTTCTGCTCTGCATGCTGTACATGCTGCTCCTCTGCTCTTTGGGCTCCTGTTGTGATAGCACTGCACCAGGAGGGGCGATCAGCAGCAAGCGTCTCCCAGGACTCTGTGTTAATGGAAAAGTCTTTAAGATTAATCTTCAGGTTGTCCTTGAAGCGCTTCTTTTGTCCTCCGACTCTGCGTTTCCCTTGGGCGAGTTCTCCATAGAAGAGCTGTTTTGGGATGCGGTCGTCTGACATACGGGAGACGTTGCCTGCCCATCTCAGCTGAGCCTTGCGCATGGTGGTAATGGCGCTGGGGATGTTTGCCTGCTTCAGCACCTCCGTGTCTGGAACTTTATCTTGCCAGCGGATGTGGAGAAGGTTGCGAAGACACCTGAGATGGAAGTGGTTGATCTGTCGCTCATGCCTTCTGTATGCAGTCCACGTTTCGCAGCCATAGAGTAGTGTGGTTAGGACGACTCCACGGTAGACCTTCAACCTTGTTGTGAGGCTGATCCCTCTCCTCTCCCAGACATTCTTTCTGAGTCTCCCAAATGCGCTGCTTGCTTTGGAGATCCTGTTGTTGATCTCAGCGTTGATGGTGGCATTACGGGAGAGGGTGCTACCCAGGTAGGTGAAGGTCTCTATCGTCTGGAGGGTCTGTCCATTTACCTGTGTCTGTGGCTTGTGGTAGTGGTTTCCCGGGGCTGGCTGGAACATCACCTTGGTTTTCTTGGTGCTGATGGTAAGGCCAAAGTTGTCACAGGCTGAGGAAAATTGGTCCATCTGTGACTGCATTTCCTGCTCAGCACCAGCATTGAGTGCACAGTCATCAGCGAAGAGAAAATCTCTGATGACAGTCTCCTTCACCTTCGTGATGGCTTGCAGACGCCTGAGGTTGAAAAGTCTTCCGTCACACCTGTACCTGATGTCAATGCCAAGCTCACACTCTCTGAAAGCATCTGAGAGCATTGCCGAGAACGTCATGCTGAACAGTGTCGGGGCCAGAATGTCACAACTCGCCGCTCTCAGGCATCCACCTCAGCTGTGAGCACACCTGCGCCTCGTCAGTGATGGGCTATTTATTCCACTCGGCCCTGAGCATCGGTCTGGAGCCGTCTGTTTTACTACGTGCTCAAACCCTCAGCAGGATTGTCTCTTCCCATCCTGCTACTCTTCGCTACGACACGTAAGCTGTTTGTCACTTACCTGTCTATCAGTCTTCCCCTGTGCACAGGTGGATTCCCTGGCAGCGGACTCTCCCATCTTCGCCATCTCCTTCTCCCGCATCTTCACATCTCGTCGTGTGCGCAGCAGGGCGCTGTCTCCCAGGCCGAAGATCCTAGCCAACGCCAGCCACCTTCCCTTCTGCAAGTGAGCATCATTCTGTATTATTTCCCCGTGTGGTTAAGCCCATATATTTTCCCTGTCTCTGTTCTTCCCATAGGGTTGTCTGGCTGCACGGCGTGCTGCTCTGTTCCCGACTCTCATTGTCCACTCACAATCCACATACATATCTCATACATGCACCCAAACACTCCTTTGCTGTTAAATAAAGCTATCAAATCTTACCTGAGCCTGCGTGCGTGTTTCCTGGGCCGATAAATATGTCACAGAACACAACCCTGCTTGACTCCATTGGTCACTGGAAAGGCTTTGGATGGTTCACCATCATCCAGGACTCTGGCTGTCATTCCATCGTGGAATTGGCGGAAAACTGCAATGAACTTGTGGGGGCAGCCAAATTTTTTCATGATTATCCAGAGTCCCTCGCGACTGACTGTGTCGAAGGCCTTGGTCAGATCAACAAAGGTTGTGTAGAGGTCGTGGTACTGTTCCATGCATTTCTCTTGGAGCTGGCGGGCAGCAAAGATCATGCCGGTGGTCCCTCGACCTGCACGGAGGCAGCATTGACTTTCAGGGAGGAGACCCTGCTCCAGGTGTTCCAGCAATCGGTTGAGGAGGACACGAGCCAGGATCTTGCCTGCTATGGACAGAAGGGATATTCCTCTGTGATTGTCACAGGACTGGTGATTTCCTTTCCGCTTGTAGATGTGGACAATTATGGCATCTCTGAGCTTTTGTGGTAGCTGTTCCTTGCTCTACATGGACTGGTACAGGCTGGTGAGTTGTCTAAGGTTGGTTGTGCTGCCGGTCTTGTAGACTTCTACAGGGATGGCATCAGAGCCTGGGGCTTTCCCAGTGGAGAGCTGTTTGATGGCTTTGCTGACCTCATCTTCCGAAGGTGGGATGTCTAGCTCGTAGTTTATTGGCACCTGGGGAAGGCGAGCAATGGCTTTGTGGTTGATCTGTGCAGGCCGATTGAGCACACTACAGAAGTGTTCTGCCCATCTTTCCAGGACCAGCTTCTTTTCTGTCAGCAGGGTAGAACCATCAGCACTGAGAAGAGGGGATGATCCGGAGGACTGAGGTCCATAGACAGCTTTCAGGGCATCATAGAACCTCTTTTTGTCTGTGTCTGTCAGCAAAGCATTGAATCTCGTCGGTCTTGGCACTGAGCCAGGAGTCCTGCATGTGGCGTAGTTTGGCTTGAATTGCACTGTGGATGTTGGTGAAGGCTGCTTTCTTTGCCATGTAGGTAGGGTCATTCTGGTGGGCCCACAGCAGTCGGTGTTTCTGATCTAACAGCTGCTGAATTTCTGTGTTGTTTCGTCGAACCAGTCCTGGTGATTTCTGGTTACTGGGCCTAGGCATTCGAGGGCAGCCGAGTGAGCAGTGTCCCTGAAGGATGCCCATTGGTCCTCAATGCTTGGCTGGTTGAGCTGGAGATCTGACAGGCAGCTGTGCATGTGATCTTGAAACTCTTGTACCTTCTTATGGTCTTTGAGTTTCATGACGTTCAGCTTCTTTGTCACTTTCTGGCCTTGTGGTTTTCTTTTGGGCTGAATGTGGAAGTTCATCTTTGAGATGATCAGGCGATGGTCAGTCCAGCAGTCGGCACCGCACATGGCTTTGGTCACTCCCACGTCCCGCCTGTCCTTTGCCCTGATGATGACATAGTCAATGAGATGCCAATGCTTAGAGCGAGGGTGCATCCAGGATGTCTTGTTCCTTGTAGATAGGCGAAACATGGAGTTGGTGATGGCTAGGTCATGAGAGGCGCACATTCTGAGCAGGAGGTGTCCATTGCTGTTATATTTTTCCAATGCCGTGTTTTCCCAGTACTTTCTGCCAGGTGTGGTGGTCGGCCCCTACTCGAGCATTGAAGTCACCGAGGATGAAGAGCTTCTCAGATTTTGGTGAAGCAATGAGGGAGTCTAGTTCCTCATAAAACTTATCTTTGGTCTTTTCGGGGTTTGTCATGGTCGGAGCATAAGCGCTGATGATGGTTGCATTTGACTTCTTCCCAAGTGGGAGGTGCATTTTCATCAGGCGGTTGTTCAGATCCTTGGGAATGCTTGCTAGTTTCCGCATGTGAATTGATTTGATTGCGAAACCAACACCTGCCTCGCGCCTCTCCTCACTGCTGCACCCACTCCAGAAGAAGGTGTAGCCACCACCGGTTTCTGTCAGCTGGCCTTTGTCTGAAAAATGTGTCTCGCTGAGAGCAGCAATGTCGATGTTGTAGCGAGCTAGTTCGCTGGCCACTAGTGCAGTTCGTCTTTCTGGTCTGTTCGCTTTGGCATTGTCGAGCAGAGTCCTTACATTCCATGATGCTAAAGTGAGCGCCTTTGCTTTATTTCTCTTTATGTTTCGACTGCTATTTGGGGATCCCCGCCAGCCGCGGTGTGCTGACCAGGGTGAGGTGAGACCAGCTATGTTAGGGGCACCTTTTCTAGCCTCGTCCTCTTGCAAAGGAGGCGAGCAGAGTGATCTTGAAAAGGGCTGCTCGTTCGCTCAGGAGGCTGCCGAACTTCTCTGCTGTCTCGGTTCAGTGGAGAGCGACCACTTGTCCTGAGCCGCCTGTGTGCAGGTTTCCAACTACAGCTTCCAGTGTATCCTCACCTGCTGCTTCCCCCCCCCCCCCCATTGCCACAGGGCTTAAAGTTGACTAGGTGGTAATGTCATGACTTGCGCGGAACTTTGATTAAAGTGAGGGAGACTTGCGCAGGATCAGCCTCAATCTCTCATCCTGAGACACCGGATCCAGTGGCAAGACAGAGTCAAGACGGCTGGGGGCGGATCAGGATGCAGGAGCTGCCGGAAGGTGACAATTATGCCAGTCGACCGCCTTAGGGGCTCCACTCCGGATTTTCTGTCAGGGTTTACTCCCTTAGCCTTTGACTTTTCCCAAGACACCCACAAGGCAGTGGGGCTATTTACTCATAGCTAGGACTGAGACAGCTTGTACTGGGTTACAGTTTACCAGTAGTGGATAGATTCTGACCTGACAGAAAATCACCCCCATACCACCAGCCGAAAACACAACAAAGTGACCCCCCCCCCCAACAGACAAACAACTACTCAGGATGGGAGGTGTGGTGAAAACAGGTTAGGAGGGAGCAAGATGTGAATAACACAACACATAATATGCAAATAAAGTAATGTGAAGCTCCTAATTGCCCCCCCCCCCCTCCAGTTCAACATTAAGGGGGCTGACCAGCATCCCAGGACCCTTGCATGGCAAGGTGTGACTGATTGGGTGGCCTGCCCAAGTCCCACGTCCAGCAGACAGCCCGTTGAACTGAGTCCGGCAGCCTGCCAGGGCCGATGGACCAGCCGACCCAAAGGCTAAGTGTTTTGGGTTGCCGACCAGCGTGGTGGAGACACCAGGACCAGAGGAGATTGCAAAGAGGCAGCCTACCCATCGGGGAACTTTGGTTCCCTCAAAGCCGAAGGATTGGAACCCCCCCCCCCCCGAAGCTTGGAACAGGGGGGCCGTAGCACCTGCGATTGTCCCAGTTCGGGACGTAGCTGCACCCACGGTGGACTCCTTGTGAAGCTCTGTTGCAATGGCGGTGTACTCCGGCTGGAGATTTACTGTACCGGCGGTGGACTCCGCTGGAGCTCTGCTGCACCGGCAGTGGACTCCGACCGGGGCGCTGCTCCAGCTGGAGCTCTGTTGCACCCACAGTGGACTCCGGCTGGAGCTCTGCTGCACCCGCGGTGGACTCCGGCTGGAGCAACGTTGCACCTGCAGTGGTCCTCCTGTGGTGGCCTCCCCAACGGGGGAGGTTGGGTTCCTCCCTGGCCCTGGTGCTGAATCCAAATCTTTGGCGGCCTCTGGAGGCATCGGCTGTTCTCCGGCGACCCTGGCCAGGAGCTCCGAACCCGGAGGGAGAGAGGAAAAGACTGAGTAAGGGTTGCTGGCAGCGGCAGAGCCCGAAGAGGTACCCTGAGGGCTACTGTGAGCTGCCCCGGGCCCTCCTCACCATGAGTCAGGCAGTATGACATCGACATAGACATAATAGACATTATGGAACACACTTGCCTGTACTCGGGCTCCACTGCCGTCCAGGACTCCGACGACGTGGGGCGCGTGGGTACTGTCGGTCTGCCAGGTGCTGTACCCCTGTCAACCTCCTCCGGGACAGCTGGCCCCACGTCGTTGTCTGTGGGCAACCCAGGTTGCAGCGGCTCCTCTCCGGCAACCCTAGGAAGGAGCTCAAAGCAGACGGAAGAGGAGAAATGGTTAGAGTCGCCAGCAAAGCCCTGCGAGGGGAGTCCAGATGCAGCTGGGGGCTGCACCTGATTCTCCTCCCCAAGAGCCAGACAAGATCTCTCAATAATTGACAGGTGAACTACAGGAGAGATTACTTGCCTGTGTTTGAGCTCCATTGCCATCCAGGACTCCAATGATGCTGACAATGCCAACGATGCCGCTGATGATGTTTGGGGTCAAGTTGGCTGGAGGTCTGGTCCAGGGGATGAATCTGCTGCGGCGGCCCCCACTGCAGACATGATAGTGATTGCAGTCTTGATACCTCCGTGTGCCATCTTCCATGCCACCAGCTTCTCTGGCGTGGCAGCTGGAGATGGCCTCACCGCTGGTCCTAGCACTGAGCCCTCCAGGACATCCGGTTCCTCTCCCCTCGGGCGACCAGATTCCTGAGTCAGCAAACTCATAGGGGCACAGAAAGAGGGTTTGGAGAGGTCAATCGGAGGGCTACTATATGCCGCTGTGGAGAAGCCCTCAGGGGACTGCAAACCCCGAGACTCCTGGCCAGTAGGCAGGCAAAATTGTGAGGGTGAAATGAGGAAAAACTTGCCTGTTCTCTTTGTCCGGGATGCTCCGAGCGGCCTCTGAGGCATCTCCTCTCCCCACTGAGCATTCGTCCTCAATCCGACGGTCGATGAGAGGAAGCAAACCCAGTCTCTCCTTCTCCATCATAAAGTTCGTAGATTGGGTGGGCGCCGGCCCGGAGGATGGAGCAGTCACTGCCTGTGAAGCACGTCCTTGGTCTCCTCTCTCGCAGCGCTCCTCTTCGATCTGATGGTCAATTAAGGCGAGCAGGCCCAGTTTCTCCTCCTCTGTCATCACGTCCGTGGATTGGGCAGTCACCGGCCCAGAGGACGGAACAGTCACTGCCTATGAAGCACATGATTGGTCCTCCCTCTAGCGGCACTCCTCCTCAATCTAACGGTCGATTAAGGTGAGCAGGAACAGTCTCTCCTCCTTTGTCATCACATCAGAAGGCAGAGCGTGCCCAAGCTCGTGGGATGCCGCAGGAGTGGGAGGGCCATGGGAGGAGGGTGTCGTCCTCTGCCGTGAGCACCTCTTCCGGCGAGAAGATGGCTCCCATGTCAGGGAGGCCCTCTTCAGCTCCACGTCTGGCGGGGGAAGTAGGAGGGAGAGGATTTCATCAACCCTCGGAACCACCCAGAGAGAGGGATGATGCTGCTCAATGTCTTCTACGACAAGCAGCGCCGACCGAATGTCTTTGGGTGAGTGTGGCCACTGAGCAAAGAAGAGAGCCTCTTCCAGCAGATCCTGTGCCCTTAGCTCCTCGTCCGTCCAGACAGCCATGTTGTTGCTCAGGACAAAAGGGAAAAAAGGTGAAAAGAAAAAGAAAAAACGCATATCTACTCTGCTGGGTTTTGTTCTTGCTGGCCAGAGCATTTTGTTATGATCCCTCATGCGCTATTACACAGCGCACGGAGGAAGGAATGAAAAACCCAATGGCAGGAGTAGATTTGTGCACTTTATTGAGTATAACCCCAAAATAACAAGTCCAGTAAACAATCATGCAGTGAACAGCGAGTTGGAAAGATGCAATAATTACAATTGAGGCCAACAGACATACAGGGACGCCTCCTGGATGCTCTACAGCCCGGTGGAGGGAATGCCTAGTGCCGCAGGGCTGCTGTCAGCATGGGGAGAAAGGCAAACATAAAGTTAAGGTGCCGGAGCGATCTGGGACTATTCGTGCAGTCCGGTGGATGAGGGTGAAACAGACTGAAGATTATCCGTAGAGAGTGATAACTTGCATCCACGGAGGTACACGCTGCCATGTATGAAGCGCATAATGCTCCCGCGATCTCTTCTAGCAGCACTTAAGTAATAATAATGCTAAAGAGGGAAGAGACCACCGGTGTGAGGATGCGTGGACTGAACAAATTGAAAACATGTGTGCATGAGTGAGTGTCTGAACATGTGAATGGAAGTGAGTGAAGCTTTGAGTGAAGTGTGTGTGTGGATCTGTGTGAAACACCAATAATGAGGATCAGCTGGTGATACTGACAGGAGGAGGGGGCGTGCCCGAGCTGTCAGAGAGCGAAGGACCCAAAGGGCTCCCTGAAGCGCCTGATGGAAAATAAATGGTGAACGGGCCAAAATAGCTGCAGTGTCAGAACTGGGTTTGGGACCACCAAACCCAGGTTCATGACGAAACACACGGGACCTGTCGAGTTTTTGTACATTTAACTGAAGCCTTTACCATCATCTGTCCTGTGTTCTTCTGATAGATATGCCAAAATGTCACAACATCAGAGGAGGAGGATTCAATCAGCTGATCACCTGAAGCACAGAGCGCGGCTGTTTACTTTGCCGTTGGCTGTGCCTCCTAGCAAAAGTACACTTCATGTATTATCTTGGGTTTATTTTTTTCACTTGATTGAAAATTAACTTTTTTGTTGCCATCAGTTCACGTGCATTTGAGCCAGGTTGTGACAATCAGCTGTTTCAGACATGACTGACCTGACAGATTTGACAGCTGAACCAGGTCGGTCATGCCCCCCCACCATGGTGTTTGGAGGGGAGAATCATTTTGGTTGAAGAGAGATGATCTCTCCCAAAACTAGGATTCATGGATCAGGAGGAAACGGCAGTTTGGCATGACTGCGCTATACAGTAGTTAGACTTTTGTTGCGCATAAGTTGTGAATGTCAGCAACATGATAAGCATTAGTTGGTTTAAGTTACTATTAATTATATGTCCAAGTCAGGGTGGCAGTGGTTCAGGAGGTAGAGCAGGTCGTCCAATAACCAGATGATTGGTGGTTCGAATCCCGCTTTCCCTAGATGTCCTGCCATTGTGTCCTTGGGCAAGACACTTTACCCACCTTGACCCCAGTGTCCATAACACTGGGTATGAATTTGTATAAATGTTCAGTGGTGGCCAGAGAGCCCACTGGCGCAGATTGGCAGCCACATTTCTGTCAGCCTGCCCCAGGGCAGCTGTGGCTACAGTAGTAGCTTGTCACTACCATTGATTGTCTGGAGTAAATGAATTATGTATCTATTTGTAAAAACATCTTTGAGTGTCTATGATAAAGTGCTATATAAATCTGATGCATTATTATTATTAAGTCGTTATGGATACGTGATGCATATGGCCACAAGTGAAAATTTCGGCATGTCCCAGCATTTTAGACAAATTTTTATAGGTTTGGAAAACGCTGCCTAAATCGTCATGGTGTGACAGTAGACAGCTCAAGTTTACAAACCCTGCCTGGCTTCAAGCATGTACTCCATCAGTTGCAAACAGCAGGCATTCCCAGCAAGATAATTTGCAGCACTCCTCGGAGCCCTTAATCCAAAGATACTGCATGTTGCTAATATGGAAGTGGCAGACAAATCCTTTCCCCGGCTGAGACGGGTCTGCTAGCTTTGGGGTTTGTTGACCTCTCTTCACAATGACCAGCTTTTCTTGAAATGTCCATCAGGAAAATTGATTTTTTAAAATATCAGCCACCAAATCATTTTACTCTCCCGTCAGCCATTGTGGGTGGAAAAACAGCTATTATATTTAAACAGATACAGTATATTGTAGCTGCTCAAGTAAGTCCTTTCACTGGCATTTTGCTTGCTAGGATCCTCTGCATTGTGGGTGGAGGAATGTAGCATCCAAAGACATGAAAATGCCAACATTCTTGGATTCCTTCTATGTGTACCCCAGGATGTACTGAAGACATCTGGTTGGTTAAAGCAACATTATAAGTTTTACAGTCAATTTAACCTACAGAGGTGCACTGTTAATTCCTGAAGGCCCAAGGCAGATTTGCTTCACCCTGGCAACACAAATGGCTGAAATATGATTGGACAAAAAACTCTAACATGCATTACCCTACTGGAAGGAGAGTAATCAAGAGAAATGAAGAGAATAGACTATTGAGAATAATTTAATACATCGTCATGGAACAAATATGTTGTAAATTTAATGCTATTGTATTGTAATGCTATATGGATTCCTTTCCAAATCAAACTTTCAGTTTGGATGCGGTTACTCGTTCTCTTAATAGCTCTGTGAGGAACCTTGGAATTATTTTTGATCAGGATCTGTCCTTCAATTCACATATTAAATTTGTTTCTAAGACTGCTTTCTATCATTTGCGTAATATTGCCAAGATTAGGAGCATCTTGTCTCAGAGTGATGCTGAGAAACTGATCCACGCTTTTGTTAGCTCGAGATTAGATTATTGTAATTCTTTATTATCAGGCTGTCCTAAAACATCTTTAAAAAGTCTTCAGCTGATCCAAAATGCTGCAGCAAGAGTTTTAACAGGTACTCGAAAGAGAGATCATATCTCTCTGGTTCTGGCCTCCCTTCATTGGCTTCCCATAGAGTTTAGAATTAAGTTTAAAATCCTTCTTCTTACTTACAAAGCTCTAAACAATCAGGCTCCTTTTTATTTAAAAGATCTGATACTACCGTATTATCCTAACAGAGCTCTACGCTCCCAAAATGCAGGGTTACTTGTAATACCTAGAATCTCCAAAAGTACAATGGGAGGCAGAGCCTTCAGTTATCAAGCTCCTCTCCTGTGGAACCAGCTGCCAATCTGGATCAGACTCGATCTCTGTTTTTAAGAATAGGGCTAAAACCTACCTTTTTGATATAGCCTACAATTAGGGAGGGATCGTGTGTTTCTGAACCCTCCCTTAGTTATGCTGCTAATAGGTTTAGTCAGCCGGGGGACCTCCAGTAATGCACTGGGCCTCACTCCTTTCCTCACTCTCAATGAAATATTTTTTTTGCTGGTCATTAATATTTGTTTGTTCTCTCCCATAGATTGAGTCTCCATCATGCTGTTTGCTCTCTACATGTCTGTTCTTTTCTTCTTCTCTATCCCCTCACCCCCCAGCCAGTCGCAGCAGATGACTGCCCCTCCCTGAGCCTGGTTCTGCTGGAGGTTTCTTCCTGTTAAAAGGGAGTTTTTCCTCTCCACCGTCGCCTAGTGCTTGCTCACAGGGGATCGCCTGATTGCTGGGGTCTTTCTGCAACTGTGGGGGTTCCCCCTACAGTTGATAGTGCTATGAGATGACTGTTGTTGTGAAATGGCGCTATATAAATAAAGTTGAATTGAAATTGAATTGAATTGAACTGATAGTATTTAGGCCAGCAGAGAAGGCTTTGCTGGTCCTGAGGGTCCACCAAAGCACACACACACATATGTCTCTCCTTAACAGGTGCAGATACCAGACTCGTGTTTTGTTATTTACTCGTGTTGAGGCCTCTTCAGTTGAAGAAACAGTCTGTCTTCTGTTTGTTTCACTCGTGTGAGTCTGTTTAGCCCCTTTTCCTCTAGTATCCACTCAGCCCTACTCTACTTGACTCTATCCGGTTTGTAGGCTTTTCCATTAGTACCTGGTACCAGGTACCATGTACTTTTTTTGGATCTCTTCTAGGGCAGGGTACAGCCCTGCTAAAGCGAACTGGAAATGTGATGTAAACAGACTGCAGGCCACTGACTGGTCAGGGCGTAACATCATGAGTGCACTCATCTTCTGCAAAATCTAGAAACCGCCATTTGCAAAACTTCACGGAGTAAACACAATATTAATAGAGATGGCTTTGCAGGTTTTGCAGAAATCTACACCGTGGTCCAGCGAAGAGGTGCAGAGTTGTCTGTGCTTGGTGGCAGATACTCGTGGGCAGCACGGTGGTGCAGTGGTTAGCACTGTTGCCTTACAGCTAGAAGGTTCCTGGTTCGAATCCCCAGGTTGGCAGGGGTTGGAACCTTTCTGTATGGAGTTTGCATGTTCTCCCTGTGCTGCGTGGGTTTACTCCGGGGGCTCCGGTTTCCTCCCACAATCCAAAGACATGCATGTTAGGTTAATTGGCTGTTCTAAATTGTCCCTAGATATCTGTTTCCTATAGGCCCTTAGAATAGAGGGTTAGTATTAGTGAAAGCGCTTTGAGTGGTCTTTGTGACTAGAAAAGCGCTATATAATATAATTATATAATATAATAATAATTATAATATATAATCTGCCTCCAGATCAACGCGAGGAAAACTAAGGAGCTGGTGGTGGACTGCCGCAGGCATGGGCAGCCCCTCACAGTACCAGTAAATATACAGGGAACAGACATCGAGATGGTGACATCCTATAAGTACCTGGGTATTCATCTGAACAATAAACTAGACTGGTCACACAATACTGATGCACTCTACAAGAAGGGACAGCGCAGGCTGTTCCTGCTGAGGAGACTCAGGTCTTTTGGTGTACAAGGGGCGCTGCTGAAGTCATTCTATGACACGGTGGTGGCATCAGCCATCACTTTTGGAGTGGTCTGCTGGGGCAGTGGCATTACTGCAGCCGATAGGAAGAGACTGAACAAACTGATTAAGAAAGCTAGCTCTGTCCTGGGGCAGCGCCTTGATCCGATGGAGGAGATAGGAGAGAGAAGGACGGTGGCTAAACTGTCATCTCTGCTGGAGTCCGAGTTCCACCCTATGCAGGACATACTGAATGCACTGAGGAGCTCATTTAGCAGCAGACTACATCATCCCAGGTGCACAACCGAGAGGTTTCGTAGGTCCTTCCTACCAACGGCTGTCAGACTGTACAACCTAAGCAGGGCTGCTCGCAGAGATAGCAAAAAGACGTAACAAACTAATAGTTTTTTGAATGCAAAAGATGCAATAGACTTACACAATGGTCCCCTCCGGCATACAACTAGGAACATACCGGTCGCTATGGAGGGTGAGAATATGTATGGGCACATAATCATACCATGTAGGATAACTAAGTAGACGGTTATGCTGTTTCATTCCATCTAGCAACAATGCTCTGCACTGTGTGTGTTTATATATTTGCATATTTATTCCATCTAGCTACAATGCTCAGCACTGGGTGTGTTTATATATTTATATATCTACATATTATTCCATCTAGCTACATTGCTCCGCACTGTGTGTGTTTATATACTTGCATATTTATTCCACCTAGCTGCAATGCTCCGTACTGTGGGTGTTTATATATTTACATATTTATTCCATCTAGCTACAATGCTCTGCACTGTGTGTTCATATATTCATATATTTATTCCATCCAGCTACAATGCTCTGCACTGTGTGTCTGTGTGTGTGTGTATATATATATATTTTATAGTAATACGTACATATGTTTATTAGCTGCTCTTGCTTGCTTGTTTTTTTTCTTGCCTTCTGATTGTTGCTCTGAGTGTTGCTATCCCTGTGCTGTTGCAATCCTGGAATTTCCCCGTTGTGGGACTAATAAAGGCTTATCTTATCTTATCTTATCTTATAAGTGCAGGTTAGTTAGTTAGTTAGTTAGATAGTATCTAGAGGGACAAGGAGCGACCCCACAATGAAACAGATGGCAGCCCATGATCACTACGGAGAAGCTGAAGATGCAAGTGAAAGAACCATCGATGGTGAGCAATTTGTGATACTCTGCATCTTTTCACTTTTTTATCCTGTTGGTGGTAAGCTCACTTTTTTGAGCAATACAACACCATCCTGTGCTGGCTAACGAGTGCCAGCAAGGAGCACTAGCTAGCTAATAGCCAACTCTGCTGATTCGCACTTGAGCCAGGATCTGCTGCGGGAATAGCTGGATTTGGTGTTCAGGAGGATGCTGTCAATGAGGCGAGATTATTCCTCCGGCGGTTTGGGACAGGATGACATTGTCTTTTGCGTGCTGGAACAGGCTTAATTGGAGTGGGAACGGGCGAGCGGTTCTGGGGAGAAACAGTCACACCGGAGTCCCAGGAGTACCCTTCCTTCGGCGCGAGCCTGGCCTTCTTCGGGCACTTCCTCCGCCTTTCGCCGTTCTCGTGTTGTAGTGCTGTCAAACGGGTTATCCTCTCAGCTCCCTCGGAGTGCTCCAAGAGCTGAGGGCACCACCAAACCGCTGCCTCTGCCAGGTCCATATACCAGAGAATATCTTCCGGGGTGGAATATTTGCTAGCCGAGGAAATTAACTTGCTGATTTCCATAGGGGCTCAGCAGCACTTCCACCCCAGGCTCATTGGGTAGCCTCGACCCAACGCCATCTCCAAAAAACAGGTGAGTAGAAAAACAAAAACACACAAAAGGGTCAAAAATCGCCTCACTGCAGAAGCTGATTTTTTAATACTGGTTGCAGTCTACTGTCATGAACTCCACTCCGGGGCAGAAATGAACTCATTCGCTTAATTGCAGTGAAGCAATTTATTGGTACACAATATGACAGTCAAAAAATAAACTGTGCATACCATGCAAAAAACCAACATGGTAAACTTACACGAAGTACAATCACAGGAAGACAGGAGCGGCAGACTGACCATAACAATACACTCTAGACTGAACATAGATGAGACTACGACAATAATAGAATGAAACCACAGAGCTTAAATAGAACGTGAACAAATGACATAAATTAATACAGGTGTGTGCTGAGTGCAGGTGGGCTTATTGCAGGCTGCTCGCAGCAGGGCAGGCTGTAAGAAGCCAGTGGGAAGTGCCTGGAAAGAGAGGGAGCCAACCCAGGAATACAGACAGAAGCATCGTCATAGCAGTCTGTTGCAGGCGACAATGACTGTTTCATTTAGGTCTGATCAGATTCCTCTACACAGCTCTGTCCCCCGCCCTCTGCTGCTTGGAACTCCCGACCCTGCAAACCCGGGCAATGTCCGAGCCGGTATGAGTTGCTTTCTGACTGACCATTTCATGAAACTGTTTGCAAAGTATTTGAGTACCACTAGCTTTTGCTAGACTAGCGGCACATTCTTGGCAGATAGAGGTATTATCAGTCGCAAGGAGCAAGGACAGGCCAAGACAAACTGACTCCAGTATCTGTTGCAGCAGACAAAACCAGATACAAAATACAACAGTTACCTGTGTCTGAGGTCTAGGATGACATGGGACCTCAGACACATGACACTTTAAGCATCATTTGGGAAGTAGCCTGCATGATGCAGCCACATTGTGTTAAGCTGCACGGATGTGCTTGTATTTCTATTTTCAGGTGAGCTGAAGTGATGAAACTGTAACAGGTTAAATGGGTCAAACATGGTTAATCCAATACCTTCATTCACCTTTAATGCACTGACTATAGTTTTATGCATTTGATAGAAATTGTTTCATACTATTATTTTTATGCGTTTCGGAATGTTTAATGAAGGCTCTTGCATAAGTTTTGATAGGCAAGGAAGGCCTTATGCTAATCTTTGATTGCTCTGTGATCTGCTGGTCACGCCTTTTTGCTCCATGATCTGTTGTTTATGCCTTAGGGAAGGGAGTTTGCACTCTGCACCTCACTTAATACAGACGAGTGAAGGCAGCAGACGTGTGTGATCATTTCTCTTTCTCTCTACTTTTCTTCCCTATTTAAGGTAAATTTTGCGCATAAAGCACCGTAAGTTTGAGAAACGTGTTAGATAATCTTTTTTACATATTGTTGTACTGTTTGATGAGTTTTACACAGCTTTGTTGATGAAAGAATGTGAGCTAAAATCGACAAAATTTAAGCTAGTGGCAGGGACACCCCGTAGCTGTTCTACTGTCTGTTATATCCACAGACCTGGAATGACGACGGACGAGGACGCTGTTCTCAAACTGAACTTTGTTACAAACCGTAATGGTACAAAAGCACGTGAACACTTACTCATAACTCTCACAGTGGTTGCTCACACTCGCGGCTCTCTAACCAATTAGTAACCAAATGTCATGAGATGGCGAACCGCCCCAGTATATAGTGGCATTGTGACGTCAGCCTCAAGCCACATCACACACTGTATACTGGCCATATTCCTACACTACATTCTTCTCCCGCTTGCAAAAACACAAAACATATATTAATTAGTCAGCCCTCCATAATTTGGTACATTTATATATAATCAGCATTTTCAAAACATTGCAACATTCAAACCCACAGTATAAAACCTGGAATTAGGGTCTGTGGGTAGACCACCACTGGACCCGAGGGGGCTGGGTGGGTTATTCTGCCACCTGTTTAAGCCATGCTCCTACCTGAACAGTCAGTATTTTTTTTTTAACAGTCTTCCATGGGAAAGGTGGCTCTGCTGGAGGGGCCTTGTAGTGGGCCAGTGGTAGATGCGGCCCCGGTGATGCCGGACTCCCGGGGCAGCACCGATCTTCATCACCTTTTGGCCTGGGCTCCACACTGCGCCAGCTGACTCCTGCAAAGCCTCGCCTTCTGGAGCAGCCATCTGGACACGCCGTAGATAGTTTGCATGCCAAACCGAATCATCTGTCAGTCAAGAGCATGTTGATCCCAGTTTCACCACGATCCTCAGTGGCACCCGTTGTCTCGTTGGTTGTAACTTGGCCAGCCGCTGTCCTGGTCTCTCACCGATGTGGGCTCAAACTCATTTCATGAATTGGAGTGGCACCTTGCTCGGTCTCATGTGCCACTTTGTTCACTGGTGCTGCATGCTTGTCCTGTTTGGAACCTCCATTGTGCCGTAACAGTTCTACTGTTAACGTGTTTGCCACGGACCCTTGACCCAACTTCACCGTCGCTGTTTCCATAGTCTGAAGCTGGTCGTGGGTATGGAAGGTGTCCGGTATCTCTCCCGTGTCATTCGTTGCAGACTTTTCACCCGTCAGCTCAATCGTAACCCCCGGAGACTGATGTTTTGCATGGGTTTGAAAGCAGTCTGGTTTCTCCGCGCTCCTGTCTGATGTGCTTTGTTGTGTTGTGTTGTGAATGTTGTCTTTGCCCGGTTGTTGTTGGTGTGCCTCAAGGTTTTCTGTGTGCGCGGACGCCCTCTCCTGTGAATCCACTGAGGCCTCTGGCTGGGTGAGAATCTGAGGTGAGTTAGGCCGCTGCCCCCCGCCCTGGCACTCTCCTCCTCAGTGCACGGGGTCCTTGATTTGGTGTCAGTGCCACTCTGAATTACCTCAGAATCAGAATCAGAATCAGAATGAGATTTATTGCCATTGTTCATGTAGTACACAAACTAGGAATTTGTCTCGGTGCAATGCTGCAACATTAAACATAGAGTAGCAATAAAGATAAAAATGAAAAACTATGCATGCAATAAAATGTAGAATATGAATGAGTAATACTAATCAATGCAATTATTAAATATATTAACAAGCAGCGGATATTGTGGAGTTCCACATAGTGGAGACAGTAGTGCAAAAGAAAACAGTGATAATTATCATGAGTCCGGTTGAGCTGCTGTACGTAGTGCACGAGAGTCTAATAAGTCACTTAGTGTTCAGCAGTCTGATGGCAGAGGGGAAGAAGCTATTCATGTAGCTGGTCGGTGTCGTTCCCAATAGACACAGGCTTCCTTTCCTGCAGCTCCAGCTCAGACTGGGAAAGAAACGGAGGTGAGTCTGGTCGCTGGTCTCCCACCATGTCATTATCGCTATCCATGCTGTATCCACTCTACGTTACATTTTCTGTCTGACCTGTAGTCTTCGGAGGCACCCGCATCCACAAAGCCCGGTGAACTGGGCCTGGACCACTGACAGTCTGCCCGTGGATCATGAGATTAAAACCCAGCTCACAGAACAAATCCCACCCAATAACGTTTTCACCATGGCATGCCATCTGGAACTGGAACGCTGGAATCTCCTTTTCGCTGTACCACACCGCGAAGGTGACGTTCCTGCCGGTGCTGGAGCATCCGTCGTCCAGTAGTTCCACCGCAACAGGTCGCCGGGGGGTGAGCCTCCTAACCCTGGCCCCATTTACTATGGACCGTGTGGCGGTGATGGCCACCAACATAGGCACACTCATGCCGTCTAACTTCACTACATGCTGCGGTCCTTAACAATCTTCGTGGCCCACAATGTTTATACCGTCTCCGTTAGGTGTGGGTTTAGCTTCTCGTCGTCGCCAGTGGGATTTTGCGTGGCGTGCCACATTGTCGGATGTAACAAAGTAGCTAGCTAGCAGTTTAACCGCATCCTCATATGAATCCGTTGGACCAAGCATGTGGAAATTCCTCTGACCTTCTATGCCTAGGTTGTGGACAAGGAATGCTCGCATCCTTCCTGTATCCAATTCTCCCAGGTCCAATGCTGAAATGTAGGTCTCGGACGTGTCCAGCCATTGTGGCCACCTGACAGTCAGTTCACCTGGAGACTAGAGGAAAGACCTTAGTTTGAAGCACACTCTCATGGTTGGAAATTCTCGTCGCCAAATTTTATGTCCACAAACCTGGAATGAAGACGGACAAGGATGCTGTGCTTGAACTGAATTATATTATAAACCATCATGGTACAAAAGCATATGTGAACTACTAGTCAAAACTCTCAATTGGTAACTCCCACTAGCTGATCTCTAACCAACTAGTAACCAACCGCAGTGAGATGGCGAACTGCCCCAATATATACTGGCATGGTGACGTCAGCCGCAGACCATGTCACACGCTGTATACTGGCAATATTCCTAAACTACACCATCTTCAACTGTGCAACACTTGGTCATTGTCTTAAAAGCTAGCCATGGGTCCATGTATGTGTGGTGATGAGACGTGTTTGTTTAAAACTGTAATTTGTTCTTGATTAGTTCTTTTAGCAATGATAACAATTTAGTGTGTTAAAAGCATTCTATGTAGCAATAATTTACAAGGTTAAAAATGTTCTTATTAATTCATATGATGTTTAATATGTGGTTAAGAAAAATGCATTTACAGTTTGACATACTTTTGTTAAAGACAACAGACGAGTGAAGGCAACAGATGCTTGTGTGATAATTTCTCCTTCTCTCACTGCTTTTATTTTAATGAATAAAGATTAATTCATTCATTCATAAAGACAATACAGACGAGTGAAGGCAACAGATGCTTGTGTGATAATTTCTCCTTCTCTCACTGCTTTTATTCCCTATTTAAAGGTACAACAAAACAAGGTATAAAAGTAGTGACAGAGGAGTAGGAATGTGTGTGTAAATGAGAAACCTACCATAGTTTCTAATTTCTATCAAAATAGCTCCTGTTACAAGAAATAGTAAAATAGTGCTTCGCCCTGTAAGCAAGAAAGAATGCCGTAGTTATCTGGTTATGGATATGAATATGCAGTGGTGTGTGTGTGTGTGTGTGTGTGTGTGTTTGTGTGTGTGCTCATTGCTGGCATTACAGAGCAGTTATGTGTTCTTTATTCAAAAGCAATTGCAAGGAAAACTGAAAATGCATTAAAAACATAACCATCCCAATCAATTATTTTTTTTTAAGTGGGAACAAAACAGCACTCAGACCTGCAGAGCCTCCATTTCCCCACAGTCTGGTATAACTGAGCCTTTGTCCAGCAACGCAGATATAAACACGTGACAGTGATAAATGGAATATACATATACACTATTGAAAATTCATTGTTTCACAACATTTGTTATTGTTACAGTCCTAATTACAAGATGAAATTGTCTATAGATATGCTACAATGTGTCATTTCATAACATATTGGGTTGGTGGGGTGCTGAAGGATTTTTATCAATGTAATAAGGGTGCTGTGGCTCTAACAAGGTTGAAAAACACTGTATGAATGGCATGTTTTTGAGGGGATGGAAAGCATGATATTTGTTGTACTTTTGGTGAGATCAGGTTTGGATTTTAACAGCTACTTTGACACCAGTTTGTATCCACTATTAAATTGGAAAAACAAAAAAAAAAAACTTCATGGAAAATTCAACAAACAGTTTCTGGTCTGCAAACCATATGTTTGACTCCCCTCAGCTAGTTCTGAACTGCTGAAATATTTTGTTTAAAACAAGTAGAAAAGACCTCAGAAACTAGACTGAGAAACTGCTCTGAGAAAAAAAAAACAAAAAAAAAAACATAAGCAGATAAGTAAATGTCACATGCTGGGTAAGTACTTGAGTCAGCTTTGTATGAGGCAAATCTATCATCATCATCATCATCATCATCATCATCATCATCATCATCATCATCATCATCATCATCTTTTTCTTTTCCGGACTGGCACACATGTAGCCTTGGGGTGCTCCTGCATAAATACAAAATTCAGCAGTCACATGAGTTTGTTCTTGTCAGTCATTGTTGTAATTTAGAGAACATCTATGTCCAGTATCCATTCTAGCCTGCTCTACATTGCCTTAGTCGTTCTTCAGTCAAACAGTGGTTGCTTTTGTGTTTCTGAGAGTCCCCAGGCTGTTATACGAGGGGGTGCTGAAAAGTCCATAGGGGTCAAATTTGACCAAAGGTGGTTTATTTTTCAACACATTCTCCCCTTCGGTTCACACACCCCCTCATGGATCGTCACCTTATCGTGGTGGGGGGGTTTGCGTGCCCCAGTGATCCCAGGAGCTATGTTGTCCGGGGCAATTTGCCTCTGATAGGGTCTCCCAAGACAAACTGGTCCTGGGTGAAGGGCCAGACTAAGAACGATCCAACAGACTCTCATGAATTGTATATCAAGGATTCAGTGTACCCCGCCCGGTATGGGGTTACCGGGGCCCCACCCTGGAGCCAGGCCTGGGGGAGGGGCTCGAAGGCTAGCGTCTGGTGGCCGGGTTTCCACCCATGGGACCTGGCCGGGCTCAGCCCGAAGGAGTTACATAGGTCCGCCCTCCAGTGGGCTCACCACCTGCAGGAGGGATCATGGGGGTCCGGTGCTATGTGGATCAGGTGGCGGTCAAAGGCGGAGACCTTGGCGGACTGACCCCAAGCTTTCTAAACTGGCTTTTGGTATGTGGAATGTCACCTCTCTGGTGGGGAAGGAGCCTGAGCTGGTGTACGAGGTTGAGAGATACCGGCTAGATATAGTCGGCCTCACCTCAACACACAGCTCCGGTTCCGGAACCAGTCTCCTGGAGAGGGGCTGGAGCTTGGCCCTTTCTGGAGTTGCCCCGGGCGAGAGGCGACAATCAGGGGTGGGTATTCTTGTATCGCCCCACCTTGCTGCCTCTATATTGGAGTTTTCCCCGGTGGACGAAAGGATTGCTTCCCTGCGCCTTTGGGTTGGGAAACGGGTCCTGACCATCATTTGTGCCTATGCACCAAATGATGTTTCAGAGTACCCACCCTTTTTGGAGTCTGTGACTGGGGTGCTGGAGGGTGCTCCTCTTGGAGACTCCATTGTCCCACTGGGGGACTTCAATGCGCACGTGGGCAACGACAGTGAAACCTGGAGGGGGGTGATTGGGAGGAACGGCCTGCCCGATCTGAACCACTGAGTGGTGTTCAGTTATTGGACTTCTGTGCTAACCACAGTCTGTCCATAACGAACACCATGTTCAAGCATAAGGGTGTCCATATGTGCACCTGGCACCAGGACACCCTAGGTCACAGGTCGATGATCGATTTTGTTATTGTGTCATCAGACCTGCGACCGTATGTCTTGGACACCCGAGTAAAGAGAGGTGCAGAGCTGTCAACTGATCACCACCTGGTGGTGAGTTGGATCCGATGGCAGGGGAAGAAGCCATTCAGACCTCTTAGACCCAAACGTATAGTGAGGGTGTGCTGGGAGCGTCTGGCTGAGGCCCCTGTCCGGGAGGTCTTCAACTCCCACCTCCGGAAGAACTTCAACCACATTCCGAGGGAGTCTGGAGACATGGAGTCTGAATGGGCCATGTTCTCCACCTCTGTTGTTGAAGCGGTGGCCCAGAGCTGCGGTCGCAAGGTGGTCGGTGCATCTCGTGGTGGCAACCCCCGAACCAAGTGGTGGACACCAGTGGTGAGGGGGGCCATTAAGCTGAAGAAGGAGTCCTATCAAGCTTGGTTGGCTTGTGGGACTCCCGAAGCAGCTGAGGTGTACCGGCAGGCCAAGCGGAGTGCAGTTCGGGTGGTTGCTGAAACAAAAACCCGGGTATGGGAGGAGTTTGGTGAGGCCATGGAACAAGACTTTCGGTCGGCCTCAAAGAGATTCTGGCAAACTGTCCGGCGGCTCAGGAGGGGAAAGCAGCTCCCCGTCCACACTGTGTATGGTGCGGATGGGACACTGTTGACTTCGACTGGGGACATCGTCGGGCGGTGGAAGGAATACTTCGAGGATCTCCTCAATCCCACTGATACGCCTTCCACAGAGGAAGCGGGGTTTGGGGATGAGGGGGATGACTCGCCTATCACAGGGGCTGAGGTCGCCAAGGTGGTTAAAAATCTCCTTGGTGGCCGGGCCCCAGGGGTGGACGAGATTCGCCCCGAGTACCTCAAGGCCCTGGATGTTGTTGGGTTGTCATGGTTGACACGCCTCTGCAACATTGCGTGGAGGTCGGGGGCAGTGCCTTTGGCATGGCAAACCGGGGTGGTGGTTCCTGTTGGAAAATTGTATATATGGTTATCATTTTATTAATAACTCATGAAATGAAGATTGATATTCTTATATGTATGATGCTTTTTCTTATTAGTCATAAATACAACTTGTGCCTCTTCTTATAATCACTGTTAGTGACTAAGCTGCATCACCCTTCTGTTTATTTATCTGATGTGTGATAAAAGAGTGTTGACATATATGCTGTATCAAGACTTGTCCCCTGTACACCCTGTGCATCTTATTTTATCTGCAAAAGACTGTTGTATGTTATCATTTAACCATTTCATCTGTTAACTATGACCAGAAGCACTGGTTTATCGCAGGCCCATATATGGAGTTCTTTCCCCCTCTCTGCCTTTACTGAGTGGAGAAGCAGATGTTCTCCCCGCGATAAGAGTGTTCATGCAATTTATCTCCTACACACACTTGAAGACATACAGAGCGTACTTTTGCTTATGTGGTAAATCTGTTTGTTCTGCTTTTGCTGAGTTTATCACATACTCCATGTATATAAAGAAAGCAACTGCGGACTACCCCTTAGTATCCCACTTGCCCTGTAAAAGGTATGTGTTGATGCTCCTTGTACAAGTAAAAACTTCAAAGGCTCTGCGTGTCTTAAGTCTGATCTCTGATTCAGTCTAATACCTTTTTGTACTCTGTATTTGTGAGGTTATATTTCAGACTTCTGACATAGCTGGTGTCGAAACCCGGGACAGCTGAGATCCAGGTAGAACGGGAGTGGACACGTCCTGCAGGTTGAAAAAAACGTGCACGGTCTGATGGTATCCATCAGTATTGGAAACCCGACTTGAGGGAACGCTGCCAGAGACTCTCCTTCTCCCGGCTCTAATCTGGTGACGGCTGTCCTTACTGATAGAGCCTAAAAAGTAAGTTACAAATTTTTCCCTTTTCAGATTGACTGTAGTAGACGTATATGAAGAATAACCGAGCCTCACAATTCACAATTTCCCATTTTTAAAGAACCACGGGTCAGCTGACGATCAAGTAATGGTAGTATAAGGCGGCGCCCTGTACTTTTCCTTGTGGTTAAAAACCGCTGCAGGAATGCAGTGGTCTTAGGAAGTAATGTGACGGCGATTCACGGTTACTGACCGGTCAGGTTTTAAGATAAAGAGGGGTGCAGGAGACAGTGTGACGGCGATTCACAACTGTTTGGTGGTCAGGTTTTAAAATAAGTAGGGTGAAGGAATTCACCCCAAATTGGGCAGTAATAGTGTTAAACAGTCGGTGTACTGACATAGGCTGCACGGTGGCGCAGTGGTTTAGCACTGTGGCAGCACAGTTTTACCCTCGGCGGGGGGATCGCGGGGATCATGAGATCGTAGGTTCGATCCCAGCCCCCGACCAACAGTGAGCTGTGTGGAGTTTGCATGTTCTCCCCGTGTTGCGCGGGTTTACTCCGGGATTTCTCCGGTTTCCTCCCGCACACCAAAAACATGTAGGTTTAGGGAGCTCGCGCATGCAGCGACCAGCAGCCGGTGGCTTGTCACCAGACTGCAAACCAAGTCTACCTACGGGTACAAATAAGTAACAAAAAAAAAAAAAAAAAAAAAAAAAAAAAACGTCCCTGACCACGAACACACCCCAAAAAATTGGCCAGTAATACGGTTACAGTGGGCGTACTGATAACGTTCCTGACCATCTAAAAATGGGGAATTGTGTTAGAAGACCAGATAGGCAGACGAATAAACAGAAGAAAAAACAGGACATAGCGCGCACAGCTGTAAAAACTACAATAACAGACAAAATGAAAAGGGAAAAATGAAGGATCCGGATAATATTTAATCACTGCTGCAAGTGCTATTTGGTTTATATTGGTAAGGTATTGCTATTTGTGTTATATTTGGAACACTGTAAGTGAGAAGGTAAAAGTTAAAAAAAAAAAAGCGGCTGTTCTCTTTCCCATCAGCAAGGGGAGGGGTGAGAAGCTCTCTCTCTCTCTCTCTTTCTCTGTTCCTCGCTCTCCCAAAGGGGGCGGGCGAGGGATAGTGCTCTCTCTCTCTCTCTCTCTCTCCTTTTGCCTGAGGGGCGGGGGGAGAGGCAGATTTGGCCTGTAGAAAAAACAGAAGTGAAGGAAAACTCCGTGGGAGAACGGCTGCAGAATGTTGATAGTTTATGCTCTAATACTGGCAGTGTGGAATCAGGTGTAGTAGATGATGAAAGTACAGTCTGAGCGTCGACGGAAAAACTTACAACAAAAACAGATAAATATCAAAACCAATCGAGCATCGAACCATTATTAAATGAAAAAGATAATCCTTCCCCAACTTATCAATGCCACGATCCTAAGGAGGGTCCATACGGCAAATTATTTAAAGAAGCCCAAGAGGTTGGGAAAGGGAGGAGGCAAATAAAATCATAATAATTAGACCATAACATTTAAAGACGGACGGATTAAATGGTAGCAGAACTGGATAACGTTAAAATGGACAATGAGAAAGTTATTTTATCTCTTATCTATTCTTTGTGTGTGTGTGTGTGTGTGTGTGTGTGTGTGTGTGTGTGTGTGTGTGTGTGGTTGATCTGTGAAGAAAGTGGTCTAAATATGGGTACTTATACAAGGTTTTGGGTTTTTATTTTTCAATTTAACTCTGTGGGGTCTTGATTAATGTTGTGTACATGATAAACTGTTTACATATTTAAAAAAAAAGGAAAAAAAGCAATTTTGATGCATTACTGACCTTTGTCCTTGACTGAAACATGACAGTGCACTTTATAGAAAAAAGGACTGACGTGTATCAATGTGACTACAGGCCATACTATGATCATATTTTGATGTCATTTAATAATGCCTAATCACTGAAGATTTTATGTTGACCCTATATCACATGATTTAGAGCACAGAGGATCAAAACAGATTGATAATTAATGTGTCTGTGCATATGATCTGCCAGAGGCTGTGGGTTATCAGACAAAGGTCTTGGAGAAAGAATCCTTAAATTGATAAGCACTTTTTGAAGCCAAGTATGACTTTGTATGACATTGTAGATAACATAAGGTGTACTGATTCAAATGACTTTGACTTTACAAATGTAATGTTTATATGATTTTATACTGATATTACTCACCACATAATGGTGCGGTAACAATATATTTCAGAAATGTGACAGCAATGAGGGATGTGCTTCTCCTGATTCAGCGGTGGCCAAGCTGGGTCAGGGTGAACTACATTGCACTCCATAATTTACCAAGGAATGTATGAAATAGGGACATTCCTTGTAAAACATTAAATCAAATTCTAAATTAGGCAAAACGTCCGCCTTTCCTTTGACTGAAAGAATGTGACACAATATTTCAAATTCAACCCATCTGTGTTCAGTTGGACAAACTGATCTTATTTATCAATGCTGAAGCATATCAAAAATGCACAGATAGTTATTTTGTTTTTCTTAAATGAAATTTGTAAACTATTTCAAGAGATGTCACAAAAAGAAGCTATAATTATTGAGATCTCATCTTTGAAGGAACTGGGCTACCTGCAAATTTTATTTAAAACTAAAAATGGTAACACACTTCCTTTCAGTAAAAGAATCAAACAGATACCCTGTAACTTTGCTGCATGTAAGCCTCCATGTATCAAAACAGAGGGTATCAAAGAAATTAATTAGCAAATAATTAGCAATCCTCAGAAAAATAGATAATGCATAAAAATTATCAATAAATGCAATTTTATTTACATAAGTGCTTTTCATTTCATTTTCTGTAGTGCCCAGGATAAACATATGGCTGCAGTTATAACTCAAATACAGGCTGGACAATACAGACCACCTTTTTATTATTTATGGGATAATACAAATAATAAGATCATGCCCTCTATTATCCTACACATTTCCCATGTTGTGGAGGAGGGGGCGAACAGCAACTCTCTCCCTCTCTCTACTTAGCAAAGGAAGAAGCGAGCGACAGGCTTGCTCTGTAAAAAATAGAAGTGTGTTTATGCTGTAACGGTGTTGTCTGGGGTCCTGATTGTGTAAAAATTAGATATACATTTGGCTTGTCTGATGAAAATTGACATAACGTTCGGCTCAGGAGACGCACACACACAGGCTCAGAGTAGTTCAAACTGTTTATTAACAACAGGGATGTTTGGGTGCGTGTCTGCGGAATGTTAATGTGTTGGTGGTGGCGTCTGCTTCGGACCCAGAGGCAGGAGACCGTTCAGCCGGCAACCCTATGGGAGAAATTGGACACAGGGTGATGAGCACACACCAACACAGGAGGAGAATAGGCGAGGGAGAGAAGCTTACTTGTTTGGGCAGATGACTGGCGCTTCAAGGATGGAAGCCCGGGAGACAGCCACCTGCAGGGCTCGGTGCAGCAGCGAGGAGAGACGAGGGACGGGGTTGTCCGCCGCCGAGGAATCCACCTGTGCACAGGGGAGCAGACTGGAGAGATGAGGTAAGTGAACTTCTTACCGGTAAAGAGGATGCTGAAGAGAGTGTGGTAGAAGTCCATGCAAGGAAAATGAAGTCTACGGCTTCAGGCCGACGCTCAGGGCGAGGCGGCTTTTATCCTTCGCCGCTGACGAGTAGCAGGTGCGTGAGCAGGTGGCGCCGCTGATGAATGGCGCGGCGTGACAAAAATTTGCTCAGCCACCCACATTATACAGATGAGCTGTCCTGGTGGCACATGGCCAATCATGTGCCAACAGGAGGAAATCAATGATGAGGATGTGGGGAAAAACTGTCCTAATATTTTGAAAGAAGTAACAAAAACATGCCAAAAGTGCATCATTTGTTTATAAAATAATGCTCAAGGAGCAATGGAAAGCTACAATATTGCTTGGTGTTGATTGACACCTTCACTAAGTGGACAGGAATTCATCACATCCCCAGCAAATGCCGCATCTGTGTGTGTGAAACTCTATTGAATGATGCTCTTTCCGTTTTTGGGGTTCCAGAACTGATTTATGCAGATAATGGAACTCATTTTACAGCACAAACAGTTCAAGACTTAATCCAAGCTGTAAGAAGTAAGATCAAATTTCATAGTATCGGTACAATACTGATGTTTGCTGTTGTTTGCTGATGACACTAACCTGCTATGCAGTGGAAACAACTTGGAACAACTTCTGGATACACTCGGAAAGGAATTAGGAAAGCTGAAACTGTGGTTTGATTCAAACAAATTAACGCTCAATTTAAGCAAGACAAAATTTATAGTCTTTAACAACCATCACAACTACCCAGTACCCAAACTCAGTGTAAATGGTGTAGAGATTGAAAGGGTATCCGAAACTAAATTCCTTGGAGTAATAATTGATAACAAACTGTGTTGGAAGCCACATATTAATTATATAAAAGGTAAAGTATCCAAATCAATTGCAATATTACACAGAGTGAAAAATTTGCTGAATCAACCCACACTATACACCTTGTATCATTCATTAATACTCCCATACATGACATATTGTAATGAAGTATGGGGAAATACATATAAAACAAACATATATCCACTCTTTATGCTTCAAAAGAGAGCTATTAGAATAATCAACAAAGCAGCTTACAGGGAACCAACAAACCCACTTTTTCTTAAACAAAAAACTCTCAAGTTGAAAGATCTGATCGACTTTAAAACCGCAATAATAATGTTCAAAGTGAAGAATCTATCACTGCCCGCAAATATCCAGAAGTTGTTCCAAACAAGGGAGAAACGATATCACTTCAGAGGAACATGTATATTTCAAAAGCCTACAGTGAGAACAACTACCAAGCAACACTGTATTTCAGTGCAAGGTGTCAGATTATGGAACGATTTTGGACCTGAATTAAAATCATGTACAAAGCTTGGACAATTTAAACAAAAACTAAAGGAAGAAATACTCCAAACATATTTACAAGACGACATGTAAACTCACATAAGGATTGACATTTCCAGCCTGTGTTGTGTTATAGCTTAGTTTTTCTTTTTTCTCTGTGACACTATGTCTTAGATTTGTTTTTGAATAGTAACCGCTTAACTTAGACTAGCTCAGTTTTCTTTTTCTCTCAGTCATATTTTGTCTTAGCCTTGTTTTAAATTGTAATCGCTCTTGTCTTGTTTTCTCTTTTTTCTCCTTTGAATTCTTGGATGGAATATGGGTGGGCAATATAAGCTGCGGCTTCAGCCATCACCCATTTCGGATAACTCACGTGGAATTGTATAGTAGAAGGAGTCTTTGTCTAATTTGACCTTGTTGTTATATTATACAGTTTCTTTTAACCTGTAATGTACTATCCGAAATAAATAAATTCATTCATTCATTCATTCATTCATTCATACAATCAAACAAATGCTGGCAAAAACCACACATGGAAAGGGTGTTACTTGGCCAGAAGCTCTGAAATTAGTCAGACTAACCATTAACTCTATACTAGACCCAAAGACAGGATTATCACCTTTTGAATGTGTTTTTTCACCATCCTTATGTATTACCTGACCTCTCACCACTAGCCACACCTAACAAATACACAGATCTTGGTGAACATCTCAGGGAATGTTTTGATTCTGTCAGAAGCTCTGCTCCACAGAAAGAAACGGATCAACCTGGAGACTATGTCTTCATAAAGAACCACCACCGACAACACTAGACACTCCCACTCCCACTGCAGTACGTATTGCTGAATGACCATCTCAGATTCACCTTTCACATGCTAAAAGACTACGGGTGCCTGTAAGTGAACTAACTAACTTGTTTCCCTGAGTAAGTCCAGTACAAAGGGGGCATGTCCTTTTAAGGACAAGGCCGTCTCAACCCTGGTGAAGAAAGAGGCCCGGAGGGGTGCTCTCTCAGGTGGAAGCATGGCACCAAAATTATTGATGACTCTGTGTTCAGCACTTCTCCTGGCAGTAGGGTGGTAATCTCTTTCTGATTCAAGGACAAGGAACCCACGAATCACGGACAATGAACAATACGCATAACCTATGGTACCAGACAATGGTGGTTTCGGTGAGAGGACTGGGAATCGATACTTCTTGCTATGTGTGTTCATTGCTACCCCATTTACACAAGACTGCAATACCCATGATTGACTACAATACCCATGATCCCTGTTCCACTGAGTGAAGAGAAAATGCCCGGAGCGACAATAGCGATGAACTCTCGTCTCAGTCTGTTTAATACAAGCAATAATGTTGGACATTGGCTGGTGGGGAATTTGTCAGAAAGGTATCTTAATAGATTGAAT
This sequence comes from Pholidichthys leucotaenia, assembly GCA_020510985.1. Classification (NCBI taxonomy): domain Eukaryota; kingdom Metazoa; phylum Chordata; class Actinopteri; order Cichliformes; family Pholidichthyidae; genus Pholidichthys; species Pholidichthys leucotaenia. Next base: position 212,452,367 of record CM035838.1, read on the forward strand.
GTCACTATTACTGATTACACTGGGTCTAAGATTAGAATATTTAATACTATTGGGATTGGAACTTCTTTGCTTGCAGTTAAGAAGCATTTAATGAAAGTAAATCCTACACTGTTTACTTCACCAATCTGCTTTCACAAAAATTGTAGTAAAAACAGTTTCAACCTGGGTATTTCACAAAGATGCAATGATACTAAGGAAGTGACCTGTGAAGTGTCATATTATGATTCTGTCTGTAGAAATGTAATCTCTTTAAAAAAGGGGACCAGAGGGTGTGCTCCAACTTTAGAGGGATCACACTCCTCAGCCTCCCTGGGAAGGTCTGGGAAGGTCTATGCCAAGGTACTGGAGAGGAGAGTCCGGCCGTTGGTCGAACCTCGGATTCAGGAGGAGCAATGTGGTTTTTGTCCTGGCCGTGGCTCATCGGACCAGCTCTTTTCCCTCTCGAGAATTCTTGAGGGTTCGTGGGAGTTTGCCCAACCAGTTTACATGTGTTTTGTGGACTTGGAGAAGGCATTTGACCGCGTCCCTCGTGGATTTTTGTGGGGGGTGCTTCGGGAGTATGGGGTATCGGGCTTGTTGTTACGAGCTACTCGGTCTCTGTACGACCGTTGTGAGAGTTTGGTTCGTATTGCCAACACTCGGTCGGAGTCATTCCCAGTGAGAGTTGGACTCCACCAGGGCTGCCCTTTGTCACCGATCCTGTTCATAATTTTTATGGACAGGATTTCTAGGTGCAGCCAGGGAATGGAGGGTGTCATGCTTGGTGACCACAGGATCTCATCTCTGTTGTTTGCAGATGATGTTGTCCTGTTGGCTTCATCCAGCAATGACCTACAGCTCTTGCTGGGACGGTTTGCCGCTGAGTGTGAAGCAGCTGGGATGAGAATCAGCACCTCCAAGTCCGAGTCCATGGTCCTCAGCCGGAAAAAGGTGGATTGTCCTCTCTGGGTTGGGGACAGGCTCCTGCCCCAAGTGGAGGAGTTTAAGTATCTTGGGGTCTTGTTCACGAGTGAGGGGAGAATGGAGCGAGAGATCGACAGACGGATTGGAGCAGCATCTGCAGTGATGCGGACGTTGTACCGGTCTGTTGTGGTGAAGAGGGAGCTTAGTTCTAAGGCAAAGCTGTCGATTTATCAGTCAATCTACGTTCCTACTCTCACCTATGGTCACGAGCTTTGGGTAATGACCGAAAGAACGAGATCGCGGATACAAGCGGCTGAAATGAGCTTTCTCCGTAGGATTGCTGGACTCACCCTCAGAGATAGGGTGAGGAGCTCAGTCATCCGGGAGAGGCTCAGAGTAGAACCGCTGCTCCTCCACATTGAAAGGAGTCAGTTGAGGTGGTATGGGCATCTGATTAGGATGCCTCCTGGACGCCTCCCACTTGAGGTGTTTCAGGCACGTCCCACTGGGAGGAGACCCCGGGGCTGACCCAGGACTCGGTGGAGAGACTATGTCTCCCAGCTGGTCTGGGAACGCCTTGGTATCCCCTCTGAAGAGCTGGAGCAGGTGGCTGGGGAGAGGGAAGTCTGGGCTTCTCTGCTTGAACTGCTGCCTCCGCGACCCAGACCTCCGGAAAAGCGGTAGAAGATGGATGGATGGATGGTTCACACACTTCTTCCATCGGTGTTGCAGCACTTAGATCCCTGTGGTTGAAAGATAAACCACATTTGGTCAAATTTGACCACAATGAACTTTTCAGCCCATTAATTTTTCAGCACCCCTCGTACACCTGACTGCACACAGTTGACTGACAAGTTTCTTAGTCTTCTGAAGACACCTGTGAACTCTCTGCCCACTTTGAAAAGCTTGGAACAATAAATCTCTTTAACGTCTTTGTCCACACAGTACCTCTAAAAGCTGGCTTGGGTTTGGTCTCTATCAGTTTACAAAAGAAACCCTCTGGACAAAACCTGGATCATTCCGACCTTCTGATGGACCTCATTTCAATACAAACAGAGCATCTTCAGAAATTCCACCCCCAACAGCACACATATGTCGGCCCAACGTGCAAAGTTACTTCTGGAATACATCTTATAGAGGTCACTTGCTCATTGGCAAGATATTGGCTAGATGTCACTGACATATGGACAAATAAATAAAAATGATTTAGATAACTTCTGATGAGGAAAAACATGTGTAATGTTGGTATATTTCTGTGTTCAAACATTACGTAAGTGAGATAAAGTAGAACTTCACCTCAGGGTGTCACTGCTCCATTGCTTCTCATTAAGAAACCAGACAGGTTTTCATTGGATGACCCTTGTGATGATATCACTGAACAAACAAAAAACCTGGTCAGAGTAGAGTTTAAATTCAGAGAGAACCCATCAGTCAGAGCACACCTGATTCCTTCCTGAAGACATCACACTTCACAAGTTCTCCAAACTACTAGTGGGTGCCCTGCTTCTCTCAACTCTGAAGACGTATCAGACTTACAGAATTTGATTGCATTTTTAACATTCTGTGTTTTCTTTAAGAAAAATGAAGCTCCAGCTTGTGTTCCTGCTGTTTGCCTTTGTGGCTGTGATCAGCGCTGCGTCTGCAAAAAAGGCTTCACATGATGAAGGTAATCTGGAATAATATGAAATACATGTTAAACAGTGGGGTGAGGACACCACATATCTATCTTGTTGTCTCTGGAGCTTTTATTTTAAATGACAAAATTCAGACTAAACTTACAGCTGTTTGATCACATGTCATTTATTAATGGATCCATCTTTTCTGGTTGTAATTTTTTAATAACTGCAGCTAAGTTGTTTGTGGTGGCGCCTTGCATGGCAGCGGCCCCTCTGATTGTAGATGTGATTAACATTGTAGATAGGAGAAACATAGTTTTGTTCTACTGTACATGATTGGAATTATGGCTTAAATGACAATAAAACTGGCTTCTAATGTTGAAGAGGTTGGAGCTGATGAGTCCATACCTGAATTTGATTTTCCTGAGATGGATGCAGCTGCACAACACTGGTGGAAAACTTTTAAAAAGATTGCCACAAAAGGAATCAAAATAGCTGGACATGTCCTCGAACACCTCCGTTAGGAATCCCTCATCATAGCATAAAGGTTAGTAAAGTGTGACCATAATTTAGATCTGATGATTTGTGTACTTTATATTCATGTTGCTGTTTTGTCTCTGCAGCTATGCAGTTCTCTGCACCTTTGCCACGCTGAAGATGTCATCAGCAGCTTTGCAGGTTTTACAACTCATGAAGTTTTCCTGCTAAAAAATTGCTTTGGCAAAAATAAAGATAGTTTTCACTTGCAGTATTTTCTGTCTCTCTTTATTTGTTCACAAAATTGTTATTAATCCCACGTGTTTACATATATTTCAAAATTTTCCCCAGATGTTGAAATAAATCAAAAATGGACTGTGAAATAAGTCTTATGCTGAGCACCAAACTGAAGGTGGAAAGTACCATTTTTATCTGGTCTTAGGCATGTTCCGGTTGGCACTTGAACCCACAACCTCCCGATTGTGAGGCGTATGCTCTACCACTAGGGATCACTCTAGTTAAATTTTCATTTTCACTGCTATCAAACATCAAAGTTAGGGTTAGGGTTTCTTTTTTTTTCTGTAGTTTTCTCCTGACGTTCACCACACTGAAGATGATGTCAGCAGCTTTAGAACTTTATAACTTCTGAAGCTACTGTGATGAAAAAGAAGCACGTTGGAAAAATATTTTTTTTTCAGCTGCAATGTTTTCAGTCTCTTTGATAAATAAATTTATGATGTTGTGGAATTTCCCCATTGTGGGATTAATAAAGGCTTTTCTTTTCTTTTCTTTTCTTATCTTATTCAACCTGAACTGGATTTTTCCAAGATGCTGAAATAAATCCAGAATATATTATGAAGTGTGTCTTAACCTTTAAATACTCACAAATATCACATTCTGTTATTCAAATTTCCATTAAAACTGTATGAGAAAACCAAAAAATGATTTTCCTCATTATCTCCCCTACAGTAACCAATATTTATTTTCTAGGGTCTAAACCCAGAATTTCACAGTCCTTTTAACCACACCGATAGTTCATGTGGGTATAGAGGGGATGCATTGGATCATAATTCTTGGCAGTTACAGGACATTTACCATAGCAACACAGCACTGAGTGGCAATCACATGTGAGAGCTTTATTTTGTATTCAGGAAAACATAAAATCACACAAAATATTTAGTCACAGCAGTGCAGAGTAGCTTTTTTCCTTTAGATGTTAATAACACACCATTTACTTGACTGTAGTGATGTGTGGATAAAGACCAAGGAGCACATGGTAAGTGAAGAACTGATTAAGAGTGTTTAATTATTTATTTATTTATTTATTTATTTAGCCAATTAATGCAAGATGAAATGATAAGATTAACTCTCCACAATGCAAGCAGGTGCTCTGAGTACTGCTGTGATTGAGGACTGTGTATGTTTTTTTGTGTTTTAATGCACCCCCCCACCCCCCACCCCCCATGCTGCCACTCATTTTTGCCTCTCAGTGTTTTTAATAACTGCCATGAGTTCTGGTCGGTGACATTATAGGCATACCCTCTATTTATGAAGTAAACTATTAGACCAACTTATGTTCAAGTAATTCCTAGATAATTCCATGATTAACAGATAAAAAAAAAGTAATTGTCACAATGACTGTAAAACTTACTTGGGAACTGGGTCTGTTGTCTCAAAAGATTTATTTTATTTTGTTCTACTGGAGCATAATTTTATGAAGCTTTTATCCAAACGATTTAACTGGCCTGAGAAGGTTAGCTTCACAGCATAAGTTAATCATGGTAATGTTCTCGCTTTGTAGCATGAAAAATCCAGGATTAACCTTGACCATAGTCATAATTTAAGGTGGTGGTGGTGGGGGGGGGGGTTAAGTCCCCATAAAATCAAAAACAGCCAATATACCCCCCCCCCATGATCATAAAATGGTGATAAAGAAAAATATATACATACTGGAATGAAGGACATGTCATTTTTATTCATTTACTTTCAACAGCAAGAAAAAGAAAAGTTACATTTTTCACCCACTGCAGAAGACTTGATATCACCCAGTCTTTTTTAGAATCGACGGCTCAGTGTCTCACTCACTCCCATGGGTGCAGTAGAGAAGTGTTTGTGATTGACTAACTAAACCATGTCTTTATTTTGCCTGCCATAATTTCAGAATGAAATGATGACGTTTCTCACCTCATTATAGCAAAAACATTTGAATTTTGTCCCGTTTCTTCACCAAAGCTCCTCATACTCTTGCAGGACCCTGCATCCCTCAGGACAGCAGTGGTTAACTATGTTGTGCTGCAGCTAATTCTTTGATAGCTGCTCTATCTTAGCTTTCATGAGACAGGAGTCCATGTCAAGATCATTGTCTAACACCCTTTTAATTTGAGGTTATCAGAGTAACTGAATCACTGCAAGATGGAAAAATGTTAACATTTAATTTACTGAGGAAGCAAAGTTGTTACTGATAAGACATTGATGTTGGTGTATCACTGGTGTTAAACACTGTTGAGTTCTGCCAAATTTTGCGATAAAATTTGATTAATACTGCCAAAGTGCCTGTTGGTGGAAGAAGTTGCAAATTTAAATGTAAAAAAAATCCCAAATCCAGATACAAAATCAATATAACAAAATGTCAAAACTACTAGAAAAAATCTGTAAATTGATTATTTTCATTTTTACATTTATTAGTTTATTTCAAGGGACAATACTTCATCAATAAAGAGAGAGTTCTGTAAATAAGCCAGAATTAACTAAAAAAATAATTTGCATCTGTTGTCCCTGGACAGATGTACAAAGGCTTGTCACCAGACACCAGACACCATGCCGGTGGCTTGTCACCAGACTGCAAACCAAGTCTACCTACGGGTACAAATAAGTAACAAAAAAAAAAAAAAAAAAAAAAATGCAACCTTAAAACAAAATCAACACTCTTAGAATCTAATAGTGTTAGAAGGAGTCTAATAGACTGTATTAGAGAGAGACTAATTGTGAATCAATGAGATGGAAGCTAAAACAAATATAAATAAATAAATAATATAAAATAAAACAAATAAAATAGCATGAAAAACTATCAAATTTACAAGAAAGGATTTTGGAGAAAAGCCACAAATTTATTAGAATGAATGATCAAATGTACAAAAATACAAAATTACAAAAAATGCAAAATTTGGGGAAAAAGTTACACATTGAATCAAATAGAATGGAATAGAACAGAAATTAATAGAATCGGTTTGGCTTTATTGTCATTGTACAGTAGTACAGTTATGTGCAAAAGCCTGGGAATGACCACGGACAAGTGAGCTGTGTTGGAACTGAACTTTATAACATTAACTGGTCAAATACATGTGAATGAGCCCTCAGCTCATGTCTGTGTCTATTGAGAGAAGGCCAGAAAAAAAGAAAGCCATAAGAAGGCTGACTCCTCCCTTATATGAGTCAGTGTGATGACTGTACCAGCCGGCTACGTCATCACCCTCTCTGTTATAAACCCCTTTATAACATTTATCCTTCTTGGAAAAATGCACAACACTATTACCAATTGTAACCTCCCAATTTGGCATAAACAACAACCTCCTGAACTAGGCTTAGCATGTGGCGCGCTGCTCAACCCACTGCGGTTGAGTGGATCATTCTGCCACTCGTTTTGCCAAACATGCTCCTATCTAAGCAGTCCTTTTCTCTGACAGTCTTCCATGGGGAAGGCGGTTCTGCTGGAGGGGCCTTGTGCCGGTCCCGTGGTGAATACACCCCTAGAGATGCTGAATCCCCCAGACCATAAGACCACAGAAAAGATTCATGGATGTAGTGAAGGAGGACATGGAGAAGATTGGTGTTACAGAGGAAGTTGCAAGGGATAAGGTGAGATTGAGGCAGATGATCCACTGTGGAGACACCTAAGGGAAGCAGAAGAAACAAGAAGAATTTTTGATAGTCTGTTTGTGTGTCTCCCCATCTCTTCTTCTCCCCCTCCCACCTCCTCATCCGTCACCCCTTGCGACCACTTCAGATCTTTTCAATTCCCTTCCCCGTTTCCCCCTGTCAGGTCCATTATAACAAATTATTTAAACAAAGCATGAAAGTTATTTCAAGAGGAGTCTATAAATACTCTTTATGTACAGCAATGTCAATTATTGCAAAGAGACTGGATGATTTCATTGAAAAACACAACCTCCTTACAGACAGCCAGTATGGTTTTAGAGCAGATAAATCTACATCTTTGGCACTGATCGAACTTATAGAAGAAATTACTAGTTGTATAGAAAAAAAAAGTTTGCTGTAGGAGTATTTGTAGATTTAAAGAAAGCCTTTGACACCATTGACCACAGAATACTACTAAGGAAACTGGAAAGGTATGGGATAAGAGGGGTCGGACTGAGTTGGGTGGAAAGTTATTTAAGTAACAGACAACAATTTGTACAAATTGGTGAGCACAAATCACCCTTCATGGACATCACTTGTGGTGTGCCCCAGGGGTCAGTTTTGGGACCCAAACTCTATTTTGTATATAAATGACATATGCCAAGTATTAAAAATTCTGAAATTTATTTTGTTTGCAGATGACACAAATATCCTTTGCACTGGTGAAAATTTGCAGCAGGTTTTAGAGGTGGTCACAACTGAAATGAAAAAGTTAACGCAGTGGTTCAACAACAAAAAAAAAAAAATTCTAAATGTAAAAAAAACAAAGATTATGCTGTTTGGAAATTATAAAATAAATCATGAAATAATGGAAACTGAAGCGGCATGAAATAAAGCGGCGTTGGTGAAGGTTTTAAGCAGGTTTATTGAGGCAGCAGCTGGAACCCATGCCCCAGCAGACCACAGGATTTCCAGCATGGAGGAGGTGAAACCAGAGCTGCGGAAGGATGACTACCAACGGTGATTGCTGGCCAATGGTGGAGCCCGATGGTGATGGTGGCTGAGCAGCGAGTAGACCCGATGAGGGGAGAGGCTGCTCAGCGGAGACATCCGGTGAGGATGGAGAATTCACAGTGACCTCCGCCGACCATGAAGAGCCCTCCATGACCTCAGACCACAGCGGGAAAACCCTCAACAGCCTTGAACGAAGGTGTAGCACCCGCAGAGGGCCCGGTTGGAGGTATTGCACCAGCGGCGGACTCGGACTGAGCCGTTTCACGTGCATTGGTTTCGGACAGGGATGTCGCACCTGCAGTGGCCTTGGACTGAATTGCAAAACCTCTGAGGCATTGGACTGAGGTGTAGCACCCACAGAGGGCTTGGACGGAAGCATCGAACCCGCGATGGCATCGGATGGAGGCGTAGCACCCTTGGAAGCCTCAGGCTTTGGCGTAGCAGCCGTGGTGTCCTTGGTCTGAGACATAGCACCCATGATGGCCTCGAACGATGATGATAGACCCATGAGGAAAACCGGAGAGACAAAGTGACTAACCCGGAGTAAGTACATCCGGCAAAGAAGATGGTCAATCAACGGGGAGCCCGACAAAGAATGAGTAGAGAGAACCACAGAGACCACCGGCAGAGAGGAAAGACCCACGGAGACCTCAGGCAAGGATGGGGGACCAACGGTGACCTTAGCAGAAGGCTCGGTAGGGTGGCAAAATAGGAAGGTAGGCGAAGAAGTCGATGGTCGGGAAACATTGCTAGGTTGGGAACTTTTAGACAGTTGAGAAAAATTGGAAACTGATTAAAAAACGCATGGTCGGGACTTAGCGTCTGAGGGAAAACCTTGTCATGGTGGCGAATTAGGAAGGTAGACGAAGAAGTCGATGGTTGGGACTTAGCGTCTGTGGGAAAACCCTGTCAGGGTGGCGAAATAGGAAGGTAGACAAAGAAGTCGATGGTTGGGACTTAGCGTCTGAGGGAAAACCTTGTCAGGGTGGCGAAATAGGAAGGTAGGCGAAGAAGTCGATGGTCGGGAAACTTTGCTAGGTTACAAAATTTGAGACGGTGGATAAAAATTGGAAACTGATTAAAAAATGCATGGTCGGGACTTACCGTCTGAGGGAAAACCTTGTCAGGGTGGTGAAATAGGAAGGTAGGTGAAGAATTCGATGGTCAGGAAAACTTGCTAGGTTGGGAACTTTGAGACGGTTGAGAAAAATTGGAAACTGATTAAAAATGCATGGTCGGGACTTACCGTCTGAGGGAAAACCTTGTCATGGTGGCGAAATAGGAAGGTAGACGAAGAAGTCGATGGTCAGGATTTAGCGTCTGTAGGAAAACCCTTTCAGTTTGGCGAAATAGGAAGGTAGACGAAGAAGTCGATGGTCGGGACTTAGCGTCTGAGGCAAAACCCTGTCATGGTGGCGAAATAGGAAGGTAGAAGACGAAGTCGATGGTCGGGTCTAAGCGTCTGAGAGAAAACCCTGTTATGGTGGCGAAATAGGAAAGTAGACGAAGAAGTCGATCGTCGGGACTTAGCATCTGATGGAAAACCCTGTCAGGGTGGCGAAATAGGAAGGTAGACGAAGAAGTCGATGGTCGGGACTTAGGGTCTGAGGGAAAACATTGTCAGGGTGGCAAAATAGGAAGGTAGGCAAAAAAGTCGATGGTGGGGAAACCTTGCTAGGTTGGGAACTTTGAGACGGTTGAGAAAAATTGGAAACTGATTAAAAAATGCATGGTCGGGACTTAGCGTTTGTGGGAAAACCTTGTCAGGGTGGTGAAATAGGAAGGTAGGCGAAGAAGTCGATGGTCGGGACTTAGCGTCTGAGGGAAAACCTTGTCAGGGTGGCGAAATAGGAAGGTAGACGAAGAAGTCGATGGTCGGGACTTAGCGTCTGAGCGAAAACCCTGTCATGGTTGCGAAATACGAAGGTAGACGAAGAAGTCGATGGTCGGGACTTAGCGTCTGAGGGAAAACCCTGTCATGGTGGCGAAATAGGAAGGTAGACGAAGAAGTCGATGGTCGGGTCTTAGCGTCTGATGGAAAACCCTGTCAGGGTGGCAAAATAGGAAGGTAGACGAAGAAGTCGATGGTCGGGACTTAGCGTCTGAGGGAAAACCCGGTCATGGTGGCGAAATAGGAAGGTAGGCGAAGAAGTCGATTTTCGGGAAACCTTGCTAGGTTGGGAACTTTGAGACGGTTGAGAAAAATTGGAAACTGATTAAAAAATGCATGGTCGGGACTTAGCGTCTGAGGGAAAACTTTGTCAGGGTGGTGAAATAGGAAGGTAGGCGAAGAAGTCAATTTTCGGGAAACCTTGCTAGGTTGGGAACTTTGAGACGATTGAGAAAAATTGGAAACTGATTAAAAAATGCATGGTCGAGACTTAGCGTCTGAGGGAAAACCCTATCATTGTGGCGAAATAGGAAGGTAGACGAAGAAGTCGATGGTCGGGACTTAGCGTCTGAGGGAAAACCTTGTCATGGTGGCGAAATAGGAAGGTAGACGAAGAAGTCGATGGTCGGGACTTAGCGTCTGAGGGAAAACCCTGTCATGGTGGCGAAATAGGAAGGTAGACAAAGAAGTCGATGGTCGGGACTTAGCGTCTGAGGGAAAACCTTGTCAGGGTGGCGAAACAGGAAGGTAGGCGAAGAAGTCGATGGTCGGGAAACTTTGCTAGGTTACGAACTTTGAGACGGTGGATAAAAATTTTAAACTGATTAAAAAATGCATGGTCGGGACTTATCAAATTAGGGAAAACCTTGTAATGATGGCGAAATAGGAAGGATGACGAAGAAGTAGATGGTCCGTGCTTAGCGTCTGTGGGAAAACCCTCTCAGGGTGGCGAAATAGGAAGGTAGACGAAGAAGTCAATTGTCGGGACTTAGCGTCTGAGGGAAAACCTTGTCAGCGTGGCGAAATAGGAAGGTAGGTGAAGAATTCGATGGTCGGGAAACCTTGCTAGGTTGGGAACTTTGAGACGGTTGAGAAAAAATGGAAACTGATTAAAAAATGCATGGTCGGGACTTACCGTCTGAGGGAAAACCTTGTCATGGTGGTGAAATAGGAAAGTAGACGAAGAAGTCGATGGTCGGGACTTTGCGTCTGATGGAAAACCCTGTCAGGGTGGCGAAATAGGAAGGTAGACGAAGAAGTCGATGGTCGGGACATAGGGTCTGAGGGAAAACATTGTCAGGGTGGAAAAATAGGAAGGTAGGCGAAAAAGTCGATGGTGGGAAACCTTGCTAGGTTGGGAACTTTGAGACGGTTGAAAAAAATTGGAAACTGATTAAAAAATGCATGGTCGGGACTTACCGTAGGAGGGAAAACCTTGTCATGGTGGCGAAATAGGAAGGTAGACGAAGAAGTCGATGGTTGGGACTTAGCGTCTGATGGAAAACCCTGTCAGGTTGGCGAAATAGGAAGGAAGACGAAGAAGTCGATGGTCGGGACTTAGCGTCTGATGCAAAACCCTGTCATGGTGGCGAAATAGGAAGGTAGACGAAGAAGTCGATGGTCGGGACTTAGCGTCTGAGGGAAAACCCGGTCATGGTGGCGAAATAGGAAGGTAGGCGAAGAAGTCAATGGTCGGGAAACTTGGCTAGGTTACGAACTTTGAGACGGTGGATAAAAATTGGAAACTGATTAAAAAATGCATGGTCGGGACTTACCGTCTGAGGGAAAACCTTGTCAGGGTGGCGAAATAGGAAGGTTGGTGAAGAATTCGATGGTCAGGAAAACTTGCGAGGTTGGGAACGTTGAGACGGTTGAGAAATATTGGAAACTGATTAAAAAATGCATGGTCGGGACTTACCGTCTGAGGGAAAACCTTGTCATGGTGGCGAAATAGGAAGGTAGACGAAGAAGTCGATGGTCAGGATTTCGCGTCTGTAGGAAAACCCTTTCAGTTTGGCGAAATAGGAAGGTAGACGAAGAAGTCGATGGTCGGGACTTAGCGACTGATGGAAAACCCTGTCAGGGTGGCGAAATAGGAAGGTAGACGAAGAGTCGATGGTCGGGACTTAGCGTCTGAGGCAAAACCCTGTCATGGTGGCGAAATAGGAAGGTAGAAGACGAAGTCGATGGTCGGGTCTTAGCGTCTGAGAGAAAACCCTGTTATGGTGGCGAAATATGAAAGTAGACGAAGAAGTCGATGGTCGGGACTTAGCGTCTGATGGAAAACCCTGTCAGGGTGGCGAAATAGGAAGGTAGACGAAGAAGTCGATGGTCGGGACTTAGGGTCTGAGGGAAAACATTGTCAGGGTGGCAAAATAGGAAGGTAGGCGAAAAAGTCGATGGTGGGGAAACCTTGCTAGGTTGGGAACTTTGAGACGGTTGAGAAAAATTGGAAACTGATTAAAAAATGCATGGTCGGGACTTAGCGTTTGTGGGAAAACCTTGTCAGGGTGGTGAAATAGAAAGTTAGACGAAGAAGTCGATGGTCGGGACTTAGCGTCTGAGCGAAAACCCTGTCATGGTGGCGAAATAGGAAGGTAGACGAAGAAGTCGATGGTCGGGACATAGCGTCTGAGGGAAAACCCTGTCATGGTGGCGAAATAGGAAGGTAGACAAAGAAGTCGATGGTCGGGTCTTAGCGTCTGATGGAAAACCCTGTCAGGGTGGCGAAATAGGAAGGTAGACGAAGAAGTCGATGGTCGGGACTTAGCGTCTTAGGGAAAACCTTGTCAGGGTGGTGAAATAGGAAGGTAGGCGAAGAAGTCGATTTTCGGGAAACCTTGCTAGGTTGGGAACTTTGAGACGATTGAGAAAAATTGGAAACTGATTAAAAAATGCATGGTTGGGACTTCGCGTCTGAGGGAAAACCCTATAATTGCGGCGAAATAGGAAGGTAGACGAAGAAGTCGATGGTCGGGAATTAGCGTCTGAGGGAAAACCTTGTCATGGTGGCGAAATAGGAAGGTAGACGAAGAAGTCGATGGTCGGGACTTAGCGTCTGAGGGAAAACCCTGTCATGGTGGCGAAATAGGAAGGTAGACAAAGAAGTCGATGGTCGGGACTTAGCGTCTGAGGGAAAACCTTGTCAGGGTGGCGAAATAGGAAGGTAGGCGAAGAAGTCGATGGTCGGGAAACTTTGCTAGGTTACGAACTTTGAGACGGTGGATAAAAATTTGAAACTGATTAAAAAATGCATGGTCGGGACTTAGCAAATGAGGGAAAACCTTGTAATGGTGGCGAAATAGGAAGGTTGACGAAGAAGTCGATGGTCGGGACTTAGCGTCTGTGGGAAAACCCTCTAAGGGTGGCGAAATAGGAAGGTAGAGGAAGAAGTCAATTGTCAGGACTTAGCGTCTGAGGGAAAACTTTGTCAGGGTGGCGAAATAGGAAGGTAGACGAAGAAGTCGATGGTCGGGACTTAGCGTCTGATGCAAAACCCTGTCATGGTGGCGAAATAGGAAGGTAGGCGAAGAAGTCGATTTTCGGGAAACCTTGCTAGGTTGAGAACTTTGAGACGGTTGAGAAAAATTGGAAACTGATTAAAAAATGCATGGTCGGGACTTACCGTCTGAGAGAAAACCTTGTCATGGTGGCGAAATAGGAAGGTAGACGAAGAAGTCGATGGTCAGGATTTAGCGTCTGTGTGAAAACCTTTCAGTTTGGCGAAATAGGAAGGTAGACGAAGAAGTCGATGGTCGGGACTTAGCGTCTGATGGAAAACCCTGTCAGGGTGGCGAACTAGGAAGGTAGACGAAGAAGTCGATGGTCGGGACTTAGTGTCTGATGCAAAACCCTGTCATGGTGGCGAAATAGGAAGGTAGGCGAAGAAGTCGATTTTCGGGAAACCTTGCTAGGTTGGGAACTTTGAGACGGTTGAAAAAATTGGAAACTGATTAAAAAATGCATGGTCGGGACTTAGCGTCTGAGGGAAAACCTTGTCAGTGTGGCGAAATAGGAAGGTAGGCGAAGAAGTCGATTTTCGGGAAACCTTGCTAGGTTGGGAACTTTTAGACGATTGAGAAAAATTGGAAACTGATTAAAAAATGCATGGTCGGGACTTAGCGTCTGAGGGAAAACCCTGTCATGGTGGCGAAATAGGAAGGTAGACGAAGAAGTCGATGGTCGGGACTTAGCGTCTGAGGGAAAAACTTGTCATGGTGGCGAAATAGGAAGGTAGACGAAGAAGTCGATGGTCGGGACTTAGCGTCTGAGGGAAAAACCTGTCATGGTGGCGAAATAGGAAGGTAGACAAAGAAGTCGATGGTCGGGACTTAGCGTCTGAGGGAAAACCTTGTCAGGGTGGCGAAACAGGAAGGTAGGCGAAGAAGTCGATGGTCGGGAAACTTTGCTAGGTTACGAACTTTGAGACGGTGGATAAAAATTTGAAACTGATTAAAAAATGCATGGTCGGGACTTAGCAAATGAGGGAAAACCTTGTAATGGTGGCGAAATAGGAAGGTTGACGAAGAAGTCGATGGTCGGTGCTTAGCGTCTGTGGGAAAACCCTCTCAGGGTGGCGAAATAGGAAGGTAGACGAAGAAGTCAATTGTCGGGACTTAGCGTCTGAGGGAAAACCTTGTCAGGGTGGCGAAATAGAAGGTAGGTGAAGAATTCGATGGTCGGGAAACCTTGCTAGGTTGGGAACTTTGAGACGGTTGAGAAAAATTGGAAACTGATTAAAAAATGCATGGTCGGGACTTAGCGTCTGAGGGAAAACCTTGTCATGGTGGCGAAATAGGAAGGTAGACGAAGAAATCGATGGTCAGGATTTAGCGTCTGGGGGAAAACCCTTTCAGTTTGGCGAAAGAGGAAGGTAGACGAAGAAGTCGATGGTGGGGACTTAGCGTCTCATGCAAAACTCTGTCATGGTGGCGAAATAGGAAGGTAGACGACGAAGTCGATGGTCGGGTCTTAGCGTCTGAGAGAAAACCCTGTCATGGTGGCGAAATAGGAAAGTAGACGAAGAAGTCGATGGTCGGGACTTAGCGTCTGATGGAAAACCCTGTCAGGGTGGCGAAATAGGAAGGCAGACGAAGAAGTCGATGGTCGGGACTTAGAGTCTGAGGGAAAACATTGTCAGGGTGGCAAAATAGGAAGGTAGGCGAAAAAGTCGATGGTGGGAAACCTTGCTAGGTTGGGAACTTTGAGACGGTTGAGAAAAATTGGAAACTGATTAAAAAATGCATGGTCGGGACTTACCGTATGAGGGAAAACCTTGTCATGGTGGCGAAATAGGAAGGTAGACGAAGAAGTCGATGGTCAGGATTTAGAGTCTGTGGGAAAACCCTTTCAGTTTGGCGAAATAGGAAGGTAGACGAAGAAGTCGATGGTCGGGACTTAGCGTCTGATGCAAAACCCTGTCATGGTGGCGAAATAGGAAGGTAGACGAAGAAGTCGATGGTCGGGGCTTAGCGTCTGAGGGAAAACCCGGTCATGGTGGCGAAATAGGAAGGTAGGCGAAGAAGTCGATTTTCGGGAAACCTTGCTAGGTTGAGAACTTTGAGACGGTTGAGAAAAATTGGAAACTGATTAAAAAATGCATGGTCGAGACTTAGCGTCTGAGGGAAAACCCTATCATTGTGGCGAAATAGGAAGGTAGACGAAGAAGTCGATGGTCGGGACTTAGCGTCTGAGGGAAAACCTTGTCATGGTGGCGAAATAGGAAGGTAGACGAAGAAGTCGATGGTCGGGACTTAGCGTCTGAGGGAAAACCCTGTCATGGTGGCGAAATAGGAAGGTAGACAAAGAAGTCGATGGTCGGGACTTAGCGTCTGAGGGAAAACCTTGTCAGGGTGGCGAAACAGGAAGGTAGGCGAAGAAGTCGATGGTCGGGAAACTTTGCTAGGTTACGAACTTTGAGACGGTGGATAAAAATTTGAAACTGATTAAAAAATGCATGGTCGGGACTTATCAAATTAGGGAAAACCTTGTAATGATGGCGAAATAGGAAGGATGACGAAGAAGTAGATGGTCCGTGCTTAGCGTCTGTGGGAAAACCCTCTCAGGGTGGCGAAATAGGAAGGTAGACGAAGAAGTCAATTGTCGGGACTTAGCGTCTGAGGGAAAACCTTGTCAGCGTGGCGAAATAGGAAGGTAGGTGAAGAATTCGATGGTCGGGAAACCTTGCTAGGTTGGGAACTTTGAGACGGTTGAGAAAAAATGGAAACTGATTAAAAAATGCATGGTCGGGACTTACCGTCTGAGGGAAAACCTTGTCATGGTGGTGAAATAGGAAAGTAGACGAAGAAGTCGATGGTCGGGACTTAGCGTCTGATGGAAAACCCTGTCAGGGTGGCGAAATAGGAAGGTAGACGAAGAAGTCGATGGTCGGGACATAGGGTCTGAGGGAAAACATTGTCAGGGTGGAAAAATAGGAAGGTAGGCGAAAAAGTCGATGGTGGGAAACCTTGCTAGGTTGGGAACTTTGAGACGGTTGAAAAAAATTGGAAACTGATTAAAAAATGCATGGTCGGGACTTACCGTAGGAGGGAAAACCTTGTCATGGTGGCGAAATAGGAAGGTAGACGAAGAAGTCGATGGTTGGGACTTAGCGTCTGATGGAAAACCCTGTCAGGTTGGCGAAATAGGAAGGAAGACGAAGAAGTCGATGGTCGGGACTTAGCGTCTGATGCAAAACCCTGTCATGGTGGCGAAATAGGAAGGTAGACGAAGAAGTCGATGGTCGGGACTTAGCGTCTGAGGGAAAACCCGGTCATGGTGGCGAAATAGGAAGGTAGGCGAAGAAGTCAATGGTCGGGAAACTTGGCTAGGTTACGAACTTTGAGACGGTGGATAAAAATTGGAAACTGATTAAAAAATGCATGGTCGGGACTTACCGTCTGAGGGAAAACCTTGTCAGGGTGGCGAAATAGGAAGGTTGGTGAAGAATTCGATGGTCAGGAAAACTTGCGAGGTTGGGAACGTTGAGACGGTTGAGAAATATTTGAAACTGATTAAAAAATGCATGGTCGGGACTTACCGTTTGAGGGAAAACCTTGTCATGGTGGCGAAATAGGAAGGTAGACGAAGAAGTCGATGGTCAGGATTTCGCGTCTGTAGGAAAACCCTTTCAGTTTGGCGAAATAGGAAGGTAGACGAAGAAGTCGATGGTCGGGACTTAGCGACTGATGGAAAACCCTGTCAGGGTGGCGAAATAGGAAGGTAGACGAAGAGTCGATGGTCGGGACTTAGCGTCTGAGGCAAAACCCTGTCATGGTGGCGAAATAGGAAGGTAGAAGACGAAGTCGATGGTCGGGTCTTAGCGTCTGAGAGAAAACCCTGTTATGGTGGCGAAATATGAAAGTAGACGAAGAAGTCGATGGTCGGGACTTAGCATCTGATGGAAAACCCTGTCAGGGTGGCGAAATAGGAAGGTAGACGAAGAAGTCGATGGTCGGGACTTAGGGTCTGAGGGAAAACATTGTCAGGGTGGCAAAATAGGAAGGTAGGCGAAAAAGTCGATGGTGGGGAAACCTTGCTAGGTTGGGAACTTTGAGACGGTTGAGAAAAATTGGAAACTGATTAAAAAATGCATGGTCGGGACTTAGCGTTTGTGGGAAAACCTTGTCAGGGTGGTGAAATAGAAAGTTAGACGAAGAAGTCGATGGTCGGGACTTAGCGTCTGAGCGAAAACCCTGTCATGGTTGCGAAATAGGAAGGTAGACGAAGAAGTCGATGGTCGGGACATAGCGTCTGAGGGAAAACCCTGTCATGGTGGCGAAATAGGAAGGTAGACAAAGAAGTCGATGGTCGGGACTTAGCGTCTGATGGAAAACCCTGTCAGGGTGGCGAAATAGGAAGGTAGACGAAGAAGTCGATGGTCGGGACTTAGCGTCTTAGGGAAAACCTTGTCAGGGTGGTGAAATAGGAAGGTCGGCGAAGAAGTCGATTTTCGGGAAACCTTGCTAGGTTGGGAACTTTGAGACGATTGAGAAAAATTGGAAACTGATTAAAAAATGCATGGTTGGGACTTCGCGTCTGAGGGAAAACCCTATAATTGCGGCGAAATAGGAAGGTAGACGAAGAAGTCGATGGTCGGGAATTAGCGTCTGAGGGAAAACCTTGTCATGGTGGCGAAATAGGAAGGTAGACGAAGAAGTCGATGGTCGGGACTTAGCGTCTGAGGGAAAACCCTGTCATGGTGGCGAAATAGGAAGGTAGACAAAGAAGTCGATGGTCGGGACTTAGCGTCTGAGGGAAAACCTTGTCAGGGTGGCGAAATAGGAAGGTAGGCGAAGAAGTCGATGGTCGGAAAACTTTGCTAGGTTACGAACTTTGAGACGGTGGATAAAAATTTGAAAATGATTAAAAAATGCATGGTCGGGACTTAGCAAATGAGGGAAAACCTTGTAATGGTGGCGAAATAGGAAGGTTGACGAAGAAGTCGATGGTCGGTGCCTAGCGTCTGTGGGAAAACCCTCTAAGGGTGGCGAAATAGGAAGGTAGAGGAAGAAGTCAATTGTCAGGACTTAGCGTCTGAGGGAAAACTTTGTCAGGGTGGCGAAATAGGAAGGTAGACGAAGAAGTCGATGGTCGGGACTTAGCGTCTGATGCAAAACCCTGTCATGGTGGCGAAATAGGAAGGTAGGCGAAGAAGTCGATTTTCGGGAAACCTTGCTAGGTTGAGAACTTTGAGACGGTTGAGAAAAATTGGAAACTGATTAAAAAATGCATGATCGGGACTTACCGTCTGAGAGAAAACCTTGTCATGGTGGCGAAATAGGAAGGTAGACGAAGAAGTCGATGGTCAGGATTTAGCGTCTGTGTGAAAACCTTTCAGTTTGGCGAAATAGGAAGGTAGACGAAGAAGTCGATGGTCGGGACTTAGCGTCTGATGGAAAACCCTGTCAGGGTGGCGAACTAGGAAGGTAGACGAAGAAGTCGATGGTCGGGACTTAGTGTCTGATGCAAATCCCTGTCATGGTGGCGAAATAGGAAGGTAGGCGAAGAAGTCGATTTTCGGGAAACCTTGCTAGGTTGGGAACTTTGAGACGGTTGAAAAAATTGGAAACTGATTAAAAAATGCATGGTCGGGACTTAGCGTCTGAGGGAAAACCTTGTCAGTGTGGTGAAATAGGAAGGTAGGCGAAGAAGTCGATTTTCGGGAAACCTTGCTAGGTTGGGAACTTTTAGACGATTGAGAAAAATTGGAAACTGATTAAAAAATGCATGGTCGGGACTTAGCGTCTGAGGGAAAACCCTGTCATGGTGGCGAAATAGGAAGGTAGACGAAGAAGTCGATGGTCGGGACTTAGCGTCTGAGGGAAAAACTTGTCATGGTGGCGAAATAGGAAGGTAGACGAAGAAGTCGATGGTCGGGACTTAGCGTCTGAGGGAAAAACCTGTCATGGTGGCGAAATAGGAAGGTAGACAAAGAAGTCGATGGTCGGGACTTAGCGTCTGAGGGAAAACCTTGTCAGGGTGGCGAAACAGGAAGGTAGGCGAAGAAGTCGATGGTCGGGAAACTTTGCTAGGTTACGAACTTTGAGACGGTGGATAAAAATTTGAAACTGATTAAAAAATGCATGGTCGGGTCTTAGCAAATTAGGGAAAACCTTGTTATGATGGCGAAATAGGAAGGTTGACGAAGAAGTCGATGGTCGGTGCTTAGCGTCTGTGGGAAAACCCTCTCAGGGTGGCGAAATAGGAAGGTAGACGAAGAAGTCAATTGTCGGGACTTAGCGTCTGAGGGAAAACCTTGTCAGGGTGGCGAAATAGAAGGTAGGTGAAGAATTCGATGGTCGGGAAACCTTGCTAGGTTGGGAACTTTGAGACGGTTGAGAAAAATTGGAAAGTGATTAAAAAATGCATGGTCGGGACTTAGCGTCTGAGGGAAAACCTTGTCATGGTGGCGAAATAGGAAGGTAGACGAAGAAATCGATGGTCAGGATTTAGCGTCTGGGGGAAAACCCTTTCAGTTTGGCGAAAGAGGAAGGTAGACGAAGAAGTCGATGGTCGGGACTTAGCGTCTCATGCAAAACTCTGTCATGGTGGCGAAATAGGAAGGTAGACGACGAAGTCGATGGTCGGGTCTTAGCGTCTGAGAGAAAACCCTGTCATGGTGGCGAAATAGGAAAGTAGACGAAGAAGTCGATGGTCGGGACTTAGCGTCTGATGGAAAACCCTGTCAGGGTGGCGAAATAGGAAGGCAGACGAAGAAGTCGATGGTCGGGACTTAGAGTCTGAGGGAAAACATTGTCAGGGTGGCAAAATAGGAAGGTAGGCGAAAAAGTCGATGGTGGGAAACCTTGCTAGGTTGGGAACTTTGAGACGGTTGAGAAAAATTGGAAACTGATTAAAAAATGCATGGTCGGGACTTACCGTATGAGGGAAAACCTTGTCATGGTGGCGAAATAGGAAGGTAGACGAAGAAGTCGATGGTCAGGATTTAGAGTCTGTGGGAAAACCCTTTCAGTTTGGCGAAATAGGAAGGTAGACGAAGAAGTCGATGGTCGGGACTTAGCGTCTGATGCAAAACCCTGTCATTGTGGCGAAATAGGAAGGTAGACGAAGAAGTCGATGGTCGGGGCTTAGCGTCTGAGGGAAAACCCGGTCATGGTGGCGAAATAGGAAGGTAGGCGAAGAAGTCGATTTTCGGGAAACCTTGCTAGGTTGAGAACTTTGAGACGGTTGAGAAAAATTGGAAACTGATTAAAAAATGCATGGTCAGGACTTAGCGTCTGAGGGAAAACCTTGTCAGGGTGATGAAATAGGAAGGTAGGCGAAGAAGTCGATGGTCGAGACTTAGCGTCTGAGGGAAAACCTTGTCAGGGTGGCGAAATAGGAAGGTAGACGAAGAAGTCGATGGTCGGAACTTAGCGTCTGAGCGAAAACCCTGTCATGGTTGCGAAATAGGAAGGTAGACGAAGAAGTCGATGGTCGGGACTTAGCGTCTGAGGGAAAACCCTGTCATGGTGGCGAAATAGGAAGGTAGACGAAGAAGTCGATGGTCGGGTCTTAGCGTCTGATGGAAAACCCTGTCAGGGTGGCGAAATAGGAAGTTAGGTGAAGAATTCGATGGTCGGGAAACCTTGCAAGGTTGGGAACTTTGAGACGGTTGAGAAAAATTGGAAACTGATTAAAAAATGCATGGGCGGGACTTAGCGTCTGAGGGAAAACCTTGTCATGGTGGCGAAATAGGAAGGTAGACGAAGAAATCGATGGTCAGGATTTAGCGTCTGGGGGAAAACCCTTTCAGTTTGGCGAAAGAGGAAGGTAGACGAAGAAGTCGATGGTCGGGACTTAGCGTCTCATGCAAAACTCTGTCATGGTGGCGAAATAGGAAGGTAGACGACGAAGTCGATGGTCGGGTCTTAGCGTCTGAGAGAAAACCCTTTCATGGTGGCGAAATAGGAAGTTAGGTGAAGAATTCGATGGTCGGGAAACCTTGCTAGGTTGGGAACTTTGAGACGGTTGAGTAAAATTGGAAACTGATTAAAAAATGCATGGGCGGGACTTAGCGTCTGAGGGAAAACCTTGTCATGGTGGCGAAATAGGAAGGTAGACGAAGAAATCGATGGTCAGGATTTAGTGTCTGGGGGAAAACCCTTTCAGTTTGGCGAAATAGGAAGGTAGACGAAGAAGTCGATGGTCGGGACTTAGCGTCTGATGGAAAACCCTGTCAGGGTGGCAAAATAGGAAGGTAGACGAAGAAGTCGATGGTCGGGACTTAGCGTCTGATGCAAAACCCTGTCATGGTGGCGAAATAGGAAGGTAGACGAAGAAGTCGATGGTCGGGACTTAGCGTCTGAGGGAAAACCCGGTCATGGTGGCGAAATAGGAAGGTAGGCGAAGAAGTCGATTTTCGGGAAACCTTGCTAGGTTGGGAACTTTGAGACGGTTGAGAAAAATTGGAAACTGATTAAAAAATGCATGGTCAGGACTTAGCGTCTGAGGGAAAACCTTGTCAGGGTGGTGAAAAAGGAAGGTAGGCGAAGAAGTCGATGGTCGGGACTTAGCGTCTGAGGGAAAACCCTGTCATGGTGGCGAAATAGGAAGGTAGACGAAGAAGTCGATGGTCGGGTCATAGCGTCTGATGGAAAACCCTGTCAGGGTGGCGAAATAGGAAGGTAGACGAAGAAGTTGATGGTCGGCACTTAGCGTCTGAGGGAAAACCCGGTCATGGTGGCGAAATAGGAAGGTAGGCGAAGAAGTCGATTTTCGGGAAACCTTGCTAGGTTGGGAACTTTGAGATGGTTGAGAAAAATTGGAAACTGATTAAAAAATGCATGGTCGGGACTTACCGTCTGAGGGAAAACCTTGTCATTGTGGCGAAATAGGAAGGTAGACGAAGAAGTCGATGGTCAGGATTTAGCGTCTGTAGGAAAACCCTTTCAGTTTGGCGAAATACGAAGGTAGACGAAGAAGTCGATGGTCGGGACTTAGCGTCTGATGGAAAACCCTGTCATGGTGGCGAAATAGGAAGGTAGAAGATGAAGTCGATGGTCGGGTCTTAGCGTCTGAGAGAAAACCCTGTTATTGTTGCGAAATATGAAAGTAGACGAAGAAGTTGATGGTCGGGACTTAGCATCTGATGGAAAACCCTGTCAGGGTGGCGAAATAGGAAGGTAGACGAAGAAGTCGATGGTCGGGACTTAGGGTCTGAGGGAAAACATTGTCAGGGTGGCAAAATAGGAAGGTAGGCGAAAAAGTCCATGGTGGGGAAACCTTGCTAGGTTGGGAACCTTTGAGACGGTTGAGAAAAATTGGAAACTGATTAAAAAATGCATGGTCGGGACTTAGCGTTTGTGGGAAAACCTTGTCAGGGTGGTGAAATAGGAAGGTAGGCGAAGAAGTCGATGGTCGGGACTTAGCGTCTGAGGGAAAACCTTGTCAGGGTGACGAAATAGGAAGGTAGACGAAGAAGTCGATGGTCGGGACTTAGCGTCTGAGCGAAAACCCTGTCATGGTTGCGAAATAGGAACGTAGACGAAGAAGTCGATTTTCGGGAAACCTTGCTAGGTTGGGAACTTTGAGACGGTTGAGAAAAATTGGAAACTGATTAAAAAATGCATTGTCGGGACTTAGCGTCTGAGCGAAAACCTTGTCAGTGTGGTGAAATAGGAAGGTAGGCGAAGAAGTCGATTTTCGGGAAACCTTGCTAGGTTGGGAACTTTGAAACGATTGAGAAAAATTGTAAACTGATTAAAAAATGCATGGTCGGGACTTAGCTTCTGAGGGAAAACCCTATCATTGCGGCGAAATAGGAAGGTAGACGAAGAAGTCAATGGTCGGGACTTAGCGTCTGAGGGAAAACCTTGTCATGGTGGCGAAATAGGAGGTAGACGAAGAAGTCGATGGTCAGGACTTAGCGTCTGAGGGAAAACCCTGTCATGGTGGCGAAATAGGAAGGTAGACAAAGAAGTCGATGGTCGGGACTTAGCGTCTGAGGGAAAACCTTGTCAAGGTGGCGAAACAGGAAGGTAGGCGAAGAAGTCGATGGTCGGGAAACTTTGCTAGGTTACGAACTTTGAGACGGTGGATAAAAATTTGAAACTGATTAAAAAATGCATGGTCGGGAATTAGCAAATGAGGGAAACCTTGTAATGATGGCGAAATAGGAAGGTTAACGAAGAAGTCGATGGTCGGTGCTTAGCGTCTCTGGGAAAACCCTCTCAGGGTGGCGAAATAGGAAGGTAGACGAAGAAGTCAATTGTCGGGACTTAGCGTCTGAGGGAAAACCTTGTCATGGTGGCGAAATAGGAAGGTAGGTGAAGAATTCGATGGTCGGGAAACCTTGCTAGGTTGGGAACTTTGAGACGGTTGAGAAAAATTGGAAACTGATTAAAAAATGCATGGTCGGGACTTACCGTCTGAGGGAAAACCTTGTCATGGTGGCGAAATAGGAAGGTAGACGAAGAAGTCGATGGTCAGGATTTAGCGTCTGGGGGAAAACCCTTTCAGTTTGGCGAAATAGGAAGGTAGACGAAGAAGTCGATGGTCGGGACTTAGCGTCTGATGCAAAACTCTGTCATGGTGGCGAAATAGTAAGGTAGACGACGAAGTCGATGGTCGGGTCTTCGCGTCTGAGAGAAAACCCTGTCATGGTGGCGAAATAGGAAAGTAGACGAAGAAGTCGATGGTCGGGACTTATCGTCTGATGGAAAACCCTGTCAGGGTGGCGAAATAGGAAGGTAGACGAAGAAGTCGATGGTTGGGACTTAGGGTCTGAGGGAAAACATTGTCAGGGTGGCAAAAAAGGAAGGTAGGCGAATATGTCGATGGTGGGAAACCTTGCTAGGTTGGGAACTATGAGAAGGTTGAGAAAAATTGGGAACTGATTAAAAAATGCATGGTCGGGACTTACCGTATGAGGGAAAACCTTGTCATGGTGGCAAAATAGGAAGGTAGACGAAGAAGTCGATGGTCAGGATTTAGAGTCTGTGGGAAAACCCTTTCAGTTTGGCGAAATAGGAAGGTAGACGAAGAAGTCGATGGTCGGGACTTAGCGTCTGATGCAAAACCCTGTCATGGTGGCGAAATAGGAAGGTAGACGAAGAAGTCGATGGTCGGGGCTTAGCGTCTGAGGGAAAACCCGGTCATGGTGGCGAAATAGGAAGGTAGGCGAAGAAGTCGATTTTCGGGAAACCTTGCTAGGTTGAGAACTTTGAGACGGTTGAGAAAAATTGGAAACTGATTAAAAAATGCATGGTCAGGACTTAGCGTCTGAGGGAAAACCTTGTCAGGGTGATGAAATAGGAAGGTAGGCGAAGAAGTCGATGGTCGAGACTTAGCGTCTGAGGGAAAACCTTGTCAGGGTGGCGAAATAGGAAGGTAGACGAAGAAGTCGATGGTCGGAACTTAGCGTCTGAGCGAAAACCCTGTCATGGTTGCGAAATAGGAAGGTAGACGAAGAAGTCGATGGTCGGGACTTAGCGTCTGAGGGAAAACCCTGTCATGGTGGCGAAATAGGAAGGTAGACGAAGAAGTCGATGGTCGGGTCTTAGCGTCTGATGGAAAACCCTGTCAGGGTGGCGAAATAGGAAGTTAGGTGAAGAATTCGATGGTCGGGAAACCTTGCTAGGTTGGGAACTTTGAGACGGTTGAGAAAAATTGGAAACTGATTAAAAAATGCATGGGCGGGACTTAGCGTCTGAGGGAAAACCTTGTCATGGTGGCGAAATAGGAAGGTAGACGAAGAAATCGATGGTCAGGATTTAGCGTCTGGGGTAAAACCCTTTCAGTTTGGCGAAAGAGGAAGGTAGACGAAGAAGTCGAATGTCGGGACTTAGCGTCTCATGCAAAACTCTGTCATGGTGGCGAAATAGGAAGGTAGACGACGAAGTCGATGGTCGGGTCTTAGCGTGTGAGAGAAAACCCTTTCATGGTGGCGAAATAGGAAAGTAGACGAAGAAGTCGATGGTCGGGACTTAGCGTCTGATGGAAAACCCTGTCAGGGTGGCGAAATAGGAAGGTAGACGAAGAAGTCGATGGTCGGGACTTAGAGTCTGAGGGAAAACATTGTCAGGGTGGCAATATTGGAAGGTAGGCGAAAACGTCGATGGTGGGAAACCTTGCTAGGTTGGGAACTTTGAGACGGTTGAGAAAAATTGGAAACTGATTAAAAAATGCATGGTCGGGACTTACCGTATGAGGGAAAACCTTGTCATGGTGGCAAAATAGGAAGGTAGACGAAGAAGTCGATGGTCAGGATTTAGAGTCTGTGTGAAAACCCTTTCAGTTTGGCGAAATAGGAAGGTAGACGAAGAAGTCGATGGTCGGGACTTAGCGTCTGATGGAAAACCCTGTCAGGGTGGCAAAATAGGAAGGTAGACGAAGAAGTCGATGGTCGGGACTTAGTGTCTGATGCAAAACCCTGTCATGGTGGCGAAATAGGAAGGTAGACGAAGAAGTCGATGGTCGGGACTTAGCGTCTGAGGGAAAACCCGGTCATGGTGGCGAAATAGGAAGGTAGGCGAAGAAGTCGATTTTCGGGAAACCTTGCTAGGTTGGGAACTTTGAGACGGTTGAGAAAAATTGGAAACTGATTAAAAAATGCATGGTCAGGACTTAGCGTCTGAAGGAAAACCTTGTCAGGGTGGTGAAAAAGGAAGGTAGGCGAAGAAGTCGATGGTCGGGACTTAGCGTCTGAGGGAAAACCCTGTCATGGTGGCGAAATAGGAAGGTAGACGAAGAAGTCGATGGTCGGGTCTTAGCGTCTGATGGAAAACCCTGTCAGGGTGGCGAAATAGGAAGGTAGACGAAGAAGTCGATGGTCGGGACTTAGCGTCTGAGGGAAAACCCGGTCATGGTGGCGAAATAGGAAGGTAGGCGAAGAAGTCGATTTTCGGGAAACCTTGCTAGGTTGGGAACTTTGAGATGGTTGAGAAAAATTGGAAACTGATTAAAAAATGCATGGTCGGGACTTACCGTCTGAGGGAAAACCTTGTCATTGTGGCGAAATAGGAAGGTAGACGAAGAAGTCGATGGTCAGGATTTAGCGTCTGTAGGAAAACCCTTTCAGTTTGGCGAAATACGAAGGTAGAGAAGAAGTCGATGGTCGGGACTTAGCGTCTGATGGAAAACCCTGTCATGGTGGCGAAATAGGAAGGTAGAAGATGAAGTCGATGGTCGGGTCTTTGCGTCTGAGAGAAAACCCTGTTATTGTTGCGAAATATGAAAGTAGACGAAGAAGTTGATGGTCGCGACTTAGCATCTGATGGAAAACCCTGTCAGGGTGGCGAAATAGGAAGGTAGACGAAGAAGTCGATGGTCGGGACTTAGGGTCTGAGGGAAAACATTGTCAGGGTGGCAAAATAGGAAGGTAGGCGAAAAAGTCCATGGTCGGGAAACCTTGCTAGGTTGGGAACCTTTGAGACGGTTGAGAAAAATTTGAAACTGATTAAAAAATGCATGGTCGGGACTTAGCGTTTGTTGGAAAACCTTGTCAGGGTGGTGAAATAGGAAGGTAGGCGAAGAAGTCGATGGTCGGGACTTAGCGTCTGAGGGAAAACCTTGTCAGGGTGACGAAATAGGAAGGTAGACGAAGAAGTCGATGGTCGGGACTTAGCGTCTGAGCGAAAACCCTGTCATGGTTGCGAAATAGGAACGTAGACGAAGAAGTCGATGGTCGGGACTTCGCGTCTGAGGGAAAACCCTGTCATGGTGGCGAAATAGGAAGGTAGACAAAGAAGTCGATGGTCGGGTCTTAGCGTCTGATGGAAAACCCGGTCATGGTGGCGAAATAGGAAGGTAGGCGAAGAAGTCGATTTTCGGGAAACCTTGCTAGGTTGGGAACTTTGAGACGGTTGAGAAAAATTGGAAACTGATTAAAAAATGCATTGTCGGGACTTAGCGTCTGAGCGAAAACCTTGTCAGTGTGGTGAAATAGGAAGGTAGGCGAAGAAGTCGATTTTCGGGAAACCTTGCTAGGTTGGGAACTTTGAAACGATTGAGAAAAATTGTAAACTGATTAAAAAATGCATGGTCGGGACTTAGCGTCTGAGGGAAAACCCTATCATTGCGGCGAAATAGGAAGGTAGACGAAGAAGTCAATGGTCGGGACATAGCGTCTGAGGGAAAACCTTGTCATGGTGGCGAAATAGGAAGGTAGACGAAGAAGTCGATGGTCAGGACTTAGCGTCTGAGGGAAAACCCTGTCATGGTGGCGAAATAGGAAGGTAGACAAAGAAGTCGATGGTCGGTACTTAGCGTCTGAGGGAAAACCTTGTCAGGGTGGCGAAACAGGAAGGTAGGTGAAGAAGTCGATGGTCGGGAAACTTTGCTAGGTTACGAACTTTGAGACGGTGGATAAAAATTTGAAACTGATTAAAAAATGCATGGTCGGGAATTAGCAAATGAGGGAAACCTTGTAATGATGGCGAAATAGGAAGGTTAACGAAGAAGTCGATGGTCGGTGCCTAGCGTCTCTGGGAAAACCCTCTCACGGGGGAAATAGGAAGGTAGGCGAAGAAGTCGATTTTCGGGAAACCTTGCTAGGTTGGGAACTTTGAAACGATTGAGAAAAATTGTAAACTGATTAAAAAATGCATGGTCGGGACTTAGCGTCTGAGGGAAAACCCTATCATTGCGGCGAAATAGGAAGGTAGACGAAGAAGTCAATGGTCGAGACTTAGCGTCTGAGGGAAAACCTTGTCATGGTGGCGAAATAGGAAGGTAGACGAAGAAGTCGATGGTCAGGACTTAGCGTCTGAGGGAAAACCCTGTCATGGTGGCGAAATAGGAAGGTAGACAAAGAAGTCGATGGTCGGGACTGAGCGTCTGAGGGAAAACTCTGTCATGGTGGCGAAATAGGAAGGTAGGCGAAGAAGTCGATTTTCGGGAAACCTTGCTAGGTTGGGAACTTTGAGACGGTTGCGGAAAATGGGAAACTGATTAAAAAATGCATGGTCGGGACTTAGCGTCTGAGGGAAAACCCTATCATTGGGGCGAAATAGGAAGGTAGACAAAGAAGTCGATGGTCGGGACTTAGCGTCTGAGGGAAAACCTTGTCATGGTGGCGAAATAGGAAGGTAGATGAAGAAATCGATGGTCGGGACTTAGCGTCTGAGGGAAAACCCTGTCATGGCCGAGAAATAGGAAGGTAGACAAAGAAGTTGATGGTCGGGACTTAGCGTCTGAGGGAAAACCTTGTCAGGGTGGCGAATTAGGAAGGTAGGCGAAGAAGTCGATGGTCGGGAAACTTTGCTAGGTTACGAACTTTGAGACGGTGGATAAAAATTTGAAAATGATTAAAAAATGCATGGTCGGGACTTAGCAAATGAGGGCAAACCTTGTAATGGTGGCGAAATAGGAAGTTTGAGGAAGAAGTCGATGGTCAGGATTTAGCGTCTGTGGGAAAACCCTTTCAGTTTGGCGAAATAGGAAGGTAGACGAAGAAGTCGATGGTCGGGACTTAGCGTCTGATGGAAAACCCTGTCAGGGTGGCGAAATAGGAAGGTAGACGAAGAAGTCGATGGTCGGGACTTAGCATCTGAGGGAAAACCTTGTCAGGGTAGCGAAATAGGAAGGTAGGTGAAGAATTCGATGGACGGGAAACCTTGCTAGGTTGGGAACTTTGAGACGGTTGAGAAAAATTGGAAACTGATTAAAAAATGCATGGTCGGGACTTACCGTCTGAGGGAAAACCTTGTCATGGTGGCGAAATAGGAAGGTAGACGAAGAAGTCGATGGTCAGCATTTAGCGTCTGTGGGTAAACCCTCTCAGGGTGGCGAAATAGGAAGGTAGAGGAAGAAGTCAATTGTCGGGACTTAGCGTCTGAGGGAAAACCTGGTCAGGGTGGCGAAATAGGAAGGTAGGTGAAGAATTCGATGGACGGGAAACCTTGCTAGGTTGGGAACTTTGAGACGCTTGAGAAAAATTGGAAACTGATTAAAAAATGCATGGTCGGAACTTACCGTCTGAGGGAAAACCTTGTCATGGTGGCGAAATAGGCAGGTAGACGAAGAAGTCGATGGTCAGGATTTAGCGTCTGTGGGAAAACCCTTTCAGTTTGGCGAAATAGGAAGGTAGACGAAGAAGTCCATGGTCGGGACTTAGCGTCTGATGCAAAACCCTGTCATGGTGGCGAAATAGGAAGGTAGACGAAGAAGTCGATGGTCGGGACTTAGCGTGTGAGGGAAAACCCGGTCATGGTGGCAAAATAGGAAGGTAGGCGAAGAAGTCGATTTTCGGGAAACCTTGCTAGGTTGGGAACTTTGAGACGATTGAGAAAAATTGCAAACTGATTAAAAAATGCATGGTAGGGACTTAGCGTCGAAGGGAAAACCCTATCATTGTGGCAAAATAGGAAGGTAGACGAAGAAGTCGATGGTCGGGACATAGCGTCTGAGGGAAAACCTTGTCATGGTGGCGAAATAGGAAGGTAGACGAAGAAGTCGATGTTCGGGACTTAGCGTCTGAGGGAAAACCCTGTCATGGTGGCGAAATAGGAAGGTTGACAAAGAAGTCGATGGTCGGGACTTAGCGTCTGTGGGATAACCCTCTCAGGGTGGAGAAATAGGAAGGTAGAGGAAGAAGTCAATTGTCGAGACTTAGCGTCTGAGGGAAAACCTTGTCAGGGTGGCGAAATAGGAAGTTAGGTGAAGAATTCGATGGTGGGGAAGCCTTGCTAGGTTGGGAACTTTGAGACTGCTGAGAAAAATTGGAAACTGATTAAAAAATGCATGGTCGGGACTTAGCGTCTGAGGGAAAACCTTGTCATGGTGGCGAAATAGGAAGGTAGACAAAGAAGTCGATAGTCAGGATTTAGCGTCTGTGGGAAAACCCTTTCAGTTTGGCGAAATAGGAAGGTAGACGAAGAAGTTGATGGTCGGGACTTAGCGTCTGATGCAAAACCCTGTCATGGTGGCGAAATAGGAAGGTGGGGGAAGAAGTCGATTTTCGGGAAACCTTGCTAGGTTGGGAACTTTGAGACGTTTGAAAAAATTGGAAAATGATTAATAAATGCATGGTCGGGACTTAGCGTCTGAGGGAAAAACTTGTCAGTGTGGTGAAATAGGAAGGTAGGCGATGAAGTCGATTTTCGGGAAACCTTGCTAGGATGGGAACTTTGAGACGATTGAGAAAAATTGGAAACTGATTAAAAAATGCATGGTCGGGACTTAGCGTCTGAGGGAAATCCCTATCATTGCGGCGAAATAGGAAGGTAGACGAAGAAGTCGATGGTCGGGACTTAGCGTCTGAGGGAAAACCTTGTCATGGTGTCAGAATAGGAAGGTAGACGAAGAAGTCGATGGTCGGGATTTAGCGTCTGAGGGAAAAACCTGTCATGGTGGCGAAATAGCAAGGTAGACAACGAAGTCGATGGTCGGGAAACTTTGCTAGGTTACGAACTTTGAGACGGTGGATAAAAATTTGAAACTGATTAAAAAATGCATGGTCGGGACTTAGCAAATTAGGGAAAACCTTGTAATGATGGCGAAATAGGAAGGTTGATGAAGAAGTAGATGGTCGGTGCTTAGCGTCTATGGGAAAACCCTCTCAGGGTGGCGAAATAGGAAGGTAGACGAAGAAGTCAATTGTCGGGACTTAGCGTCTGAGGGAAAACCTTGTCATGGTGGCGAAATAGGAAGGTAGACGAAGAAATCGATGGTCGGGATTTAGCGTCTGGGGGACAACCCTTTCAGTTTGGCGAAAGAGGAAGGTAGACGAAGAAGTCGATGGTCGGGACTTAGCGTCTCATGCAAAACTCTGTCATGGTGGCGAAATAGGAAGGTAGACGACGAAGTCGATGGTCGGGTCTTAGCGTCTGAGAGAAAACCCTTTCATGGTGGCGAAATAGGAAAGTAGACGAAGAAGTCGATGGTCGGGACTTAGCGTCTGATGGAAAACCCTGTCAGGGTGGCGAAATAGGAAGGTAGACGAAGAAGTCGATGGTCGGGACTTAGAGTCTGAGGGAAAACATTGTCAGGGTGGCAAAATAGGAAGGTAGGCGAAAAAGTCGATGGTGGGAAACTTTGCTAGGTTGGGAACTTTGAGACGGTTGAAAAAAATTGGAAACTGATTAAAAAATGCATGGTCGGGACTTACCGTATGAGGGAAAACCTCGTCATGGTGGCGAAATAGGAAGGTAGACGAAGAAGTCGATGGTCAGGATTTAGAGTCTGTGGGAAAACCCTTTCAGTTTGGCGAAATAGGAAGGTAGACGAAGAAGTCGATGGTCGGGACTTAGCGTCTGATGGAAAACCTTGTCAGGGTGGCGAAATAGGAAGGTAGACGAAGAAGTCGATGGTCGGGACTTAGCGTCTGATGGAAAACCCTGTCATGGTGGCGAAATAGGAAGGTAGACGAAGAAGTCGATGGTCGGGACTTAGCGTCTGAGGGAAAACCCTGTCATGGTGGCGAAATAGGAAGGTAGGCGAAGAAGTCGATTTTCGGGAAACCTTGCTAGGTTGGGAACTTTGAGACGGCTGAGAAAAATTGGAAACTGATTAAAAAATGCATAGTCAGGACTTAGCGTCTGAGGGAAAACCTTGTCAGGGTGGTGAAATAGGAAGGTAGGCGAAGAAGTCGATGGTCGGAACTTAGCGTCTGAGCTAAAACCCTGTCATTGTTGCGAAATAGGAAGGTAGACGAAAAAGTCGATGGTCGGGACTTAGCGTCTGAGGGAAAACCCTGTCATGGTGGCGATATAGGAAGGTAGACGAAGAAGTCGATGGTCGGGTCTTAGCGTCTGATGGAAAACCCTGTCAGGGTGGCGAAATAGGAAGGTAGA
This sequence comes from Pholidichthys leucotaenia, assembly GCA_020510985.1. Taxonomy (NCBI): domain Eukaryota; kingdom Metazoa; phylum Chordata; class Actinopteri; order Cichliformes; family Pholidichthyidae; genus Pholidichthys; species Pholidichthys leucotaenia. Next base: position 212,484,358 of record CM035838.1, read on the forward strand.
CGAAGAAGTCGATGGTCGGGACTTAGCGTCTGAGGGAAAACCCGGTCATGGTGGCGAAATAGGAAGGTAGGCGAAGAAGTCGATTTTCGGGAAACCTTGCTAAGTTGGGAACTTTGAGACGGTTGAGAAAAATTGGAAACTGATTAAAAAATGCATGGTCAGGACTTAGCGTCTGAGGGAAAACCTTGTCAGGGTGGTGAAATAGGAAGGTAGACGAAGAAGTCGATGGTCAGGATTTAGCGTCTGTAGGAAAACCCTTTCAGTTTGGCGAAATACGAAGGTAGACGAAGAAGTCGATGGTCGGGACTTAGCGTCTGATGGAAAACCCTGTCATGGTGGCGAAATAGGAAGGTAGAAGACGAAGTCGATGGTCGGGTCTTAGCGTCTGAGAGAAAACCCTGTTATTGTTGCGAAATATGAAAGTAGACGAAGAAGTTGATGGTCGGGACTTAGCATCTGATGGAAAACCCTGTCAGGGTGGCGAAATAGGAAGGTAGACCAAGAAGTCGATGGTCGGGACTTAGGGTCTGAGGGAAAACATTGTCAGGGTGGCAAAATAGGACGGTAGGCGAAAAAGTCCATGGTGGGGAAACCTTGCTAGGTTGGGAACCTTTGAGACGGTTGAGAAAAATTGGAAACTGATTAAAAAATGCATGGTCGGGACTTAGCGTTTGTGGGAAAACCTTGTCAGGGTGGCGAAATAGGAAGGTAGACGAAGAAGTCGATGGTCGGGACTTAGCGTCTGAGGGAAAACCTTGTCAGGGTGGCGAAATAGGAAGGAAGATGAAGAAGTCGATGGTCGGGACTTAGCGTCTGAGGGAAAACCCTGTCATGGTGGCGAAATAGGAACGTAGACGAAGAAGTCGATGGTCGGGACTTCGCGTCTGAGGGAAAACCCTGTCATGTTGGTGAAATAGGAAGGTAGACAAAGAAGTCGATGGTCGGGTCTTAGCGTCTGATGGAAAACACTGTCAGGGTGGCGAAATAGGAAGGTAGACGAAGAAGTCGATGGTCGGGACTTAGCGTCTGAGGGAAAACCCGGTCATGGTGGCGAAATAGGAAGGTAGGCGAAGAAGTCGATTTTCGGGAAACCTTGCTAGGTTGGGAACTTTGAAACGATTGAGAAAAATTGTAAACTGATTAAAAAATGCATGGTCGGGACTTAGCGTCTGAGGGAAAACCCTATCATTGCGGCGAAATAGGAAGGTAGACGAAGAAATCAATGGTCGAGACTTAGCGTCTGAGGGAAAACCCTGTCAGGGTGGCGAAATAGGAAGGTAGGCGAAGAAGTCGATGGTCAGGACTTAGCGTCTGAGGGAAAACCTTGTCATGGTGGCGAAATAGGAAGGTAGACAAAGAAGTCGATGGTCGGGACTTAGCGTCTGAGGGAAAACCCTGTCATGGTGGCGAAATAGGAAGGTAGGCGAAGAAGTCGATTTTCGGGAAACCTTGCTAGGTTGGGAACTTTGAGACGGTTGCGGAAAATGGGAAACTGATTAAAAAATGCATGGTCGGGACTTAGCGTCTGAGGGAAAACCCTATCATTGGGGCGAAATAGGAAGGTAGACAAAGAAGTTGATGGTCGGGACTTAGCGTCTGAGGGAAAACCTTGTCATGGTGGCGAAATAGGAAGGTAGATGAAGAAATCGATGGTCGGGACTTAGCGTCTGAGGGAAAACCCTGTCATGGTCGAGAAATAGGAAGGTAGACAAAGAAGTTGATGGTCGGGACTTAGCGTCTGAGGGAAAACCTTGTCAGGGTGGCGAATTAGGAAGGTAGGCGAAGAAGTCGATGGTCGGGAAACTTTGCTAGGTTACGAACTTTGAGACGGTGGATAAAAATTTGAAAATGATTAAAAAATGCATGGTCGGGACTTAGCAAATGAGGGCAAACCTTGTAATGGTGGCGAAATAGGAAGTTTGAGGAAGAAGTCGATGGTCAGGATTTAGCGTCTGTGGGAAAACCCTTTCAGTTTGGCGAAATAGGAAGGTAGACGAAGAAGTCGATGGTCGGGACTTAGCGTCTGATGGAAAACCCTGTCAGGGTGGCGAAATAGGAAGGTAGACGAAGAAGTCGATGGTCGGGACTTAGCGTCTGTGGGATAACCCTCTCAGGGTGGAGAAATAGGAAGGTAGAGGAAGAAGTCAATTGTCCGGACTTAGCGTCCTAGGGAAAACCTTGTCAGGGTGGCGAAATAGGAAGTTAGGTGAAGAATTCGATGGTGGGGAAGCCTTGCTAGGTTGGGAACTTTGAGACTGCTGAGAAAAATTGGAAACTGATTAAAAAATGCATGGTCCGGACTTAGCGTCTGAGGGAAAACCTTGTCATGGTGGCGAAATAGGAAGGTAGACAAAGAAGTCGATAGTCAGGATTTAGCGTCTGTGGGAAAACCCTTTCAGTTTGGCGAAATAGGAAGGTAGACGAAGAAGTTGATGGTCGGGACTTAGCGTCTGATGCAAAACCCTGTCATGGTGGCGAAATAGGAAGGTGGGGGAAGAAGTCGATTTTCGGGAAACCTTGCTAGGTTGGGAACTTTGAGACGTTTGAAAAAATTGGAAAATGATTAATAAATGCATGGTCGGGACTTAGCGTCTGAGGGAAAAACTTGTCAGTGTGGTGAAATAGGAAGGTAGGCGATGAAGTCGATTTTCGGGAAACCTTGCTAGGATGGGAACTTTGAGACGATTGAGAAAAATTGGAAACTGATTAAAAAATGCATGGTCGGGATTTAGCGTCTGAGGGAAAACGCTATCATTGCGGCGAAATAGGAAGGTAGACGACGAAGTCGATGGTCGGGACTTAGCGTCTGAGGGAAAATCTTGTCATGGTGTCGGAATAGGAAGGTAGACGAAGAAGTCGATGGTCGGGATTTAGCGTCTGAGGGAAAAACCTGTCATGGTGGCGAAATAGCAAGGTAGACAACGAAGTCGATGGTCGGGAAACTTTGCTAGGTTACGAACTTTGAGACGGTGGATAAAAATTTGAAACTGATTAAAAAATGCATGGTCGGGACTTAGCAAATTAGGGAAAACCTTGTAATGATGGCGAAATAGGAAGGTTGATGAAGAAGTAGATGGTCGGTGCTTAGCGTCTATGGGAAAACCCTCTCAGGGTGGCGAAATAGGAAGGTAGACGAAGAAGTCAATTGTCGGGACTTAGCGTCTGAGGGACAACCTTGTCATGGTGGCGAAATAGGAAGGTAGACGAAGAAATCGATGGTCGGGATTTAGCGTCTTGGGGACAACCCTTTCAGTTTGGCGAAAGAGGAAGGTAGACGAAGAAGTCGATGGTCGGGACTTAGCGTCTCATGCAAAACTCTGTCATGGTGGCGAAATAGGAAGGTAGACGACGAAGTCGATGGTCGGGTCTTAGCGTCTGAGAGAAAACCCTTTCATGGTGGCGAAATAGGAAAGTAGACGAAGAAGTCATTGGTCGGGACTTAGCGTCTGATGGAAAACCCTGTCAGGGTGGCGAAATAGGAAGGTAGACGAAGAAGTCGATGGTCGGGACTTAGAGTCTGAGGGAAAACATTGTCAGGGTGGCAAAATAGGAAGGTAGGCGAAAAAGTCGATGGTGGGAATCTTTGCTAGGTTGGGAACTTTGAGACGGTTGAAAAAAATTGGAAACTGATTAAAAAATGCATGGTCGGGACTTACCGTATGAGGGAAAACCTCGTCATGGTGGCGAAATAGGAAGGTAGACGAAGAAGTCGATGGTCAGGATTTAGAGTCTGTGGGAAAACCCTTTCAGTTTGGCGAAATAGGAAGGTAGACGAAGAAGTCGATGGACGGGACTTAGCGTCTGATGGAAAACCCTGTCAGGGTGGCGAAATAGGAAGGTAGACGAAGAAGTCGATGGTCGGGACTTAGCGTCTGATGGAAAACCCTGTCATGGTGGCGAAATAGGAAGGTAGACGAAGAAGTCGATGGTCGGGACTTAGCGTCTGAGGGAAAACCCGGTCATGGTGGCGAAATAGGAAGGTAGGCGAAGAAGTCGATTTTCGGGAAACCTTGCTAGGTTGGGAACTTTGAGACGGTTGAGAAAAATTGGAAACTGATTAAAAAATGCATGGTCAGGACTTAGCGTCTGAGGGAAAACCTTGTCAGGGTGGTGAAATAGGAAGGTAGGCGAAGAAGTCGATGGTCGGAACTTAGCGTCTGAGCTAAAACCCTGTCATTGTTGCGAAATAGGAAGGTAGACGAAAAAGTCGATGGTCGGGACTTAGCGTCTGAGGGAAAACCCTGTCATGGTGGCGAAATAGGAAGGTAGACGAAGAAGTCGATGGTCGGGTCTTAGCGTCTGATGGAAAACCCTGTCAGGGTGGCGAAATAGGAAGGTAGACGAAGAAGTCGATGGTCGGGACTTAGCGTCTGAGGGAAAACCCGGTCATGGTGGCGAAATAGGAAGGTAGGCGAAGAAGTCGATTTTCGGGAAACCTTGCTAGGTTGGGAACTTTGAGACGGTTGAGAAAAATTGGAAACTGATTAAAAAATGCATGGTCAGGACTTAGCGTCTGAGGGAAAACCTTGTCAGGGTGGTGAAATAGGAAGGTAGACGAAGAAGTCGATGGTCAGGATTTAGCGTCTGTAGGAAAACCCTTTCAGTTTGGCGAAATACGAAGGTAGACGAAGAAGTCGATGGTCGGGACTTAGCGTCTGATGGAAAACCCTTTCATGGTGGCGAAATAGGAAGGTAGAAGACGAAGTCGATGGTCGGGTCTTAGCGTCTGAGAGAAAACCCTGTTATTGTTGCGAAATATGAAAGTAGACGAAGAAGTTGATGGTCGGGACTTAGCATCTGATGGAAAACCCTGTCAGGGTGGCGAAATAGGAAGGTAGACCAAGAAGTCGATGGTCGGGACTTAGGGTCTGAGGGAAAACATTGTCAGGGTGGCAAAATAGGAGGGTAGGCGAAAAAGTCCATGGTGGGGAAACCTTGCTAGGTTGGGAACATTTGAGACGGTTGAGAAAAATTGGAAACTGATTAAAAAATGCATGGTCGGGACTTAGCGTTTGTGGGAAAACCTTGTCAGGGTGGTGAAATAGGAAGGTAGGCGAAGAAGTCGATGGTCGGGACTTAGCGTCTGAGGGAAAACCTTGTCAGGGTGGCGAAATAGGAAGGAAGATGAAGAAGTCGATGGTCGGGACTTAGCGTCTGAGCGAAAACCCTGTCATGGTTGCGAAATAGGAACGTAGACGAAGAAGTCGATGGTCGGGACTTCGCGTCTGAGGGAAAACCCTGTCATGTTGGTGAAATAGGAAGGTAGACAAAGAAGTCGATGGTCGGGTCTTAGCGTCTGATGGAAAACACTGTCAGGGTGGCGAAATAGGAAGGTAGACGAAGAAGTCGATGGTCGGGACTTAGCGTCTGAGGGAAAACCCGGTCATGGTGGCGAAATAGGAAGGTAGGCGAAGAAGTCGATTTTCGGGAAACCTTGCTAGGTTGGGAACTTTGAAACGATTGAGAAAAATTGTAAACTGATTAAAAAATGCATGGTCGGGACTTAGCGTCTGAGGGAAAACCCTATCATTGCGGCGAAATAGGAAGGTAGACGAAGAAATCAATGGTCGAGACTTAGCATCTGAGGGAAAACCCTGTCATGGTGGCGAAATAGGAAGGTAGACGAAGAAGTCGATGGTCAGGACTTAGCGTCTGAGGGAAAACCTTGTCATGGTGGCGAAATAGGAAGGTAGACAAAGAAGTCGATGGTCGGGACTTAGCGTCTGAGGGAAAACCCGGTCATGTTGGCGAAATAGGAAGGTAGGCGAAGAAGTCGATTTTCGGGAAACCTTGCTAGGTTGGGAACTTTGAGACGGTTGCGGAAAATGGGAAACTGATTAAAAAATGCATGGTCGGGACTTAGCGTCTGAGGGAAAACCCTATCATTGGGGCGAAATAGGAAGGTAGACAAAGAAGTTGATGGTCGGGACTTAGCGTCTGAGGGAAAACCTTGTCATGGTGGCGAAATAGGAAGGTAGATGAAGAAATCGATGGTCGGGACTTAGCGTCTGAGGGAAAACCCTGTCATGGTCGAGAAATAGGAAGGTAGACAAAGAAGTTGATGGTCGGGACTTAGCGTCTGAGGGAAAACCTTGTCAGGGTGGCGAATTAGGAAGGTAGGCGAAGAAGTCGATGGTCGGGAAACTTTGCTAGGTTACGAACTTTGAGACGGTGGATAAAAATTTGAAAATGATTAAAAAATGCATGGTTGGGACTTAGCAAATGAGGGCAAACCTTGTAATGGTGGCGAAATAGGAAGTTTGAGGAAGAAGTCGATGGTCAGGATTTAGCGTCTGTGGGAAAACCCTTTCAGTTTGGCGAAATAGGAAGGTAGACGAAGAAGTCGATGGTCGGGACTTAGCGTCTGATGGAAAACCCTGTCAGGGTGGCGAAATAGGAAGGTAGACGAAGAAGTCGATGGTCGGGACTTAGCATCTGAGGGAAAACCTTGTCAGGGAAGCGAAATAGGAAGGTAGGTGAAGAATTCGATGGACGGGAAACCTTGCTAGGTTGGGAACTTTGAGACGGTTGAGAAAAATTGGAAACTGATTAAAAAATGCATGGTCGGGACTTACCGTCTGAGGGAAAACCTTGTCATGGTGGCGAAATAGGAAGGTAGACGAAGAAGTCGATGGTCAGCATTTAGCGTCTGTGGGTAAACCCTCTCAGGGTGGCGAAAAAGGAAGGTAGAGGAAGAAGTCAATTGTCGGGACTTAGCGTCTGAGGGAAAACCTGGTCAGGGTGGCGAAATAGGAAGGTAGGTGAAGAATTCGATGGACGGGAAACCTTGCTAGGTTGGGAACTTTGAGACGCTTGAGAAAAATTGGAAACTGATTAAAAAATGCATGGTCGGAACTTACCGTCTGAGGGAAAACCTTGTCATGGTGGCGAAATAGGAAGGTAGACGAAGAAGTCGATGGTCAGGATTTAGCGTCTGTGGGAAAACGCTTTCAGTTTGGCGAAATAGGAAGGTAGACGAAGAAGTCCATGGTCGGGACTTAGCGTCTGATGGAAAACCCTGTCAGGGTGGCCAAATAGGAAGGTAGACGAAGAAGTTGATGGTCGGGACTTAGCGTCTGATGCAAAACCCTGTCATGGTGGCGAAATAGGAAGGTAGACGAAGAAGTCGATGGTCGGGACTTAGCGTGTGAGGGAAAACCCGGTCATGGTGGCGAAATAGGAAGATAGGCGAAGAAGTCGATTTTCGGGAAACCTTGCTAGGTTGGGAACTTTGAGACGATTGAGAAAAATTGCAAACTGATTAAAAAATGCATGGTCGGGACTTAGCGTCGAAGGGAAAACCCTATCATTGTGGCAAAATAGGAAGGTAGACGAAGAAGTCGATGGTCGGGACATAGCGTCTGAGGGAAAACCTTGTCATGGTGGCGAAATAGGAAGGTAGACGAAGAAGTCGATGGTCGGGACTTAGCGTCTGAGGGAAAACCCTGTCATGGTGGCGAAATAGGAAGGTAGACAAAGAAGTCGATGGTCGGGACTTAGCGTCTGTGGGATAACCCTCTCAGGGTGGAGAAATAGGAAGGTAGAGGAAGAAGTCAATTGTCGGGACTTAGCGTCTGAGGGAAATCCTTGTCAGGGTGGCGAAATAGGAAGGTAGGTGAAGAATTCGATGATGGGGAAGCCTTGCTAGGTTGGGAACTTTGAGACTGCTGAGAAAAATTGGAAACTGATTAAAAAATGCATGGTCGGGACTTAGCGTCTGAGGGAAAACCTTGTCATGGTGGCGAAATAGGAAGGTAGACAAAGAAGTCGATAGTCAGGATTTAGCGTCTGTGGGAAAACCCTTTCAGTTTGGAGAAATAGGAAGGTAGACGAAGAAGTTGATGGTCGGGACTTAGTGTCTGATGAAAAACCCTGTCATGGTGGCGAAATAGGAAGGTGGGGGAAGAAGTCGATTTTCGGGAAACCTTGCTAGGTTGGGAACTTTGAGACGTTTGAAAAAATTGGAAAATGATTAATAAATGCATGGTCGGGACTTAGCGTCTGAGGGAAAACCTTGTCAGTGTGGTGAAATAGGAAGGTAGGCGATGAAGTCGATTTTCGGGAAACCTTGCTAGGATGGGAACTTTGAGACGATTGAGAAAAATTGGAAACTGATTAAAAAATGCATGGTCGGGACTTAGCGTCTGAGGGAAAACCTTGTCATGGTGTCGGAATAGGAAGGTAGACGAAGAAGTCGATGGTCGGGATTTAGCGTCTGAGGGAAAAACCTGTCATGGTGGCGAAATAGCAAGGTAGACAAAGAAGTCGATGGTCGGGACAATTTGCTAGGTTACGAACTTTGAGACGGTGGATAAAAATTTGCAACTGATTAAAAAATGCATGGTCGGGACTTAGCAAATTAGGGAAAACCTTGTAATGATGGCGAAATAGGAAGGTTGATGAAGAAGTAGATGGTCGGTGCTTAGCGTCTATGGGAAAACCCTCTCAGGGTGGCGAAATAGGAAGGTAGACGAAGAAGTCAATTGTCGGGACTTAGCGTCTGAGGGAAAACCATGTCAGGGTGGCGAAATAGGAAGGTAGGTTAAGAATTCGATGGTCGGGAAACCTTGCTAGTTTGGGAACTTTGAGACGGTTGAGAAAAATTGGAAACTGATTAAAAAATGCATGGTCGGGACTTACCGTCTGAGGGAAAACCTTGTCATGGTGGCGAAATAGGAAAGTAGACGAAGAAGTCGATGGTCGGGAATTAGCGTCTGATGGAAAACCCTGTCAGGGTGGTGAAATAGGAAGGTAGACGAAGAAGTCGATGGTCGGGTCTTAGCGTCTGATGGAAAACCCTGTCAGGGTGGCAAAATAGGAAGGTAGACGAAGAAGTCGATTTTCGGGAAACCTTGCTAGGTTGGGAACTTTGAGACGGTTGAGAAAAATGGGAAACTGATTAAAAAATGCATGGTCGGGACTTAGCGTCTGAGGGAAAACCTTGTCAGGGTGGTGAAATAGGAAGGTAGACGAAGAAGTCGATTTTCGGGAAACCTTGCTAGGTTGGGAACTTTCAGACGATTGAGAAAAATTGGAAACTGATTAAAAAATGCATGGTCGGGACTTAGCGTCTGAGGGAAAACCCTATCATTGCGGCGAAATAGGAAGGTAGACGAAGAAGTCGATGGTCGGGACTTAGCGTCTGAGGGAAAACCTTGTCATGGTGGCGAAATAGGAAGGTAGACGAAGAAATCGATGGTCGGGACTTAGCGTCTGAGAGAAAACCCTGTCATGGTGGAGAAATAAGAAGGTAGACAAAGAAGTTGATGGTCGGGACTTAGCGTCTGAGGGAAAACCTTGTCAGGGTGGCGAATTAGGAAGGTAGTCGAAGAAGTCGATGGTCGGGAAACTTTGCTAGGTTACGAACTTTGAGACGGTAGATAAAAATTTGAAAATGATTAAAAAATGCATGGTCGGGACTTAGCAAATGAGGGCAAACCTTGTAATGGTGGCGAAATAGGAAGGTTGAGGAAGAAGTCGATGGTCAGGATTTAGCGTCTGTGGGAAAACCCTTTCAGTTTGGCGAAATAGGAAGGTAGACGAAGAAGTCGATGGTCGGGACTTAGCGTCTGATGGAAAACACTGTCAGGGTGGCTTAATAGGAAGGTAGACGAAGAAGTCGATGGTCGGGACTTAGCGTCTGAGGGAAAACCTTGTCAGGGTGGCGAAATAGGAAGGTAGGTGAAGAATTCGATGGACAGGAAACCTTGCTAGGTTGGGAACTTTGAGACGGTTGAGAAAAATTGGAAACTGATTAAAAAATGCATGGTCGGGACTTACCGTATGAGGGAAAACCTTGTCATGGTGGTGAAATAGGAAGGTAGACGAAGAAGTCGATGGTCAGGATTTAGAGTCTGTGTGAAAACCCTTTCAGTTTGGCGAAATAGAAAGGTAGACGAAGAAGTCGATGGTCGGGACTTAGCGTCTGATGGAAAACCCTGTCAGGGTGGCGAAATAGGAAGGTAGACGAAGAAGTCGATGGTCGGGACTTAGCGTCTGATGCAAAACCCTGTCTTGGTGGCGAAATAGGAAGGTAGACGAAGAAGTTGATGGTCGGGGCTTAGCGTCTGAGGGAAAACCCGGTCATGGTGGCGAAATAGGAAGGTAGGCGAAGAAGTCGATTTTCGGGAAACCTTGCTCGGTTGAGAACTTTGAGACGGTTGAGAAAAATTGGAAACTGATTAAAAAATGCATGGTCATGACTTAGCGTCTGAGGGAAAACCTTGTCAGGGTGGTGAAATAGGAAGGTAGGCGAAGAAGTCGATGTTCGAGACTTAGCGTCTGAGGGAAAACCTTGTCAGGGTGGCGAAATAGGAAGGTAGACGAAGAAGTCGATGGTCGGAACTTAGCGTCTGAGCGAAAACCCTGTCATGGTTGCGAAATAGGAAGGTAGACGAAGAAGTCGATGGTCGGGACTTAGCGTCTGATGGAAAACCCTGTCAGGGTGGCGAAATAGGAAGGTAGGTGAAGAATTCGATGGTTGGGAAACCTTGCTAGGTTGGGAACTTTGAGACGGTTGAGAAAAATTGGAAACTGATTAAAAAATGCATGGTCGGGACTTAGCGTCTGAGGGAAAACCCTATCATTGCGGCGAAATAGGAAGGTAGACGAAGAAGTCGATGGTCGGGACTTAGCGTCTGAGGGAAAACCTTGTCATGGTGTCAGAATAGGAAGGTAGACGAAGAAGTCGATGGTCGGGATTTAGCGTCTGAGGGAAAAACCTGTCATGGTGGCGAAATAGCAAGGTAGACAACGAAGTCGATGGTCGGGAAACTTTGCTAGGTTACGAACTTTGAGACGGTGGATAAAAATTTGAAACTGATTAAAAAATGCATGGTCGGGACTTAGCAAATTAGGGAAAACCTTGTAATGATGGCGAAATAGGAAGGTTGATGAAGAAGTAGATGGTCGGTGCTTAGCGTCTATGGGAAAACCCTCTCAGGGTGGCGAAATAGGAAGGTAGACGAAGAAGTCGATGGTCGGGACTTAGCGTCTGAGGGAAAACCTTGTCATGGTGGCGAAATAGGAAGGTAGACGAAGAAGTCGATGGTCGGTATTTAGCGTCTGTGGGAAAACCCTTTCAGTTTGGCGAAAGAGGAAGGTAGACGAAGAAGTCGATGGTCGGGACTTAGCGTCTCATGCAAAACTCTGTCATGGTGGCGAAATAGGAAGGTAGACGACGAAGTCGATGGTCGGGTCTTAGCGTCTGAGAGAAAACCCTTTCATGGTGGCGAAATAGGAAAGTAGACGAAGAAGTCGATGGTCGGGACTTAGCGTCTGATGGAAAACCCTGTCAGGGTGGCGAAATAGGAAGGTAGACGAAGAAGTCGATGGTCGGGACTTAGAGTCTGAGGGAAAACATTGTCAGGGTGGCAAAATAGGAAGGTAGGCGAAAAAGTCGATGGTGGGAAACTTTGCTAGGTTGGGAACTTTGAGACGGTTGAAAAAAATTGGAAACTGATTAAAAAATGCATGGTCGTGACTTACCGTATGAGGGAAAACCTCGTCATGGTGGCGAAATAGGAAGGTAGACGAAGAAGTCGATGGTCAGGATTTAGAGTCTGTGGGAAAACCCTTTCAGTTTGGCGAAATAGGAAGGTAGACGAAGAAGTCGATGGTCGGGACTTAGCGTCTGATGGAAAACCTTGTCAGGGTGGCGAAATAGGAAGGTAGACGAAGAAGTCGATGGTCGGGACTTAGCGTCTGATGCAAAACCCTGTCATGGTGGCGAAATAGGAAGGTAGACGAAGAAGTCGATGGTCGGGACTTAGCGTCTGAGGGAAAACCCGGTCATGGTGGCGAAATAGGAAGGTAGGCGAAGAAGTCGATTTTCGGGAAACCTTGCTAGGTTGGGAACTTTGAGACGGCTGAGAAAAATTGGAAACTGATTAAAAAATGCATAGTCAGGACTTAGCGTCTGAGGGAAAAACTTGTCAGGGTGGTGAAATAGGAAGGTAGGCGAAGAAGTCGATGGTCGGAACTTAGCGTCTGAGCTAAAACCCTGTCATTGTTGCGAAATAGGAAGGTAGACGAAAAAGTCGATGGTCGGGACTTAGCGTCTGAGGGAAAACCCTGTCATGGTGGCGAAATAGGAAGGTAGACGAAGAAGTCGATGGTCGGGTCTTAGCGTCTGATGGAAAACCCTGTCAGGGTGGCGAAATAGGAAGGTAGACGAAGAAGTCGATGGTCGGGACTTAGCGTCTGAGGGAAAACCCGGTCATGGTGGCAAAATAGGAAGGTAGGCGAAGAAGTCGATTTTCGGGAAACCTTGCTAGGTTGGGAACTTTGAGACGGTTGAGAAAAATTGGAAACTGATTAAAAAATGCATGGTCAGGACTTAGCGTCTGAGGGAAAACCTTGTCAGGGTGGTGAAATAGGAAGGTAGACGAAGAAGTCGATGGTCAGGATTTAGCGTCTGTAGGAAAACCCTTTCAGTTTGGCGAAATACGAAGGTAGACGAAGAAGTCGATGGTCGGGACTTAGCGTCTGAGGGAAAACCTTGTCAGGGTGGCGAAATAGGAAGGAAGATGAAGAAGTCGATGGTCGGGACTTAGCGTCTGAGCGAAAACCCTGTCATGGTTGCGAAATAGGAACGTAGACGAAGAAGTCGATGGTCGGGACTTCGCGTCTGAGGGAAAACCCTGTCATGTTGGTGAAATAGGAAGGTAGACAAAGAAGTCGATGGTCGGGTCTTAGCGTCTGATGGAAAACACTGTCAGGGTGGCGAAATAGGAAGGTAGACGAAGAAGTCGATGGTCGGGACTTAGCGTCTGAGGGAAAACCCGGTCATGGTGGCGAAATAGGAAGGCAGGCGAAGAAGTCGATTTTCGGGAAACCTTGCTAGGTTGGGAACTTTGAAACGATTGAGAAAAATTGTAAACTGATTAAAAAATGCATGGTCGGGACTTAGCGTCTGAGGGAAAACCCTATCATTGCGGCGAAATAGGAAGGTAGACGAAGAAATCAATGGTCGAGACTTAGCGTCTGAGGGAAAACCTTGTCATGGTGGCGAAATAGGAAGGTAGACGAAGAAGTCGATGGTCAGGACTTAGCGTCTGAGGGAAAACCCTGTCATGGTGGCGAAATAGGAATGTAGACAAAGAAGTCGATGGTCGGGACTTAGCGTCTGAGGGAAAACCCGGTCATGTTGGCGAAATAGGAAGGTAGGCGAAGAAGTCGATTTTCGGGAAACCTTGCTAGGTTGGGAACTTTGAGACGGTTGCGGAAAATGGGAAACTGATTAAAAAATGCATGGTCGGGACTTAGCGTCTGAGGGAAAACCCTATCATTGGGGCGAAATAGGAAGGTAGACAAAGAAGTTGATGGTCGGGACTTAGCGTCTGAGGGAAAACCTTGTCATGGTGGCGAAATAGGAAGGTAGATGAAGAAATCGATGGTCGGGACTTAGCGTCTGAGGGAAAACCCTGTCATGGTCGAGAAATAGGAAGGTAGACAAAGAAGTTGATGGTCGGGACTTAGCGTCTGAGGGAAAACCTTGTCAGGGTGGCGAAATAGGAAGGTAGGCGAAGAAGTCGATGGTCGGGAAACTTTGCTAGGTTACGAACTTTGAGACGGTGGATAAAAATTTGAAAATGATTAAAAAATGCATGGTCGGGACTTAGCAAATGAGGGCAAACCTTGTAATGGTGGCGAAATAGGAAGTTTGAGGAAGAAGTCGATGGTCAGGATTTAGCGTCTGTGGGAAAACCCTTTCAGTTTGGCGAAATAGGAAGGTAGACGAAGAAGTCGATGGTCGGGACTTAGCGTCTGATGGAAAACCCTGTCAGGGTGGCGAAATAGGAAGGTAGACGAAGAAGTCGATGGTCGGGACTTAGCGTCTGTGGGATAACCCTCTCAGGGTGGAGAAATAGGAAGGTAGAGGAAGAAGTCAATTGTCGGGACTTAGCGTCTGAGGGAAAACCTTGTCAGGGTGGCGAAATAGGAAGTTAGGTGAAGAATTCGATGGTGGGGAAGCCTTGCTAGGTTGGGAACTTTGAGACTGCTGAGAAAAATTGGAAACTGATTAAAAAATGCATGGTCGGGACTTAGCGTCTGAGGGAAAACCTTGTCATGGTGGCGAAATAGGAAGGTAGACAAAGAAGTCGATAGTCAGGATTTAGCGTCTGTGGGAAAACCCTTTCAGTTTGGCGAAATAGGAAGGTAGACGAAGAAGTTGATGGTCGGGACTTAGCGTCTGATGCAAAACCCTGTCATGGTGGCGAAATAGGAAGGTGGGGGAAGAAGTCGATTTTCGGGAAACCTTGCTAGGTTGGGAACTTTGAGACGTTTGAAAAAATTGGAAAATGATTAATAAATGCATGGTCGGGACTTAGCGTCTGAGGGAAAAACTTGTCAGTGTGGTGAAATAGGAAGGTAGGCGATGAAGTCGATTTTCGGGAAACCTTGCTAGGATGGGAACTTTGAGACGATTGAGAAAAATTGGAAACTGATTAAAAAATGCATGGTCGGGACTTAGCGTCTGAGGGAAAACCCTATCATTGCGGCGAAATAGGAAGGTAGACGAAGAAGTCGATGGTCGGGACTTAGCGTCTGAGGGAAAATCTTGTCATGGTGTCGGAATAGGAAGGTAGACGAAGAAGTCGATGGTCGGGATTTAGCGTCTGAGGGAAAAACCTGTCATGGTGGCGAAATAGCAAGGTAGACAAAGAAGTCGATGGTCGGGAAACTTTGCTAGGTTACGAACTTTGAGACGGTGGATAAAAATTTGAAACTGATTAAAAAATGCATGGTCGGGACTTAGCAAATTAGGGAAAACCTTGTAATGATGGCGAAATAGGAAGGTTGATGAAGAAGTAGATGGTCGGTGCTTAGCGTCTATGGGAAAACCCTCTCAGGGTGGCGAAATAGGAAGGTAGACGAAGAAGTCAATTGTCGGGACTTAGCGTCTGAGGGACAACCTTGTCATGGTGGCGAAATAGGAAGGTAGACGAAGAAATCGATGGTCGGGATTTAGCGTCTGGGGGACAACCCTTTCAGTTTGCCGAAAGAGGAAGGTAGACGAAGAAGTCGATGGTCGGGACTTAGCGTCTCATGCAAAACTCTGTCATGGTGGCGAAATAGGAAGGTAGACGACGAAGTCGATGGTCGGGTCTTAGCGTCTGAGAGAAAACCCTTTCATGGTGGCGAAATAGGAAAGTAGACGAAGAAGTCATTGGTCGGGACTTAGCGTCTGATGGAAAACCCTGTCAGGGTGGCGAAATAGGAAGGTAGACGAAGAAGTCGATGGTCGGGACTTAGAGTCTGAGGGAAAACATTGTCAGGGTGGCAAAATAGGAAGGTAGGCGAAAAAGTCGATGGTGGGAATCTTTGCTAGGTTGGGAACTTTGAGACGGTTGAAAAAAATTGGAAACTGATTAAAAAATGCATGGTCGGGACTTACCGTATGAGGGAAAACCTCGTCATGGTGGCGAAATAGGAAGGTAGACGAAGAAGTCGATGGTCAGGATTTAGAGTCTGTGGGAAAACCCTTTCAGTTTGGCGAAATAGGAAGGTAGACGAAGAAGTCGATGGACGGGACTTAGCGTCTGATGGAAAACCCTGTCAGGGTGGCGAAATAGGAAGGTAGACGAAGAAGTCGATGGTCGGGACTTAGCGTCTGATGCAAAACCCTGTCATGGTGGCGAAATAGGAAGGTAGACGAAGAAGTCGATGGTCGGGACTTAGCGTCTGAGGGAAAACCCGGTCATGGTGGCGAAATAGGAAGGTAGGCGAAGAAGTCGATTTTCGGGAAACCTTGCGAGGTTGGGAACTTTGAGACGGTTGAGAAAAATTGGAAACTGATTAAAAAATGCATGGTCAGGACTTAGCGTCTGAGGGAAAACCTTGTCAGGGTGGTGAAATAGGAAGGTAGGCGAAGAAGTCGATGGTCGGAACTTAGCGTCTGAGCTAAAACCCTGTCATTGTTGCGAAATAGGAAGGTAGACGAAAAAGTCGATGGTCGGGACTTAGCGTCTGAGGGAAAACCCTGTCATGGTGGCGAAATAGGAAGGTAGACGAAGAAGTCGATGGTCGGGTCTTAGCGTCTGATGGAAAACCCTGTCAGGGTGGCGAAATAGGAAGGTAGACGAAGAAGTCGATGGTCGGGACTTAGCGTCTGATGGAAAACCCTGTCAGGGTGGCGAAATAGGAAGGTAGACGAAGAAGTCGATGGTCGGGACTTAGCGTCTGATGCAAAACCCTGTCTTGGTGGCGAAATAGGAAGGTAGACGAAGAAGTTGATGGTCGGGGCTTAGCGTCTGAGGGAAAACCCGGTCATGGTGGCGAAATAGGAAGGTAGGCGAAGAAGTCGATTTTCGGGAAACCTTGCTCGGTTGAGAACTTTGAGACGGTTGAGAAAAATTGGAAACTGATTAAAAAATGCATGGTCATGACTTAGCGTCTGAGGGAAAACCTTGTCAGGGTGGTGAAATAGGAAGGTAGGCGAAGAAGTCGATGTTCGAGACTTAGCGTCTGAGGGAAAACCTTGTCAGGGTGGCGAAATAGGAAGGTAGACGAAGAAGTCGATGGTCGGAACTTAGCGTCTGAGCGAAAACCCTGTCATGGTTGCGAAATAGGAAGGTAGACGAAGAAGTCGATGGTCGGGACTTAGCGTCTGATGGAAAACCCTGTCAGGGTGGCGAAATAGGAAGGTAGGTGAAGAATTCGATGGTTGGGAAACCTTGCTAGGTTGGGAACTTTGAGACGGTTGAGAAAAATTGGAAACTGATTAAAAAATGCATGGTCGGGACTTAGCGTCTGAGGGAAAACCCTATCATTGCGGCGAAATAGGAAGGTAGACGACGAAGTCGATGGTCGGGACTTAGCGTCTGAGGGAAAACCTTGTCATGGTGTCAGAATAGGAAGGTAGACGAAGAAGTCGATGGTCGGGATTTAGCGTCTGAGGGAAAAACCTGTCATGGTGGCGAAATAGCAAGGTAGACAACGAAGTCGATGGTCGGGAAACTTTGCTAGGTTACGAACTTTGAGACGGTGGATAAAAATTTGAAACTGATTAAAAAATGCATGGTCGGGACTTAGCAAATTAGGGAAAACCTTGTAATGATGGCGAAATAGGAAGGTTGATGAAGAAGTAGATGGTCGGTGCTTAGCGTCTATGGGAAAACCCTCTCAGGGTGGCGAAATAGGAAGGTAGACGAAGAAGTCGATTGTCGGGACTTAGCGTCTGAGGGAAAACCTTGTCATGGTGGCGAAATAGGAAGGTAGACGAAGAAATCGATGGTCGGGATTTAGCGTCTGGGGGACAACCCTTTCAGTTTGGCGAAAGAGGAAGGTAGACGAAGAAGTCGATGGTCGGGACTTAGCGTCTCATGCAAAACTCTGTCATGGTGGCGAAATAGGAAGGTAGACGACGAAGTCGATGGTCGGGTCTTAGCGTCTGAGAGAAAACCCTTTCATGGTGGCGAAATAGGAAAGTAGACGAAGAAGTCGATGGTCGGGACTTAGAGTCTGATGGAAAACCCTGTCAGGGTGGCGAAATAGGAAGGTAGACGAAGAAGTCGATGGTCGGGACTTAGAGTCTGAGGGAAAACATTGTCAGGGTGGCAAAATAGGAAGGTAGGCGAAAAAGTCGATGGTGGGAAACTTTGCTAGGTTGGGAACTTTGAGACGGTTGAAAAAAATTGGAAACTGATTAAAAAATGCATGGTCGGGACTTACCGTATGAGGGAAAACCTCGTCATGGTGGCGAAATAGGAAGGTAGACGAAGAAGTCGATGGTCAGGATTTAGAGTCTGTGGGAAAACCCTTTCAGTTTGGCGAAATAGGAAGGTAGACGAAGAAGTCGATGGTCGGGACTTAGCGTCTGATGGAAAACCTTGTCAGGGTGGCGAAATAGGAAGGTAGACGAAGAAGTCGATGGTCGGGACTTAGCGTCTGATGGAAAACCCTGTCATGGTGGCGAAATAGGAAGGTAGACGAAGAAGTCGATGGTCGGGACTTAGCGTCTGAGGGAAAACCCGGTCATGGTGGCGAAATAGGAAGGTAGGCGAAGAAGTCGATTTTCGGGAAACCTTGCTAGGTTGGGAACTTTGAGACGGCTGAGAAAAATTGGAAACTGATTAAAAAATGCATAGTCAGGACTTAGCGTCTGAGGGAAAACCTTGTCAGGGTGGTGAAATAGGAAGGTAGGCGAAGAAGTCGATGGTCGGAACTTAGCGTCTGAGCTAAAACCCTGTCATTGTTGCGAAATAGGAAGGTAGACGAAAAAGTCGATGGTCGGGACTTAGCGTCTGAGGGAAAACCCTGTCATGGTGGCGAAATAGGAAGGTAGACGAAGAAGTCGATGGTCGGGTCTTAGCGTCTGATGGAAAACCCTGTCAGGGTGGCGAAATAGGAAGGTAGACGAAGAAGTCGATGGTCGGGACTTAGCGTCTGAGGGAAAACCCGGTCATGGTGGCAAAATAGGAAGGTAGGCGAAGAATTCGATTTTCGGGAAACCTTGCTAGGTTGGGAACTTTGAGACGGTTGAGAAAAATTGGAAACTGATTAAAAAATGCATGGTCAGGACTTAGCGTCTGAGGGAAAACCTTGTCAGGGTGGTGAAATAGGAAGGTAGACGAAGAAGTCGATGGTCAGGATTTAGCGTCTGTAGGAAAACCCTTTCAGTTTGGCGAAATACGAAGGTAGACGAAGAAGTCGATGGTCGGGACTTAGCGTCTGATGGAAAACCCTGTCATGGTGGCGAAATAGGAAGGTAGAAGACGAAGTCGATGGTCGGGTCTTAGCGTCTGAGAGAAAACCCTGTTATTGTTGCGAAATATGAAAGTAGACGAAGAAGTTGATGGTCGGGACTTAGCATCTGATGGAAAACCCTGTCAGGGTGGCAAAATAGGAAGGTAGACCAAGAAGTCGATGGTCGGGACTTAGGGTCTGAGGGAAAACATTGTCAGGGTGGCAAAATAGGACGGTAGGCGAAAAAGTCCATGGTGGGGAAACCTTGCTAGGTTGGGAACCTTTGAGACGGTTGAGAAAAATTGGAAACTGATTAAAAAATGCATGGTCGGGACTTAGCGTTTGTGGGAAAACCTTGTCAGGGTGGTGAAATAGGAAGGTAGGCGAAGAAGTCGATGGTCGGGACTTAGCGTCTGAGGGAAAACCTTGTCAGGGTGGCGAAATAGGAAGGAAGATGAAGAAGTCGATGGTCGGGACTTAGCGTCTGAGCGAAAACCCTGTCATGGTTGCGAAATAGGAACGTAGACGAAGAAGTCGATGGTCGGGACTTCGCGTCTGAGGGAAAACCCTGTCATGTTGGTGAAATAGGAAGGTAGACAAAGAAGTCGATGGTCGGGACTTAGCGTCTGATGGAAAACACTGTCAGGGTGGCGAAATAGGAAGGTAGACGAAGAAGTCGATGGTCGGGACTTAGCGTCTGAGGGAAAACCCGGTCATGGTGGCGAAATAGGAAGGTAGGCGAAGAAGTCGATTTTCGGGAAACCTTGCTAGGTTGGGAACTTTGAAACGATTGAGAAAAATTGTAAACTGATTAAAAAATGCATGGTCGGGACTTAGCGTCTGAGGGAAAACCCTATCATTGCGGCGAAATAGGAAGGTAGACGAAGAAATCAATGGTCGAGACTTAGCGTCTGAGGGAAATCCCTGTCAGGGTTGCAAAATAGGAAGGTAGACGAAGAAGTCGATGGTCAGGACTTAGCGTCTGAGGGAAAACCCTGTCATGGTGGCGAAATAGGAAGGTAGACAAAGAAGTCGATGGTCGGGACTTAGCGTCTGAGGGAAAACCCTGTCATGGTGGCGAAATAGGAAGGTAGACGAAGAAGTCGATTTTCGGGAAACCTTGCTAGGTTGGGAACTTTGAGACGGTTGCGGAAAATGGGAAACTGATTAAAAAATGCATGGTCGGGACTTAGCGTCTGAGGGAAAACCCTATCATTGGGGCGAAATAGGAAGGTAGACAAAGAAGTTGATGGTCGGGACTTAGCGTCTGAGGGAAAACCTTGTCATGGTGGCGAAATAGGAAGGTAGATGAAGAAATCGATGGTCGGGACTTAGCGTCTGAGGGAAAACCCTGTCATGGTCGAGAAATAGGAAGGTAGACAAAGAAGTTGATGGTCGGGACTTAGCGTCTGAGGGAAAACCTTGTCAGGGTGGCGAATTAGGAAGGTAGGCGAAGAAGTCGATGGTCGGGAAACTTTGCTAGGTTACGAACTTTGAGACGGTGGATAAAAATTTGAAAATGATTAAAAAATGCATGGTCGGGACTTAGCAAATGAGGGCAAACCTTGTAATGGTGGCGAAATAGGAAGTTTGAGGAAGAAGTCGATGGTCAGGATTTAGCGTCTGTGGGAAAACCCTTTCAGTTTGGCGAAATAGGAAGGTAGACGAAGAAGTCGATGGTCGGGACTTAGCGTCTGAGGGAAAACCCTGTCAGGGTGGCGAAATAGGAAGGTAGACGAAGAAGTCGATGGTCGGGACTTAGCGTCTGTGGGATAACCCTCTCAGGGTGGAGAAATAGGAAGGTAGAGGAAGAAGTCAATTGTCGGGACTTAGCGTCTGAGGGAAAACCTTGTCAGGGTGGCGAAATAGGAAGTTAGGTGAAGAATTCGATGGTGGGGAAGCCTTGCTAGGTTGGGAACTTTGAGACTGCTGAGAAAAATTGGAAACTGATTAAAAAATGCATGGTCGGGACTTAGCGTCTGAGGGAAAACCTTGTCATGGTGGCGAAATAGGAAGGTAGACAAAGAAGTCGATAGTCAGGATTTAGCGTCTGTGGGAAAACCCTTTCAGTTTGGCGAAATAGGAAGGTAGACGAAGAAGTTGATGGTCGGGACTTAGCGTCTGATGCAAAACCCTGTCATGGTGGCGAAATAGGAAGGTGGGGGAAGAAGTCGATTTTCGGGAAACCTTGCTAGGTTGGGAACTTTGAGACGTTTGAAAAAATTGGAAAATGATTAATAAATGCATGGTCGGGACTTAGCGTCTGAGGGAAAAACTTTTCAGTGTGGTGAAATAGGAAGGTAGGCGATGAAGTCGATTTTCGGGAAACCTTGCTAGGATGGGAACTTTGAGACGATTGAGAAAAATTGGAAACTGATTAAAAAATGCATGGTCGGGACTTAGCGTCTGAGGGAAAACCCTATCATTGCGGCGAAATAGGAAGGTAGACGAAGAAGTCGATGGTCGGGACTTAGCGTCTGAGGGAAAATCTTGTCATGGTGTCGGAATAGGAAGGTAGACGAAGAAGTCGATGGTCGGGATTTAGCGTCTGAGGGAAAAACCTGTCATGGTGGCGAAATAGCAAGGTAGACAAAGAAGTCGATGGTCGGGAAACTTTGCTAGGTTACGAACTTTGAGACGGTGGATAAAAATTTGAAACTGATTAAAAAATGCATGGTCGGGACTTAGCAAATTAGGGAAAACCTTGTAATGATGGCGAAATAGGAAGGTTGATGAAGAAGTAGATGGTCGGTGCTTAGCGTCTATGGGAAAACCCTCTCAGGGTGGCGAAATAGGAAGGTAGACGAAGAAGTCAATTGTCGGGACTTAGCGTCTGAGGGACAACCTTGTCATGGTGGCGAAATAGGAAGGTAGACGAAGAAATCGATGGTCGGGATTTAGCGTCTGGGGGACAACCCTTTCAGTTTGGCGAAAGAGGAAGGTAGACGAAGAAGTCGATGGTCGGGACTTAGCGTCTCATGCAAAACTCTGTCATGGTGGCGAAATAGGAAGGTAGACAACGAAGTCGATGGTCGGGTCTTAGCGTCTGAGAGAAAACCCTTTCATGGTGGCGAAATAGGAAAGTAGACGAAGAAGTCATTGGTCGGGACTTAGCGTCTGATGGAAAACCCTGTCAGGGTGGCGAAATAGGAAGGTAGACGAAGAAGTCGATGGTCGGGACTTAGAGTCTGAGGGAAAACATTGTCAGGGTGGCAAAATAGGAAGGTAGGCGAAAAAGTCGATGGTGGGAATCTTTGCTAGGTTGGGAACTTTGAGACGGTTGAAAAAAATTGGAAACTGATTAAAAAATGCATGGTCGGGACTTACCGTATGAGGGAAAACCTCGTCATGGTGGCGAAATAGGAAGGTAGACGAAGAAGTCGATGGTCAGGATTTAGAGTCTGTGGGAAAACCCTTTCAGTTTGGCGAAATAGGAAGGTAGACGAAGAAGTCGATGGACGGGACTTAGCGTCTGATGGAAAACCCTGTCAGGGTGGCGAAATAGGAAGGTAGACGAAGAAGTCGATGGTCGGGACTTAGCGTCTGATGGAAAACCCTGTCATGGTGGCGAAATAGGAAGGTAGACGAAGAAGTCGATGGTCGGGACTTAGCGTCTGAGGGAAAACCCGGTCATGGTGGCGAAATAGGAAGGTAGGCGAAGAAGTCGATTTTCGGGAAACCTTGCTAGGTTGGGAACTTTGAGACGGTTGAGAAAAATTGGAAACTGATTAAAAAATGCATGGTCAGGACTTAGCGTCTGAGGGAAAACCTTGTCAGGGTGGTGAAATAGGAAGGTAGGCGAAGAAGTCGATGGTCGGAACTTAGCGTCTGAGCTAAAACCCTGTCATTGTTGCGAAATAGGAAGGTAGACGAAAAAGTCAATGGTCGGGACTTAGCGTCTGAGGGAAAACCCTGTCATGGTGGCGAAATAGGAAGGTAGACGAAGAAGTCGATGGTCGGGTCTTAGCGTCTGATGGAAAACCCTGTCAGGGTGGCGAAATAGGAAGGTAGACGAAGAAGTCGATGGTCGGGACTTAGCGTCTGAGGGAAAACCTTGTCATGGTGGCGAAATAGGAAGGTAGGCGAAGAAGTCGATTTTCGGGAAACCTTGCTAGGTTGGGAACTTTGAGACGGTTGAGAAAAATTGGAAACTGATTAAAAAATGCATGGTCAGGACTTAGCGTCTGAGGGAAAACCTTGTCAGGGTGGTGAAATAGGAAGGTAGACGAAGAAGTCGATGGTCAGGATTTAGCGTCTGTAGGAAAACCCTTTCAGTTTGGCGAAATACGAAGGTAGACGAAGAAGTCGATGGTCGGGACTTAGCGTCTGATGGAAAACCCTGTCATGGTGGCGAAATAGGAAGGTAGAAGACGAAGTCGATGGTCGGGTCTTAGCGTCTGAGAGAAAACCCTGTTATTGTTGCGAAATATGAAAGTAGACGAAGAAGTTGATGGTCGGGACTTAGCATCTGATGGTAAACCCTGTCAGGGTGGCAAAATAGGAAGGTAGACCAAGAAGTCGATGGTCGGGACTTAGGGTCTGAGGGAAAACATTGTCAGGGTGGCAAAATAGGAGGGTAGGCGAAAAAGTCCATGGTGGGGAAACCTTGCTAGGTTGGGAACATTTGAGACGGTTGAGAAAAATTGGAAACTGATTAAAAAATGCATGGTCGGGACTTAGCGTTTGTGGGAAAACCTTGTCAGGGTGGTGAAATAGGAAGGTAGGCGAAGAAGTCGATGGTCGGGACTTAGCGTCTGAGGGAAAACCTTGTCAGGGTGGCGAAATAGGAAGGAAGATGAAGAAGTCGATGGTCGGGACTTAGCGTCTGAGCGAAAACCCTGTCATGGTTGCGAAATAGGAACGTAGACGAAGAAGTCGATGGTCGGGACTTCGCGTCTGAGGGAAAACCCTGTCATGTTGGTGAAATAGGAAGGTAGACAAAGAAGTCGATGGTAGGGTCTTAGCGTCTGATGGAAAACACTGTCAGGGTGGCGAAATAGGAAGGTAGACGAAGAAGTCGATGGTCGGGACTTAGCGTCTGAGGGAAAACCCGGTCATGGTGGCGAAATAGGAAGGTAGGCGAAGAAGTCGATTTTCGGGAAACCTTGCTAGGTTGGGAACTTTGAAACGATTGAGAAAAATTGTAAACTGATTAAAAAATGCATGGTCGGGACTTAGCGTCTGAGGGAAAACCCTATCATTGCGGCGAAATAGGAAGGTAGACGAAGAAATCAATGGTCGAGACTTAGCGTCTGAGGGAAAACCTTGTCATGGTGGCGAAATAGGAAGGTAGACGAAGAAGTCGATGGTCAGGACTTAGCGTCTGAGGGAAAACCCTGTCATGGTGGCGAAATAGGAAGGTAGACAAAGAAGTCGATGGTCGGGACTTAGCGTCTGAGGGAAAACCCGGTCATGTTGGCGAAATAGGAAGGTAGGCGAAGAAGTCGATTTTCGGGAAACCTTGCTAGGTTGGGAACTTTGAGACGGTTGCGGAAAATGGGAAACTGATTAAAAAATGCATGGTCGGGACTTAGCGTCTGAGGGAAAACCCTATCATTGGGGCGAAATAGGAAGGTAGACAAAGAAGTTGATGGTCGGGACTTAGTGTCTGAGGGAAAACCTTGTCATGGTGGCGAAATAGGAAGGTAGATGAAGAAATCGATGGTCGGGACTTAGCGTCTGAGGGAAAACCCTGTCATGGTCGAGAAATAGGAAGGTAGACAAAGAAGTTGATGGTCGGGACTTAGCGTCTGAGGGAAAACCTTGTCAGGGTGGCGAATTAGGAAGGTAGGCGAAGAAGTCGATGGTCGGGAAACTTTGCTAGGTTACGAACTTTGAGACGGTGGATACAAATTTGAAAATGATTAAAAAATGCATGGTCGGGACTTAGCAAATGAGGGCAAACCTTGTAATGGTGGCGAAATAGGAAGTTTGAGGAAGAAGTCGATGGTCAGGATTTAGCGTCTGTGGGAAAACCCTTTCAGTTTGGCGAAATAGGAAGGTAGACGAAGAAGTCGATGGTCGGGACTTAGCATCTGAGGGAAAACCTTGTCAGGGAAGCGAAATAGGAAGGTAGGTGAAGAATTCGATGGACGGGAAACCTTGCTAGGTTGGGAACTTTGAGACGGTTGAGAAAAATTGGAAACTGATTAAAAAATGCATGGTCGGGACTTACCGTCTGAGGGAAAACCTTGTCATGGTGGCGAAATAGGAAGGTAGACGAAGAAGTCGATGGTCAGCATTTAGCGTCTGTGGGTAAACCCTCTCAGGGTGGCGAAAAAGGAAGGTAGAGGAAGAAGTCAATTGTCGGGACTTAGCGTCTGAGGGAAAACCTGGTCAGGGTGGCGAAATAGGAAGGTAGGTGAAGAATTCGATGGACGGGAAACCTTGCTAGGTTGGGAACTTTGAGACGCTTGAGAAAAATTGGAAACTGATTAAAAAATGCATGGTCGGAACTTACCGTCTGAGGGAAAACCTTGTCATGGTGGCGAAATAGGAAGGTAGACGAAGAAGTCGATGGTCAGGATTTAGCGTCTGTGGGAAAACGCTTTCAGTTTGGCGAAATAGGAAGGTAGACGAAGAAGTCCATTGTCGGGACTTAGCGTCTGATGGAAAACCCTGTCAGGGTGGCCAAATAGGAAGGTAGACGAAGAAGTTGATGGTCGGGACTTAGCGTCTGATGCAAAACCCTGTCATGGTGGCGAAATAGGAAGGTAGACGAAGAAGTCGATGGTCGGGACTTAGCGTGTGAGGGAAAACCCGGTCATGGTGGCGAAATAGGAAGATAGGCGAAGAAGTCGATTTTCGGGAAACCTTGCTAGGTTGGGAACTTTGAGACGATTGAGAAAAATTGCAAACTGATTAAAAAATGCATGGTCGGGACTTAGCGTCGAAGGGAAAACCCTATCATTGTGGCAAAATAGGAAGGTAGACGAAGAAGTCGATGGTCGGGACATAGCGTCTGAGGGAAAACCTTGTCATGGTGGCGAAATAGGAAGGTAGACGAAGAAGTCGATGGTCGGGACTTAGCGTCTGAGGGAAAACCCTGTCATGGTGGCGAAATAGGAAGGTAGACAAAGAAGTCGATGGTCGGGACTTAGCGTCTGTGGGATAACCCTCTCAGGGTGGAGAAATAGGAAGGTAGAGGAAGAAGTCAATTGTCGGGACTTAGCGTCTGAGGGAAAACCTTGTCAGGGTGGCGAATTAGGAAGGTAGGCGAAGAAGTCGATGGTCGGGAAACTTTGCTAGGTTACGAACTTTGAGACGGTAGATAAAAATTTGAAAATGATTAAAAAATGCATGGTCGGGACTTAGCAAATGAGGGCAAACCTTGTAATGGTGGCGAAATAGGAAGGTTGAGGAAGAAGTCGATGGTCAGGATTTAGCGTCTGTGGGAAAACCCTTTCAGTTTGGCGAAATAGGAAGGTAGACGAAGAAGTCGATGGTCGGGACTTAGCGTCTGATGGAAAACACTGTCAGGGTGGCTTAATAGGAAGGTAGACGAAGAAGTCGATGGTCGGGACTTAGCGTCTGAGGGAAAACCTTGTCAGGGTGGCGAAATAGGAAGGTAGGTGAAGAATTCGATGGACAGGAAACCTTGCTAGGTTGGGAACTTTGAGACGGTTGAGAAAAATTGGAAACTGATTAAAAAATGCATGGTCGGGACTTACCGTATGAGGGAAAACCTTGTCATGGTGGTGAAATAGGAAGGTAGACGAAGAAGTCGTTGGTCAGGATTTAGAGTCTGTGTGAAAACCCTTTCAGTTTGGCGAAATAGAAAGGTAGACGAAGAAGTCGATGGTCGGGACTTAGCGTCTGATGGAAAACCCTGTCAGGGTGGCGAAATAGGAAGGTAGACGAAGAAGTCGATGGTCGTGACTTAGCGTCTGATGCAAAACCCTGTCTTGGTGGCGAAATAGGAAGGTAGACGAAGAAGTTGATGGTCGGGGCTTAGCGTCTGAGGGAAAACCCGGTCATGGTGGCGAAATAGGAAGGTAGGCGAAGAAGTCGATGTTCGAGACTTAGCGTCTGAGGGAAAACCTTGTCAGGGTGGCGAAATAGGAAGGTAGACGAAGAAGTCGATGGTCGGAACTTAGCGTCTGAGCGAAAACCCTGTCATGGTTGCGAAATAGGAAGGTAGACGAAGAAGTCGATGGTCGGGACTTAGCGTCTGATGGAAAACCCTGTCAGGGTGGCGAAATAGGAAGGTAGGTGAAGAATTCGATGGTTGGGAAACCTTGCTAGGTTGGGAACTTTGAGACGGTTGAGAAAAATTGGAAACTGATTAAAAAATGCATGGTCGGGACTTAGCGTCTGAGGGAAAACCTTTTCATGGTGGCGAAATAGGAAGGTAGACGAAGAAATCGATGGTCAGGATTTAGCGTCTGGGGGAAAACCCTTTCAGTTTGGCGAAAGAGGAAGGTAGACGAAGAAGTCGATGGTCGGGACTTAGCGTCTCATGCAAAACTCTGTCATGGTGGCGAAATAGGAAGGTAGACGACGAAGTCGATGGTCGGGTCTTAGCGTCTGAGAGAAAACCCTTTCATGGTGGCGAAATAGGAAGGTAAACGAAGAAGTCGATGGTCGGGACTTAGCGTCTGATGGAAAACCCTGTCAGGGTGGCGAAATGGGAAGGTAGACGAAGAAGTCGATGGTCGGGACTTAGAGTCTGAGGGAAAACATTGTCAGGGTGGCAAAATAGGAAGGTAGGCGAAAAAGTCGATGGTGGGAAACCTTGCTAGGTTGGGAACTTTGAGACGGTTGAAAAAAATTGGAAACTGATTAAAAAATGCATGGTCGGGACTTACCGTATGAGGGAAAACCTTGTCATGGTGGCGAAATAGGAAGGTAGACGAAGAAGTCGATGGTCAGGATTTAGAGTCTGTGGGAAAACCCTTTCAGTTTGGCGAAATAGGAAGGTAGACGAAGAAGTCGATGGTCGGGACTTAGCGTCTGATGGAAAACCCTGTCAGGGTGGCGAAATAGGAAGGTAGACGAAGAAGTCGATGGTCGGGACTTAGCGTCTGATGCAAAACCCTGTCATGGTGGCGAAATAGGAAGGTAGACGAAGAAGTCGATGGTCGGGACTTAGCGTCTGAGGGAAAACCCGGTCATGGTGGCGAAATAGGAAGGTAGGCAAAGAAGTCGATTTTCGGGAAACCTTGCTAGGTTGGGAACTTTGAGACGGTTGAGAAAAATCGGAAACTGATTAAAAAATGCATGGTCAGGACTTAGCGTCTGAGGGAAAACCTTGTCAGGGTGGTGAAATAGGAAGGTAGGCGAAGAAGTCGATGGTCGGAACTTAGCGTCTGAGCTAAAACCCTGTCATTGTTGCGAAATAGGAAGGTAGACGAAAAAGTCGATGGTCGGGACTTAGCGTCTGAGGGAAAACCTTGTCATGTTTGCGAAATAGGAAGCTAGACGAAGAAGTCGAAGGTCGGGTCTTAGCGTCTGATGGAAAACCCTGTCAGGGTGGCGAAATAGGAAGGTAGACGAAGAAGTCGATGGTCTGGACTTAGCGTCTGAGGGAAAACCCGGTCATGGTGGCGAAATAGGAAGGTAGGCGAAGAAGTCGATTTTCGGGAAACCTTGCTAGGTTGGGAACTTTGAGATGGTTGAGAAAAATTGGAAACTGATTAAAAAATGCATGGTCGGGACTTACCGTCTGAGGGAAAACCTTGTCATGGTGGCGAAATAGGAAGGTAGACGAAGAAGTCGATGGTCGGGACTTAGCGTCTGATGGAAAACACTGTCAGGGTGGCTTAATAGGAAGGTAGACGAAGAAGTCGATGGTCGGGACTTAGCGTCTGAGGGAAAACCTTGTCAGGGTGGCGAAATAGGAAGGTAGGTGAAGAATTCGATGGACAGGAAACCTTGCTAGGTTGGGAACTTTGAGACGGTTGAGAAAAATTGGAAACTGATTAAAAAATGCATGGTCGGGACTTACCGTATGAGGGAAAACCTTGTCATGGTGGTGAAATAGGAAGGTAGACGAAGAAGTCGATGGTCAGGATTTAGAGTCTGTGTGAAAACCCTTTCAGTTTGGCGAAATAGGAAGGTAGACGAAGAAGTCGATGGTCGGGACTTAGCGTCTGATGGAAAACCCTGTCAGGGTGGCGAAATAGAAAGGTAGACGAAGAAGTCGATGGTCGGGACTTAGCGTCTGATGCAAAACCCTGTCTTGGTGGCGAAATAGGAAGGTAGACGAAGAAGTTGATGGTCGGGGCTTAGCGTCTGAGGGAAAACCCGGTCATGGTGGCGAAATAGGAAGGTAGGCGAAGAAGTCGATTTTCGGGAAACCTTGCTAGGTTGGGAACTTTGAGACGGTTGAGAAAAATTGGAAACTGATTAAAAAATGCATGGTCAGGACTTAGCGTCTAAGGGAAAACCTTGTCAGGGTGGTGAAATAGGAAGGTAGGCGAAGAAGTCGATGGTCGATACTTAGCGTCTGAGGGAAAACCTTGTCAGGGTGGCGAAATAGGAAGGTAGACAAAGAAGTCGATGGTCGGAACTTAGCGTCTGAGCGAAAACCCTGTCATGGTTGCGAAATAGGAAGGTAGACGAAGAAGTCGATGGTCGGGACTTAGCGTCTGAGGGAAAACCCTGTCATGGTGGCGAAATAGGAAGGTAGACGAAGAAGTCGATGGTCGGGTCTTAGCGTCTGATGGAAAACCCTGTCAGGGTGGCGAAATAGGAAGGTAGGTGAAGAATTCGATGGTCGGGAAACCTTGCTAGGTTGGGAACTTTGAGACGGTTGAGAAAAATTGGAAACTGATTAAAAAATGCATGGTCGGGACGTAGCGTCTGAGGGAAAACCTTGTCATGGTGGCGAAATAGGAAGGTAGACGAAGAAATCGATGGTCAGGATTTAGCGTCTGGGGGACAACCCTTTCAGTTTGGCGAAAGAGGAAGGTAGACGAAGAAGTCGATGGTCGGGACTTAGTGTCTCATGCAAAACTCTGTCATGGTGGCGAAATAGGAAGGTAGACGACGAAGTCGATGGTCGGGTCTTAGCGTCTGAGAGAAAACCCTTTCATGGTGGCGAAATAGGAAAGTAGACGAAGAAGTCGATGGTCGGGACTTAGCGTCTGATGGAAAACCCTGTCAGGGTGGCGAAATAGGAAGGTAGACGAAGAAGTCGATGGTCGGGACTTAGAGTCTGAGGGAAAACATTGTCAGGGTAGCAAAATAGGAAGGTAGGCGAAGAAATCGATGGTCAGGATTTAGCGTCTGGGGGACAACCCTTTCAGTTTGGCGAAAGAGGAAGGTAGACGAAGAAGTCGATGGTCGGGACTTAGTGTCTCATGCAAAACTCTGTAATGGTGGCGAAATAGGAAGGTAGACGACGAAGTCGATGGTCGGGTCTTAGCGTCTGAGAGAAAACCCTTTCATGGTGGCGAAATAGGAAAGTAGACGAAGAAGTCGATGGTCGGGACTTAGCGTCTGATGGAAAACCCTGTCAGGGTGGCGAAATAGGAAGGTAGACGAAGAAGTCGATGGTCAGGATTTAGAGTCTGTGGGAAAACCCTTTCAGTTTGGCGAAATAGGAAGGTAGACGAAGAAGTCGATGGTCGGGACTTAGCGTCTGATGGAAAACCCTGTCAGGGTGGCGAAATAGGAAGGTAGACGAAGAAGTCGATGGTCGGGACTTAGCGTCTGATGCAAAACCCTGTCATGGTGGCGAAATAGGAAGGTAGA
This sequence comes from Pholidichthys leucotaenia, assembly GCA_020510985.1. NCBI lineage: Eukaryota > Metazoa > Chordata > Actinopteri > Cichliformes > Pholidichthyidae > Pholidichthys > Pholidichthys leucotaenia. The sequence goes on from CM035838.1 coordinate 212,514,745, forward strand.
CGAAGAAGTCGATGGTCGGGACTTAGCGTCTGAGGGAAAACCCGGTCATGGTGGCGAAATAGGAAGGTAGGCGAAGAAGTCGATTTTCGGGAAACCTTGCTAGGTTGGGAACTTTGAGACGGTTGAGAAAAATTGGAAACTGATTAAAAAATGCATGGTCAGGACTTAGCGTCTGAGGGAAAACCTTGTCAGGGTGGTGAAATAGGAAGGTAGGCGAAGAAGTCGATGGTCGGAACTTAGTGTCTGAGCTAAAACCCTGTCATTGTTGCGAAATAGGAAGGTAGACGAAAAAGTCGATGGTCGGGACTTAGCGTCTGAGGGAAAACCCTGTCATGGTGGCGAAATAGGAAGGTAGACGAAGAAGTCGATGGTCGGGTCTTAGCGTCTGATGGAAAACCCTGTCAGGGTGGCGAAATAGGAAGGTAGACGAAGAAGTCGATGGTCGGGACTTAGCGTCTGAGGGAAAACCCGGTCATGGTGGCGAAATAGGAAGGTAGGCGAAGAAGTCGATTTTCGGGAAACCTTGCTAGGTTGGGAACTTTGAGACGGTTGAGAAAAATTGGAAACTGATTAAAAAATGCATGGTCAGGACTTAGCGTCTGAGGGAAAACCTTGTCAGGGTGGTGAAATAGGAAGGTAGACGAAGAAGTCGATGGTCAGGATTTAGCGTCTGTAGGAAAATCCTTTCAGTTTGGCGAAATACGAAGGTAGACGAAGAAGTCGATGGACGGGACTTAGCGTCTGATGGAAAACCCTGTCATGGTGGCGAAATAGGAAGGTAGAAGACGAAGTCGATGGTCGGGTCTTAGCGTCTGAGAGAAAACCCTGTTATTGTTGCGAAATATGAAAGTAGACGAAGAAGTTGATGGTCGGGACTTAGCATCTGATGGAAAACCCTGTCAGGGTGGCGAAATAGGAAGGTAGACCAAGAAGTCGATGGTCGGGACTTAGGGTCTGAGGGAAAACATTGTCAGGGTGGCAAAATAGGAGGGTAGGCGAAAAAGTCCATGGTGGGGAAACCTTGCTAGGTTGGGAACCTTTGAGACGGTTGAGAAAAATTGGAAACTGATTAAAAAATGCATGGTCGGGACTTAGCGTTTGTGGGAAAACCTTGTCAGGGTGGTGAAATAGGAAGGTAGGCGAAGAAGTCGATGGTCGGGACTTAGCGTCTGAGGGAAAACCTTGTCAGGGTGGCGAAATAGGAAGGAAGATGAAGAAGTCGATGGTCGGGACTTAGCGTCTGAGCGAAAACCCTGTCATGGTTGCGAAATAGGAACGTAGACGAAGAAGTCGATGGTCGGGACTTCGCGTCTGAGGGAAAACCCTGTCATGGTGGTGAAATAGGAAGGTAGACAAAGAAGTCGATGGTCGGGTCTTAGCGTCTGATGGAAAACACTGTCAGGGTGGCGAAATAGGAAGGTAGACGAAGAAGTCGATGGTCGGGACTTAGCGTCTGAGGGAAAACCCGGTCATGGTGGCGAAATAGGAAGGTAGGCGAAGAAGTCGATTTTCGGGAAACCTTGCTAGGTTGGGAACTTTGAAACGATTGAGAAAAATTGTAAACTGATTAAAAAATGCATGGTCGGGACTTAGCGTCTGAGGGAAAACCCTATCATTGCGGCGAAATAGGAAGGTAGACGAAGAAGTCAATGGTCGAGACTTAGCGTCTGAGGGAAAACCTTGTCATGGTGGCGAAATAGGAAGGTAGACGAAGAAGTCGATGGTCAGGACTTAGCGTCTGAGGGAAAACCCTGTCATGGTGGCGAAATAGGAAGGTAGACAAAGAAGTCGATGGTCGGGACTGAGCGTCTGAGGGAAAACCCGGTCATGGTGGCGAAATAGGAAGGTAGGCGAAGAAGTCGATTTTCGGGAAACCTTGCTAGGTTGGGAACTTTGAGACGGTTGCGGAAAATGGGAAACTGATTAAAAAATGCATGGTCGGGACTTAGCGTCTGAGGGAAAACCCTATCATTGGGGCGAAATAGGAAGGTAGACAAAGAAGTCGATGGTCGGGACTTAGCGTCTGAGGGAAAACCTTGTCATGGTGGCGAAATAGGAAGGTAGATGAAGAAATCGATGGTCGGGACTTAGCGTCTGAGGGAAAACCCTGTCATGGCCGAGAAATAGGAAGGTAGACAAAGAAGTTGATGGTCGGGACTTAGCGTCTGAGGGAAAACCTTCTCAGGGTGGCGAATTAGGAAGGTAGGCGAAGAAGTCGATGGTCGGGAAACTTTGCTAGGTTACGAACTTTGAGACGGTGGATAAAAATTTGAAAATGATTAAAAAATGCATGGTCGGGACTTAGCAAATGAGGGCAAACCTTGTAATGGTGGCGAAATAGGAAGTTTGAGGAAGAAGTCGATGGTCAGGATTTAGCGTCTGTGGGAAAACCCTTTCAGTTTGGCGAAATAGGAAGGTAGACGAAGAAGTCGATGGTCGGGACTTAGCGTCTGATGGAAAACCCTGTCAGGGTGGCGAAATAGGAAGGTAGACGAAGAAGTCGATGGTCGGGACTTAGCATCTGAGGGAAAACCTTGTCAGGGTAGCGAAATAGGAAGGTAGGTGAAGAATTCGATGGACGGGAAACCTTGCTAGGTTGGGAACTTTGAGACGGTTGAGAAAAATTGGAAACTGATTAAAAAATGCATGGTCAGGACTTACCGTCTGAGGGAAAACCTTGTCATGGTGGCGAAATAGGAAGGTAGACGAAGAAGTCGATGGTCAGCATTTAGCGTCTGTGGGTAAACCCTCTCAGGGTGGCGAAATAGGAAGGTAGAGGAAGAAGTCAATTGTCGGGACTTAGCGTCTGAGGGAAAACCTGGTCAGGGTGGCGAAATAGGAAGGTAGGTGAAGAATTCGATGGACGGGAAACCTTGCTAGGTTGGGAACTTTGAGACGCTTGAGAAAAATTGGAAACTGATTAAAAAATGCATGGTCGGAACTTACCGTCTGAGGGAAAACCTTGTCATGGTGGCGAAATAGGCAGGTAGACGAAGAAGTCGATGGTCAGGATTTAGCGTCTGTGGGAAAACCCTTTCAGTTTGGCGAAATAGGAAGGTAGACGAAGAAGTCCATGGTCGGGACTTAGCGTCTGATGGAAAACCCTGTCAGGGTGGCCAAATAGGAAGGTAGACGAAGAAGTTGATGGTCGGGACTTAGCGTCTGATGCAAAACCCTGTCATGGTGGCGAAATAGGAAGGTAGACGAAGAAGTCGATGGTCGGGACTTAGCGTGTGAGGGAAAACCCGGTCATGGTGGCAAAATAGGAAGGTAGGCGAAGAAGTCGATTTTCGGGAAACCTTGCAAGGTTGGGAACTTTGAGACGATTGAGAAAAATTGCAAACTGATTAAAAAATGCATGGTAGGGACTTAGCGTCGAAGGGAAAACCCTATCATTGTGGCAAAATAGGAAGGTAGACGAAGAAGTCGATGGTCGGGACATAGCGTCTGAGGGAAAACCTTGTCATGGTGGCGAAATAGGAAGGTAGACGAAGAAGTCGATGGTCGGGACTTAGCGTCTGAGGGAAAACCCTGTCATGGTGGCGAAATAGGAAGGTTGACAAAGAAGTCGATGGTCGGGACTTAGCGTCTGTGGGATAACCCTCTCAGGGTGGAGAAATAGGAAGGTAGAGGAAGAAGTCAATTGTCGGGACTTAGCGTCTGAGGGAAAACCTTGTCAGGGTGGCGAAATAGGAAGTTAGGTGAAGAATTCGATGGTGGGGAAGCCTTGCTAGGTTGGGAACTTTGAGACTGCTGAGAAAAATTGGAAACTGATTAAAAAATGCATGGTCGGGACTTAGCGTCTGAGGGAAAACCTTGTCATGGTGGCGAAATAGGAAGGTAGACAAAGAAGTCGATAGTCAGGATTTAGCGTCTGTGGGAAAACCCTTTCAGTTTGGCGAAATAGGAAGGTAGACGAAGAAGTTGATGGTCGGGACTTAGCGTCTGATGCAAAACCCTGTCATGGTGGCGAAATAGGAAGGTGGGGGAAGAAGTCGATTTTCGGGAAACCTTGCTAGGTTGGGAACTTTGAGACGTTTGAAAAAATTGGAAAATGATTAATAAATGCATGGTCGGGACTTAGCGTCTGAGGGAAAAACTTGTCAGTGTGGTGAAATAGGAAGGTAGGCGATGAAGTCGATTTTCGGGAAACCTTGCTAGGTTGGGAACTTTGAGACGATTGAGAAAAATTGGAAACTGATTAAAAAATGCATGGTCGGGACTTAGCGTCTGAGGGAAAACCCTATCATTGCGGCGAAATAGGAAGGTAGACGAAGAAGTCGATGGTCGGGACTTAGCGTCTGAGGGAAAACCTTGTCATGGTGTCAGAATAGGAAGGTAGACGAAGAAGTCAATGGTTGGGGCTTAGCGTCTGATGGAAAACCCTGTCACGGTGGCGAAATAGGAAGGTAGACGAAGAAGTCGATGGTCGGGACTTAGCGACTGATGGAAAACCCTGTCAGCGTGGCGAAATAGGAAGGTAGACGAAGAAGTCGATGGTCGGGTCTTAGCATCTGATGGAAAACCCTGTCAAGGTGGCGAATTAGGAAGGTTGACGAAGAAGTCGATGGTGGGCAAACCTTGCTAGGTTGGGAACTTTGAGACGGTTAAGAAAAATTGGAAACTGATTAAAAAATGCATGGTCGGGACTTAGCGTCTATGGGAAAACCTTGTCATGGTTGCGAAATAGGAAGGTAGACGAAGAAGTCGATGGTCGGGACTTAGCGTCTGAGTGAAAACCTTGTCATGGTGGCGAAATAGGAAGGTAGACGAAGAAGTCGATGGTCGGGACTTAGCGTCTCAGCGAAAACCCTGTCATGGTGGCGAAATAGGAAGGTAGACAAAGAAGTCGATGGTCGGGACTTAGCGTCTGAGTTAAAACCTATTCAGGGTGGCGAAATAGGAAGGTGGGCGAAGAAGTCGATGGTCGGGAAACCTTGATAGGTTGGGAACTTTGAGACGGTTGAGAAAAATTTGTAACTGTTTAAAAATGCATGGTCGGGACTTAGCGTCTGTGGGAAAACCTTGTCATGGTGTCGAAATAGGAAGGTAGACGAAGAAGTCGATGGTCGGGACTTAGCGTCTGAGCGAAAACCCTGTCATGGTGGCGAAATAGGAAGGTAGACGAAGAAGTCAATGGTCGGGACTTAGGGTCTGAGGGAAAACATTGTCAGGGTGGCAAAATAGGAAGGTAGGCAAAAAAGTCGATGGTGGGGAAACCTTGCTAGGTTGGGAACTTTGAGACGGTTGAGAAAATTGGAAACTTATTAAAAAATGCATGGTCGGGACTGAACGTCTGAGGGAAAACCTTGTCATGGTGGCGATGTAGGAAGGTAGACGAAGAAGTCGATGGTTGGGACTTAGCGTCTGAGCGAAAACCCTGTAATGGTGGCGAAATAGGAAGGTAGACGAAGAAGTCGATGGTTGGGACTTAGCGTCTGAGCGAAAAACCTGTTATGGTGGCGAAATAGGAAGGTAGACGAAGAAGTCGATGGTCGGGACTTAGCGTGTGAGGGAAAACCTTGTCAGGGTGGCGAAATAGGAAGGTAGACGAAGAGGTCGATGGTCTGGACTTAGCGTCTTAGGGAAAACCATGTCATGAAGGTGAAATAGGAATGTAGACAAAGAAGTCGATGGTCGGGACCTAGCGTCTGTGGGAAAACCTTGTCATGGTGGCGAAATAGGAAGGTAGACGAAGAAGTCGATGGTCGGGACTTAGGGTCTGAGGGAAAACATTGTCAGGGTGGCAAAATAGGAAGGTAGGCGAAAAAGTCGATGGTGGGGAAAACTTGCTAGGTTGGAAACTTTGAGACGGTTGAGAAAAATTGGAAAGTGATCAAAAAATACATTGTTGGGACTTACCGTCTGAGGGAAAACCTTGTCATGGTGGCGAAATAGGAAAGTAGACGAAGAAGTCGATGGTCGGGATTTAGCGTCTGTGGGAAAACCCTTTCATTGTGGCGAAATAGGAAGGTAGATGAAGAAGTCGATGGTCGGGACTTAGCGTCACAGGGAAAACCTTGTCATGGTGGCGAAATAGGAAGGTAGACAAAGAAGTCGATGGTCGGGAAAACTTGCTCGGTTGGGAACTTTGAGACGGTTGAGAAAAATTGGAAACTGATTAAAAAATGCATGTACAGGACTTAGCGTCTGAGGGAAAACCCTATCAGGGTGGCGAAATAGGATGGTAAACAAAGAAGTCGATGGTCGGGACTTAGCGTCTGAGGGAAAACCTTGTCAGGGTGGCGAAAATGGAAGGTAGGCGAAGAAGTCAATGGTCGGAACTTAGCATCTGAGGGAAAACCTTGTCATAGTGGCGAAATAGGAAGGTAGACAAAGAAGGCGATGGTCGGGAAAACTTGCTAGGTTGGGAACTTTGAGACGGTTGAGAAAAATTGGAAACTGATTAAAAAATGCATGTACAGGACTTAGCGTCTGAGGGAAAACCCTGTCAGGGTGTCGAAATAGGAAGGTAGACGAAGAAGTCAATGGTCGGCACTTAGCGTCTTAGGGAAAACCCTGTCATGGTGGCGAAATAGGAAGGTAGATTAAGAAGTCGATGGTCGGGACTTAGCGTCTGAGGGAAAACCTTGTCATAGTGGCGAAATAGGAAGGTAGACAAAGAAGGCGATGGTCGGGAAAACTTGCTAGGTTGGGAACTTTGAGACGGTTGAGAAAAATTGGAAACTGATTAAAAAATGCATGTACAGGACTTAGCGTCTGAGGGAAAACCCTGTCAGGGTGTCGAAATAGGAAGGTAGACGAAGAAGTCAATGGTCGGGACTTAGCGTCTGAGGGAAAACCCGGTCAGGGTGGCAAAATAGGAAGGTAGACGAAGAAGTCAATGGTCGGGACTTAGCGTCTGAGGGATAACCTTGTCATGGTGGCGAAATAGGAAAGTAGACAAAGAAGTCGATGGTCGGGAAAACTTGCTAGGTTGGGAACTTTGAGACTGTTGAGAAAAATTGGAAACTGATTAAAAAATGCGCGTACAGGACTTAGCGTCTGAGGGAAAACCTTGTCAGGGTGGCGAAATAGGAAGGTAGACGAAGAAGTCGATGGTCGGGACTTAGCGTCTGAGGGAAAACCCTGTCATGGTGGCTAAATAGGAAGATAGACGAAGAAGTCGATGGTAAGTGGTTAGCGTCTGATGGAAAACCATGTCAGGGTGGCGAAATAGGAAGGTAGAAGAAGAAGTCGATGGTCGGGAATTAGGGTCTGAGGGAAAACATTTTAAGGGTGGCGAAATAGGAAGGTAGTCGAAAAAGTCGATGGTGGGGAAACCTTGCTAGGTTGGGAACTTTGAAACGGTTGAGAAAAATTGGAAACTGATTAAAAAATGAGTGGTCGGGACTTAGCGTCTGAGGGAAAACCGTGTCAAGGTGGCGAAATAGGAAGGTAGACGAAGAAGTCGATGGTCGGGACATAGCCTCTCAGTGAAAATCTTTTCATGGTGTCGAAATAGGAAGGTAGACGAAGAAGTCGATGGTCGGGACTTAGCGTGTGAGGGAAAACCTTGTCAGGGTGGCGAAAATGGAAGGTAGGCGAAGAAGTCAATGGTCGGGAAACCTTGCTTGGTTGGGAACTTTGAGACGGTTGAGAAAAATTGGAAAAACGATTAAAAAATGCATGGTCAGGACTTAGCGTCTGAGGGAAAACCTTGTCATGGTGTCAAAATAGGAAGGTAAATGAAGAAGTCGATGGTCGGGACTTAGCGTCTGTGGGAAAACCCTGTCATGGTGGCTAAATAGGAAGATAGACGAAGAAGTCGATTGTCGGGACTTAGCGTCTTCGTGAAAACCCTGTCATGGTGGCGAAATAGGAAGGTAGTTGAAGAAGTCGCTGGCCGGGACTTAGCGTCTGAGGGAAAACACTGTCATGGTGGCGAAATAGGAACGTAGCCAAAGAAGTCGATGGTCGGGAAACCTTGCAAGGTTGGGAACTTTGAGACGGTTGAGAAAAATTTGAAACTGGTTAAAAAATACATGGTCGGGACTTAGCGTCTGAGGGAAAACCTTGTCATGGTGGCGAAATAGGAAGGTAGACGAAGAATTCCGCAGTCGGATCTTAGCGTCTGAGGGAAAACCCTGTCATGGTGGCAAAATAGGAAGGTAGACGAAGAAGTCGATCTTTGGGATTAGCGTCTGAGGGAAAACCCTGTCAGGGTGTCGAAATAGGAAGGTAGACGAAGAAGTCGATGGTCGGGAAACCTTGCTAGGTTGTGAACTTTGAGACGGTTGAGAAAAATTTGGAACTGATTAAAAAATGCATGGTCGGGACTTAGCGTCTGAGGGAAAACCTTGTCATGGTGTCAAAATAGGAAGGTAGACGAAGAAGTCGATGGTCGGGACTAAGCGTCTGAGGGAAAACCCTGTCAGGGTGGCAAAATAGGAAGGTAGACGAAGAAGTCGATGGTCGGGACCTAGCGTCTGAGGGAACACCCGGTCAGGGTCGCAAAATAGGAAGGTAGACGAAGAAGTCGATGGTCGGGACTTAGCGTCTGAGGTAAAACCTTGTCAGGGTGGCGAAATAGGAAGGTAGGCGAAGAAGTCGATGGTTGGGAAAACTTGCTAGGTTGGGAACTTTGAGACGGTTGATAAAAATTGGAAACGGATTAAAAAATGCATGGTCGGGACTTAGCGTCTGAGGGAAAACCTTGTCATGCTGGCGAAATAGGAAGGTAGATGAAGAAGTCGATTGTCGGGACTTAGCGTCTTAGGGAAAACCCTGTCATGGTGGCGAAATAGGAAGGTAGATGAAGAAGTCGATGGTCGGGACTTAGCGTCTGAGGGAAAACCTTGTCATGGTGGCGAAATAGGAAGGTAGACAAAGAAGTCGATGGTCGGGAAAACTTGCTAGGTTTGGAACTTTGAGACGGTTGAGAAAAATTGGAAACTGATTAAAAAATGCATGTACAGGACTTAGCGTCTGAGGGAAAACCCTGTCAGGGTGTCGAAATAGGATGGAAGACGAAGAAGTCGATGGTCGGGAAACCTTGTTAGGTTGTGAACTTTGAGACGGTTGAGAAAAATTTGGAACTGATTAAAAAATTCATGGTCGGGACTTAGCGTCTGAGGGAAAACCTTGTAATGGTGTCAAAATAGGAAGGTAGACGAAGAAGTCCACAGTCGGATCTTAGCGTCTGAGGGAAAACCCTGTCATGGTGGCGAAATAGGAAGGTAGACGAAGAAGTCGATGGTCGGGACTTAGCGTCTGAGGGAAAACCCTGTCAGGGTGGCAAAATAGGAAGGTAGACGAAGAAGTCGATGGTCGGGACTTAGCGTCTGAGGGAAAACCCTGTCAGGGTGTCGAAATAGGATGGAAGACGAAGAAGTCGATGGTCGGGAAACCTTGTTAGGTTGTGAACTTTGAGACGGTTGAGAAAATTTGGAACTGATTAAAAAATGCATGGTCGGGACTTAGCGTCTGAGGGAAAACCTTGTCATGGTGTCAAAATAGGAAGGTAGACGAAGAAGTCGATGGTCGGGACTAAGTGTCTTAGGGAAAACCCTGTCAGGGTGGCAAAATAGGAAGGTAGACGAAGAAGTAGATGGCCGGGACCTAGCGTCTGATGGAACACCCGGTCAGGGTCGCAAAATAGGAAGGTAGACGAAGAAGTCGATGGTCGGGACTTAGCGTCTGAGGGAAAACCCTGTCAGGGTGGCAAAATAGGAAGGTAGACGAAGAAGTCGATGGTCGGGACCTAGCGTCTGAGGGAACACCCGGTCAGGGTCGCAAAATAGGAAGGTAGACGAAGAAGTCGATGGTCGGGACTTAGCGTCTGAGGTAAAACCTTGTCAGGGTGGCGAAATAGGAAGGTAGGCGAAGAAGTCGATGGTTTGGAAAACTTGCTCGGTTGGGAACTTTGAGACGGTTGATAAAAATTGGAAACGGATTAAAAAATGCATGGTCGGGACCTAGCGTCTTAGGGAAAACCCTGTCATGGTGGCGAAATAGGAAGGTAGATGACGAAGTCGATGGTCGGGACTTAGCGTCTGAGGGAAAACCTTGTCATTGTGTCGAAATAGGAAGGTAGACAAAGAAGTCGATGGTCGGGAAAACTTGCTAGGTTGGGAACTTTGAGACGGTTGAGAAAAATTGGAAACGGATTAAAAAATGCATGGTCGGGACCTAGCGTCTTAGGGAAAACCCTGTCATGGTGGCGAAATAGGAAGGTAGATGACGAATTCGATGGTTGGGACTTAGCGTCTGAGCGAAAACCCTGTCATGGTGGCGAAATAGGAAGGTAGACAAAGAAGTCGATGGTTGGGACTTAGCGTCTGAGCGAAAACCCTTTCATGGTGGCGAAATAGGAAGGTAGACGAAGAAGTCGATGGTCGGGACTTAGCGTCTGAGGGAAAACCTTGTCAGGGTGGCGAAATAGGAAGGTAGACGAAGAAGTCGATTGTCGGGAAAACTTGCTAGGTTTGGAACTTTGAGACGGTTGAGAAAAATTGGAAACTGATTAAAAAATGCATGTACAGGACTTAGCGTCTGAGGGAAAACCCTATCAGGGTGTCGAAATAGGAAGGTAGACGAAGAAGTCGATGGTCGGGAAACCTTGTTAGGTTGTGAACTTTGAGACGGTTAAGAAAAATTTGGAACTGATTAAAAAATTCATGGTCGGGACTTAGTGACTGAGGGAAAACCTTGTCATGGTGTCAAAATAGGAAGGTAGACGAAGAAGTCCACAGTCGGATCTTAGCTTCTGAGGGAAAACCCTGTCATGGTGGCCAATTAGGAAGGTAGACGAAGAAGTCGATCTTCGGGATTAGCGTCTGAGGGAAAACCCTGTCAGGTTGTCGAAATAGGAAGGTAGACGAAGAAGTCGATGGTCGGGAAACCTTGCTAGGTTGTGAACTTTGAGACGGTTGAGAAAAATTTGGAACTGATTAAAAAATGCATGGTCGGGACTTAGCATCTGAGGGAAAACCTTGTCATGGTGTCAAAATAGGAAGGTAGACGAAGAAGTCAATGGTCGGGACTTAGCGTCTGAGGGAAAACCCTGTCATGGTGTGGAAATAGGAAGGTAGACGAAGAAGTCGATGGTCGGGACTTAGCGTCTGAGGGAATTCCTTGTCATGGTGGCGAAATAGGAAGGTAGACAACAAAGTCGATGGTCGGGAAAACTTGCTAGGTTGGGATCTTTGAGACGGTTGAGAAAAATTGGAAACTGATTAAAAAATGCATGTACAGGACTTAGCGTCTGAGGGAAAACCCTGTCAGGGTGTCGAAATAGGAAGTTAGACGAAGAAGTCGATGGTCGGGAAACCTTGTTAGGTTGTGAACTTTGAGACGGTTGAGAAAAATTTGGAACTGATTAAAAAATGCATGGTCGGGACTTAGGGTCTGAGGGAAAACCTTTTCATGGTGTCGAAATAGGAAGGTAGACGAAGAAGTCGATGGTCGGGACTTAGCGTCTGACCGATAACCCTGTCATGGTGTCGAAATAGGAAGGTAAACAAAGAAGTCGATGGTCGGGACTTAGCGTCTGAGGGAAAACCTTGTCAGGGTGGCGAAAATGGAAGGTAGGCGAAGAAGTCAATGGTCGGGAAACCTTGCTTGGTTGGGAACTTTGAGACGGTTGAGAAAAATTGGAAAAACAATTAAAAAATGCATGGTCAGGACTTAGCGTCTGAGGGAAAACCTTGTCATGTTGTCAAAATAGGAAGGTAGATGAAGAAATCGATGGTCGGGACTTAGCGTCTGTGGGAAAACCCTGTCATGGTGGCTAAATAGGAAGATAGACGAAGAAGTCGATGGTCGGAACTTAGCGTCTGAGGGAAAATCTTGTCATGGTGGCGAAATAGGAAGGTAGACGAAGAAGTCGATTGTCGGGACTTAGCGTCTTCGGGAAAACCCTGTCATGGTGGCGAAATAGGAAGGTAGATGAAGAAGTCGCTGGCCGGGACTTAGCGTCTGAAGGAAAACCCTGTCATGGTGGCGAAATATGAAGGTAGACGAAGAAGTCGATGGTCGGGACTTAGCGTCTGAGGGAAAACCCTGTCATGGTGGCGAAATAGGAATGTAGCCAAAGAAGTCGATGGTCGGGAAACCTTGCAAGGTTAGGAACTTTGAGACGATTGAGAAAAATTGGAAACTGGTTAAAAAATACATGGTCGGGACTTAGCGTCTGAGGGAAAACCTTGTCATGGTGGCCACTTAGGAAGGTAGACGAAGAAGTCGATCTTCGGGATTAGCGTCTGAGGGAAAACCCTGTCAGGTTGTCGAAATAGGAAGGTAGACGAAGAAGTCGATGGTCGGGAAACCTTGCTAGGTTGTGAACTTTGAGACGGTTGAGAAAAATTTGGAACTGATTAAAAAATGCATGGTCGGGACTTAGCATCTGAGGGAAAACCTTGTCATGGTGTCAAAATAGGAAGGTAGACGAAGAAGTCAATGGTCGGGACTTAGCGTCTGAGGGAAAACCCTGTCATGGTGTGGAAATAGGAAGGTAGACGAAGAAGTCGATGGTCGGGACTTAGCGTCTGAGGGAAAACCTTGTCATGGTGGCGAAATAGGAAGGTAGACAAAGAAGTCGATGGTCGGGAAAACTTGCTAGGTTGGGAACTTTGAGACGGTTGAGAAAAATTAAAAACTGATTAAAAAATGCATGTACAGGACTTAGCGTCTGAGGGAAAAACCTGTCAGGGTGTCGAAATAGGAAGTTAGATGAAGAAGTCAATGGTCGGGAAACCTTGTTAGGTTGTGAACTTTGAGACTGTTGAGAAAAATTTGGAACTGATTAAAAAATGCATGGTCGGGACTTAGCGTCTGAGGGAAAAACCTGTCAGGGTGTCAAAATAGGAAGGTAGACGAAGAAGTCGATGGTCGGGACTTAGCGTCTGACCGATAACCCTGTCATGGTGGCGAAATAGGAAGGTAGACGAAGAAGTCGATTTTCGGGACTTAGCGTCAGAGGGAAAACCCTGTCATGGTGGCGAAATAGGAATGTAGCCAAAGAAGTCGATGGTCGGGAAACCTTGCAAGGTTGGGAACTTTGAGACTTAGAAGTCGATGGTCGGGACTTAGCGTCTGACCGATAACCCTGTCATCGTGGCTTAGCGGTTGGGACTTGAACGGTTGGAAAATAATGGAAACGAAAGAAGTGATGGTCGGGACTTAGCGTCTGAGGGAAAACCTTGTCATGGTGGCGAAAATAGGAAGGTAGGGAAGAAGTCGATGGTCGGACTTAGCGTCTGAGGGAAAAACCTGTCATGGTGGCGAAATAGGAAGGTAGACGAGAAGTCGATGGTGGGAACTTAGCTCTGTGGGAAACTTTGCACGGTGGCGAAAATTGGAAGGTAACGAAAATGCATTGTCGGGACTTAGCGTCTGAGGGAAAAACCTGTCAGGGATTCGAAATAGGAAGGTACGACGAGAAGTCAATGGTCGCGCACTTAGCGTCTTAGGGAAAACCCTGTCATGGTGGCGAAATAGGAAGGATAGATGAAGAGTCGATGGTCGGACTTAGCGCTGAGGGAAAACCTTGTCATAGTGGCGAAATAGGAAGGTAGACAAAGAAGGCGATGGTCGGGAAAACTTGCTAGGTTGGGAACTTTGAGACGGTTGAGAAAAATTGGAAACTGATTAAAAAATGCATGTACAGGACTTAGCGTCTGAGGGAAAACCCTGTCAGGGTGTCGAAATAGGAAGGTAGACGAAGAAGTCGATGGTCGGGACTTAGCGTCTGAGGGAAAACCCGGTCAGGGTGGCAAAATAGGAAGGTAGACGAAGAAGTCGATGGTCGGGACTTAGCGTCTGAGGGATAACCTTGTCATGGTGGCGAAATAGGAAAGTAGACAAAGAAGTCGATGGTCGGGAAAACTTGCTAGGTTGGGAACTTTGAGACTGTTGAGAAAAATTGGAAACTGATTAAAAAATGCGCGTACAGGACTTAGCGTCTGAGGGAAAACCTTGTCAGGGTGGCGAAATAGGAAGGTAGACGAAGAAGTCGATGGTCGGGACTTAGCGTCTGAGGGAAAACCCTGTCATGGTGGCTAAATAGGAAGATAGACGAAGAAGTCGATGGTAAGGGGTTAGCGTCTGATGGAAAACCATGTCAGGGTGGCGAAATAGGAAGGTAGAAGAAGAAGTCGATGGTCGGGAATTAGGGTCTGAGGGAAAACATTTTAAGGGTGGCGAAATAGGAAGGTAGTCGAAAAAGTCGATGGTGGGGAAACCTTGCTAGGTTGGGAACTTTGAAACGGTTGAGAAAAATTGGAAACTGATTAAAAAATGAGTGGTCGGGACTTAGCGTCTGAGGGAAAACCGTGTCAAGGTGGCGAAATAGGAAGGTAGACGAAGAAGTCGATGGTCGGGACATAGCGTCTCAGTGAAAATCTTTTCATGGTGTCGAAATAGGAAGGTAGACGAAGAAGTCGATGGTCGGGACTTAGCGTCTGAGGGAAAACCTTGTCAGGGTGGCGAAAATGGAAGGTAGGCGAAGAAGTCAATGGTCGGGAAACCTTGCTTGGTTGGGAACTTTGAGACGGTTGAGAAAAATTGGAAAAACGATTAAAAAATGCATGGTCAGGACTTAGCGTCCGAGGGAAAACCTTGTCATGGTGTCAAAATAGGAAGGTAAATGAAGAAGTCGATGGTCGGGACTTAGCGTCTGTGGGAAAACCCTGTCATGGTGGCTAAATAGGAAGATAGACGAAGAAGTCGATTGTCGGGACTTAGCGTCTTCGTGAAAACCCTGTCATGGTGGCGAAATAGGAAGGTAGTTGAAGAAGTCGCTGGCCGGGACTTAGCGTCTGAGGGAAAACACTGTCATGGTGGCGAAATAGGAACGTAGCCAAAGAAGTCGATGGTCGGGAAACCTTGCAAGGTTGGGAACTTTGAGACGGTTGAGAAAAATTGGAAACTGGTTAAAAAATACATGGTCGGGACTTAGCGTCTGAGGGAAAACCTTGTCATGGTGGCGAAATAGGAAGGTAGACGAAGAATTCCGCAGTCGGATCTTAGCGTCTGAGGGAAAACCCTGTCATGGTGGCAAAATAGGAAGGTAGACGAAGAAGTCGATCTTTGGGATTAGCGTCTGAGGGAAAACCCTGTCAGGGTGTCGAAATAGGAAGGTAGACGAAGAAGACGATGGTCGGGAAACCTTGCTAGGTTGTGAACTTTGAGACGGTTGAGAAAAATTTGGAACTGATTAAAAAATGCATGGTCGGGACTTAGCGTCTGAGGGAAAACCTTGTCATGGTGTCAAAATAGGAAGGTAGACGAAGAAGTCGATGGTCGGGACTAAGCGTCTGAGGGAAAACCCTGTCAGGGTGGCAAAATAGGAAGGTAGACGAAGAAGTCGATGGTCGGGACCTAGCGTCTGAGGGAACACCCGGTCAGGGTCGCAAAATAGGAAGGTAGACGAAGAAGTCGATGGTCGGGACTTAGCGTCTGAGGTAAAACCTTGTCAGGGTGGCGAAATAGGAAGGTAGGCGAAGAAGTCGATGGTTGGGAAAACTTGCTAGGTTGGGAACTTTGAGACGGTTGATAAAAATTGGAAACGGATTAAAAAATGCATGGTCGGGACTTAGCGTCTGAGGGAAAACCTTGTCATGGTGGCGAAATAGGAAGGTAGATGAAGAAGTCGATTGTCGGGACTTAGCGTCTTAGGGAAAACCCTGTCATGGTGGCGAAATAGGAAGGTAGATGAAGAAGTCGATGGTCGGGACTTAGCGTCTGAGGGAAAACCTTGTCATGGTGGCGAAATAGGAAGGTAGACAAAGAAGTCGATGGTCGGGAAAACTTGCTAGGTTGGGAACTTTGAGACGGTTGAGAAAAATTGGAAACTGATTAAAAAATGCATGTACAGGACTTAGCGTCTGAGGGAAAACCCTGTCAGGGTGTCGAAATAGGATGGAAGACGAAGAAGTCGATGGTCGGGAAACCTTGTTAGGTTGTGAACTTTGAGACGGTTGAGAAAAATTTGGAACTGATTAAAAAATTCATGGTCGGGACTTAGCGTCTGAGGGAAAACCTTGTAATGGTGTCAAAATAGGAAGGTAGACGAAGAAGTCCACAGTCGGATCTTAGCGTCTGAGGGAAAACCCTGTCATGGTGGCGAAATAGGAAGGTAGACGAAGAAGTCGATGGTCGGGACTTAGCGTCTGAGGGAAAACCCTGTCAGGGTGGCAAAATAGGAAGGTAGACGAAGAAGTCGATGGTCGGGACCTAGCGTCTGAGGGAACACCCGGTCAGGGTCGCAAAATAGGAAGGTAGACGAAGAAGTCGATGGTCGGGACTTAGCGTCTGAGGGAAAACCCTGTCAGGGTGGCAAAATAGGAAGGTAGACGAAGAAGTCGATGGTCGGGACCTAGCGTCTGAGGGAACACCCGGTCAGGGTCGCAAAATAGGAAGGTAGACGAAGAAGTCGATGGTCGGGACTTAGCGTCTGAGGGAAAACCCTGTCAGGGTGGCAAAATAGGAAGGTAGACGAAGAAGTCGATGGTCGGGACCTAGCGTCTGAGGGAACACCCGGTCAGGGTCGCAAAATAGGAAGGTAGACGAAGAAGTCGATGGTCGGGACTTAGCGTCTGAGGTAAAACCTTGTCAGGGTGGCGAAATAGGAAGGTAGGCGAAGAAGTCGATGGTTTGGAAAACTTGCTCGGTTGGGAACTTTGAGACGGTTGATAAAAATTGGAAACGGATTAAAAAATGCATGGTCGGGACCTAGCGTCTTAGGGAAAACCCTGTCATGGTGGCGAAATAGGAAGGTAGATGACGAAGTCGATGGTCGGGACTTAGCGTCTGAGGGAAAACCTTGTCATTGTGTCGAAATAGGAAGGTAGACAAAGAAGTCGATGGTCGGGAAAACTTGCTAGGTTGGGAACTTTGAGACGGTTGAGAAAAATTGGAAACGGATTAAAAAATGCATGGTCGGGACCTAGCGTCTTAGGGAAAACCCTGTCATGGTGGCGAAATAGGAAGGTAGATGACGAATTCGATGGTTGGGACTTAGCGTCTGAGCGAAAACCCTGTCATGGTGGCGAAATAGGAAGGTAGACAAAGAAGTCGATGGTTGGGACTTAGCGTCTGAGCGAAAACCCTTTCATGGTGGCGAAATAGGAAGGTAGACGAAGAAGTCGATGGTCGGGACTTAGCGTCTGAGGGAAAACCTTGTCAGGGTGGCGAAATAGGAAGGTAGACGAAGAAGTCGATTGTCGGGAAAACTTGCTAGGTTTGGAACTTTGAGACGGTTGAGAAAAATTGGAAACTGATTAAAAAATGCATGTACAGGACTTAGCGTCTGAGGGAAAACCCTATCAGGGTGTCGAAATAGGAAGGTAGACGAAGAAGTCGATGGTCGGGAAACCTTGTTAGGTTGTGAACTTTGAGAAGGTTAAGAAAAATTTGGAACTGATTAAAAAATTCATGGTCGGGACTTAGTGACTGAGGGAAAACCTTGTCATGGTGTCAAAATAGGAAGGTAGACGAAGAAGTCCACAGTCGGATCTTAGCGTCTGAGGGAAAACCCTGTCATGGTGGCCAATTAGGAAGGTAGACGAAGAAGTCGATCTTCGGGATTAGCGTCTGAGGGAAAACCCTGTCAGGTTGTCGAAATAGGAAGGTAGACGAAGAAGTCGATGGTCGGGAAACCTTGCTAGGTTGTGAACTTTGAGACGGTTGAGAAAAATTTGGAACTGATTAAAAAATGCACGGTCGGGACTTAGCATCTGAGGGAAAACCTTGTCATGGTGTCAAAATAGGAAGGTAGACGAAGAAGTCAATGGTCGGGACTTAGCGTCTGAGGGAAAACCCTGTCATGGTGTGGAAATAGGAAGGTAGACGAAGAAGTCGATGGTCGGGACTTAGCGTCTGAGGGAATTCCTTGTCATGGTGGCGAAATAGGAAGGTAGACAACAAAGTCGATGGTCGGGAAAACTTGCTAGGTTGGGATCTTTGAGACGGTTGAGAAAAATTGGAAACTGATTAAAAAATGCATGTACAGGACTTAGCGTCTGAGGGAAAACCCTGTCAGGGTGTCGAAATAGGAAGTTAGACGAAGAAGTCGATGGTCGGGAAACCTTGTTAGGTTGTGAACTTTGAGACGGTTGAGAAAAATTTGGAACTGATTAAAAAATGCATGGTCGGGACTTAGGGTCTGAGGGAAAACCTTTTCATGGTGTCGAAATAGGAAGGTAGACGAAGAAGTCGATGGTCGGGACTTAGCGTCTGACCGATAACCCTGTCATGGTGTCGAAATAGGAAGGTAAACAAAGAAGTCGATGGTCGGGACTTAGCGTCTGAGGGAAAACCTTGTCAGGGTGGCGAAAATGGAAGGTAGGCGAAGAAGTCAATGGTCGGGAAATCTTGCTTGGTTGGGAACTTTGAGACGGTTGAGAAAAATTGGAAAAACAATTAAAAAATGCATGGTCAGGACTTAGCGTCTGAGGGAAAACCTTGTCATGTTGTCAAAATAGGAAGGTAGATGAAGAAATCGATGGTCGGGACTTAGCGTCTGTGGGAAAACCCTGTCATGGTGGCTAAATAGGAAGATAGACGAAGAAGTCGATGGTCGGAACTTAGCGTCTGAGGGAAAATCTTGTCATGGTGGAGAAATAGGAAGGTAGACGAAGAAGTCGATTGTCGGGACTTAGCGTCTTCAGGAAAACCCTGTCATGGTGGCGAAATAGGAAGGTAGATGAAGAAGTCGCTGGCCGGGACTTAGCGTCTGAAGGAAAACCCTGTCATGGTGGCGAAATATGAAGGTAGACGAAGAAGTCGATGGTCGGGACTTAGCGTCTGAGGGAAAACCCTGTCATGGTGGCGAAATAGGAATGTAGCCAAAGAAGTCGATGGTCGGGAAACCTTGCAAGGTTAGGAACTTTGAGACGATTGAGAAAAATTGGAAACTGGTTAAAAAATACATGGTCGGGACTTAGCGTCTGAGGGAAAACCTTGTCATGGTGGCCACTTAGGAAGGTAGACGAAGAAGTCGATCTTCGGGATTAGCGTCTGAGGGAAAACCCTGTCAGGTTGTCGAAATAGGAAGGTAGACGAAGAAGTCGATGGTCGGGAAACCTTGCTAGGTTGTGAACTTTGAGACGGTTGAGAAAAATTTGGAACTGATTAAAAAATGCATGGTCGGGACTTAGCATCTGAGGGAAAACCTTGTCATGGTGTCAAAATAGGAAGGTAGACGAAGAAGTCAATGGTCGGGACTTAGCGTCTGAGGGAAAACCCTGTCATGGTGTGGAAATAGGAAGGTAGACGAAGAAGTCGATGGTCGGGACTTAGCGTCTGAGGGAAAACCTTGTCATGGTGGCGAAATAGGAAGGTAGACAAAGAAGTCGATGGTCGGGAAAACTTGCTAGGTTGGGAACTTTGAGACGGTTGAGAAAAATTAAAAACTGATTAAAAAATGCATGTACAGGACTTAGCGTCTGAGGGAAAAACCTGTCAGGGTGTCGAAATAGGAAGTTAGATGAAGAAGTCAATGGTCGGGAAACCTTGTTAGGTTGTGAACTTTGAGACTGTTGAGAAAAATTTGGAACTGATTAAAAAATGCATGGTCGGGACTTAGCGTCTGAGGGAAAACCTTTTCATGGTGTCAAAATAGGAAGGTAGACGAAGAAGTCGATGGTCGGGACTTAGCGTCTGACCGATAACCCTGTCATGGTGGCGATATAGGAAGGTAGACGAAGAAGTCGATTTTCGGGACTTAGCGTCAGAGGGAAAACCCTGTCATGGTGGCGAAATAGGAATGTAGCCAAAGAAGTCGATGGTCGGGAAACCTTGCAAGGTTGGGAACTTTGAGACTTAGAAGTCGATGGTCGGGACTTAGCGTCTGACCGATAACCCTGTCATCGTGGCAAAATAGGATGGTAAACAAAGAAGTCGATGGTCGGGACTTAGCGTCTGAGGGAAAACCTTGTCAGGGTGGCGAAAATGGAAGGTAGGCGAAGAAGTCAATGGTCGGAACTTAGCATCTGAGGGAAAACCTTGTCATAGTGGCGAAATAGGAAGGTAGACAAAGAAGGCGATGGTCGGGAAAACTTGCTAGGTTGGGAACTTTGAGACGGTTGAGAAAAATTGGAAACTGATTAAAAAATGCATGTACAGGACTTAGCGTCTGAGGGAAAACCCTGTCAGGGTGTCGAAATAGGAAGGTAGACGAAGAAGTCAATGGTCGGCACTTAGCGTCTTAGGGAAAACCCTGTCATGGTGGCGAAATAGGAAGGTAGATGAAGAAGTCGATGGTCGGGACTTAGCGTCTGAGGGAAAACCTTGTCATAGTGGCGAAATAGGAAGGTAGACAAAGAAGGCGATGGTCGGGAAAACTTGCTAGGTTGGGAACTTTGAGACGGTTGAGAAAAATTGGAAACTGATTAAAAAATGCATGTACAGGACTTAGCGTCTGAGGGAAAACCCTGTCAGGGTGTCGAAATAGGAAGGTAGACGAAGAAGTCAATGGTCGGGACTTAGCGTCTGAGGGAAAACCCGGTCAGGGTGGCAAAATAGGAAGGTAGACGAAGAAGTCAATGGTCGGGACTTAGCGTCTGAGGGATAACCTTGTCATGGTGGCGAAATAGGAAAGTAGACAAAGAAGTCGATGGTCGGGAAAACTTGCTAGGTTGGGAACTTTGAGACTGTTGAGAAAAATTGGAAACTGATTAAAAAATGCGCGTACAGGACTTAGCGTCTGAGGGAAAACCTTGTCAGGGTGGCGAAATAGGAAGGTAGACGAAGAAGTCGATGGTCGGGACTTAGCGTCTGAGGGAAAACCCTGTCATGGTGGCTAAATAGGAAGATAGACGAAGAAGTCGATGGTAAGGGGTTAGCGTCTGATGGAAAACCATGTCAGGGTGGCGAAATAGGAAGGTAGAAGAAGAAGTCGATGGTCGGGAATTAGGGTCTGAGGGAAAACATTTTAAGGGTGGCGAAATAGGAAGGTAGTCGAAAAAGTCGATGGTGGGGAAACCTTGCTAGGTTGGGAACTTTGAAACGGTTGAGAAAAATTGGAAACTGATTAAAAAATGAGTGGTCGGGACTTAGCGTCTGAGGGAAAACCGTGTCAAGGTGGCGAAATAGGAAGGTAGACGAAGAAGTCGATGGTCGGGACATAGCCTCTCAGTGAAAATCTTTTCATGGTGTCGAAATAGGAAGGTAGACGAAGAAGTCGATGGTCGGGACTTAGCGTGTGAGGGAAAACCTTGTCAGGGTGGCGAAAATGGAAGGTAGGCGAAGAAGTCAATGGTCGGGAAACCTTGCTTGGTTGGGAACTTTGAGACGGTTGAGAAAAATTGGAAAAACGATTAAAAAATGCATGGTCAGGACTTAGCGTCCGAGGGAAAACCTTGTCATGGTGTCAAAATAGGAAGGTAAATGAAGAAGTCGATGGTCGGGACTTAGCGTCTGTGGGAAAACCCTGTCATGGTGGCTAAATAGGAAGATAGACGAAGAAGTCGATTGTCGGGACTTAGCGTCTTCGTGAAAACCCTGTCATGGTGGCGAAATAGGAAGGTAGTTGAAGAAGTCGCTGGCCGGGACTTAGCGTCTGAGGGAAAACACTGTCATGGTGGCGAAATAGGAACGTAGCCAAAGAAGTCGATGGTCGGGAAACCTTGCAAGGTTGGGAACTTTGAGACGGTTGAGAAAAATTGGAAACTGGTTAAAAAATACATGGTCGGGACTTAGCGTCAGAGGGAAAACCTTGTCATGGTGGCGAAATAGGAAGGTAGACGAAGAATTCCGCAGTCGGATCTTAGCGTCTAAGGGAAAACCCTGTCATGGTGGCAAAATAGGAAGGTAGACGAAGAAGTCGATCTTTGGGATTAGCGTCTGAGGGAAAACCCTGTCAGGGTGTCGAAATAGGAAGGTAGACGAAGAAGACGATGGTCGGGAAACCTTGCTAGGTTGTGAACTTTGAGACGGTTGAGAAAAATTTGGAACTGATTAAAAAATGCATGGTCGGGACTTAGCGTCTGAGGGAAAACCTTGTCATGGTGTCAAAATAGGAAGGTAGACTAAGAAGTCGATGGTCGGGACTAAGCGTCTGAGGGAAAACCCTGTCAGGGTGGCAAAATAGGAAGGTAGACGAAGAAGTCGATGGTCGGGACCTAGCGTCTGAGGGAACACCCGGTCAGGGTCGCAAAATAGGAAGGTAGACGAAGAAGTCGATGGTCGGGGCTTAGCGTCTGAGGTAAAACCTTGTCAGGGTGGCGAAATAGGAAGGTAGGCGAAGAAGTCGATGGTTGGGAAAACTTGCTAGGTTGGGAACTTTGAGACGGTTGATAAAAATTGGAAACGGATTAAAAAATGCATGGTCGGGACTTAGCGTCTGAGGGAAAACCTTGTCATGCTGGCGAAATAGGAAGGTAGATGAAGAAGTCGATTGTCGGGACTTAGCGTCTTAGGGAAAACCCTGTCATGGTGGCGAAATAGGAAGGTAGATGAAGAAGTCGATGGTCGGGACTTAGCGTCTGAGGGAAAACCTTGTCATGGTGGCGAAATAGGAAGGTAGACAAAGAAGTCGATGGTCGGGAAAACTTGCTAGGTTGGGAACTTTGAGACGGTTGAGAAAAATTGGAAACTGATTAAAAAATGCATGTACAGGACTTAGCGTCTGAGGGAAAACCCTGTCAGGGTGTCGAAATAGGATGGAAGACGAAGAAGTCGATGGTCGGGAAACCTTGTTAGGTTGTGAACTTTGAGACGGTTGAGAAAAATTTGGAACTGATTAAAAAATTCATGGTCGGGACTTAGCGTCTGAGGGAAAACCTTGTAATGGTGTCAAAATAGGAAGGTAGACGAAGAAGTCCACAGTCGGATCTTAGCGTCTGAGGGAAAACCCTGTCATGGTGGCGAAATAGGAAGGTAGACGAAGAAGTCGATGGTCGGGACTTAGCGTCTGAGGGAAAACCCTGTCAGGGTGGCAAAATAGGAAGGTAGACGAAGAAGTCGATGGTCGGGACCTAGCGTCTGAGGGAACACCCGGTCAGGGTCGCAAAATAGGAAGGTAGACGAAGAAGTCGATGGTCGGGACTTAGCGTCTGAGGTAAAACCTTGTCATGGTGGCGAAATAGGAAGGTAGATGAAGAAGTCGATTGTCGGGAAACCTTGCTAGGTTGTGAACT